>CM035162.1:86418224-86916289 GCA_020205615.1 Panax quinquefolius
ATCTATTAACAATTAATACAAGTTATTCCAACCAAAAAAGAATGTATAGAATATAGAAATTAAGATCTCATAAATTAAACTATATCACAAAAAGAATTAATCAATTATCTCATAAAAAAATAAAATTCAATACAAAGGTGAATAAAATACTAGCAATAATAAAGTAAACACCAAAAATAAAATATTATCCCAAAAATCTTTCCACTCTAACTACAATTTGAAATATTTCATAGAGATAAGTATTTAATTTTATATATATATTAATAAAAAATTAAATATATATATATATGGGTTAATATTTGGCCAAAATATCTTCCCTCCCAGCTCTCCCACTCAGATCTCCTTCTTTTCCCGCATTGCGTCCCTGCCCTAACTCTCCCACTCATTTCAGCAGCCGCATAGTAAGAAAAAAGGAAAAACCATGGCGGCTCAAGATCGATGGCAAGTCCCCTAATTCTCTATCTTTCTTTATCCCCGTATTCTCTCTCCTCCGCCGCGCCTCATCCCACCGCCGATCCCGGCTTCTAGAAGCTTCATCAGATGGGGATTTTTATGCCATCAACAGGTGTGGACAAGTGTTGCTTGCCACTGTAAATGAATCACCAATTGTGCCTTTTGGATTGGTAGATTTTGTGTTTTCTCATTAATTTTTCAAATAAACTCTTTCTATCTTGAGCTGTTTGCGTGATAGTTTGTCATGTTCTCTCACATTTGGCCATGAGCTATTCATTAATGGCATAACGTGGTTGTTTATGAGTTTGAATAATGTTGTAATATGAAAAAATTCTTTATTCTGAAGTTACTTGTTCATCTGAATTTTATTTTAATTTTTACTTCAGGTGTGTATTTGGTGTTGGAATCAAATAATGGGCATGGCAGAGAAGAATGAGACAGAGGGGCGATGTCCTGCATGTCGGGCACCTTATGACAAGGATAAAATTGTAGGGATGGATGCAAATTTTGAAAGGTTAGCATTCTCTTTTGACCAATTTATTTGATTAGAAATCTTTAGAGGTATACATTTAATGTAATTATAAGTAAAATTAAATAGCGGTTTACCGTGAATACTTCTTTTGAGTAGAGTCGTCGCCAACAATGCAAATCAGAAAAATAAACCACCGAAGGCAAAGCCAAAAACAAATGAAGGGAAAAAGGACCTTTCCAATGTCAGAGTGATTCAGCAGAAAATGGCATATGTTATTGGACTGCCTCTTAGTCTTGCTGATGAAGATGTTAGCACCTCTTCTATTATTTTTTGATTTGCATTCTTGTTTTTCATTGATAGATACTGATTTTCTTTACTTCCTCTACTGAGCAAAATCTTATGGTCTTCTGTAGCTCTTGCAGCACAAGGAATTTTTTGGTCAGTATGGTAAGGTCTCTAAGGTTTCCCTATCTCGGACGACAGGCGGGGCTATTCAATAGTTTGTTAATGACAGCTGTAGTGTGTAAGTTGGCAGTTTTCTGAATTATGCAGTTGCCTATTAGATGTGGCATTGGTTATTATGATTTATGACGCTTGATTTGAAAATTACCAGAGTTGTTTCTACTGTTGAGCACAATTTCTCCACCTCTATATGCTTGACTGTTGAAAATAAGTTTATTTATCTATATGTATTTCTATAGTATAATATTTTTGTGTCCAAAATTATCGAACTGGAGTAGAGCAACCTCTAGTCAGCTGGTCTGTTATCCAGTTGGATCTTTATTTTAAAAAGTTATTGGAGTTGAATATGTGACAGATTTTTACTGCGTGCATACGCATTAATTAATTACTCATATATTTGTATTAATGTACACTCCAAGTTATTATATGTCAACTTGCAATAAAATTTTTTGATAACTTTTTATGTACTTATTGGAAAAACAAGCCCCATGACAAGGTCAATTAGAATTATCATTCTGAGTATTGTATTTTGACATGCTTGCTTCAGCAGTCTCTGCAAGTTTACAATTTCCAAATGTGTATGCAGGGGGAGTTGTAGTGTCTAAGATTGTTTCCATGACACTCCATGATGTAAAATCTGAGAATCATAAAGATCAAGTGATAATGGATGCGCAAGCAAAGAAGGGTGGATCAGAGCAAAACTATTATGGATTTAGGAAATCTCTTGAGCAAACAGTGATGCACAAGCAGGATGTTGAGAAGCATTATATTCAGACTGATTTGATCATTTGTGAAATCTGAAGCGGAAAGAAGCATAAGTAGAAGGCAATATCATTGTGAATACAGTAAGATGCAGTCTGTCACGTCTTAATAGTGCAAACCAGCATCAATATGAATATGTGAGATGCAGTACATGACAATAGCTTTTAGTGCTAATGTTTTTATTCGAGTTAGTTTTATTAAATCACACTTGTGTTGGATGTAATGCTGCGGATTGAAATTTTAGTTTTGTTATTTAGATTAAGAGCAACTTTAAGATATATACTTTTGGAGTTTGGTTTCGGAGTTGACAACGAAGGAAAGTCTAGTAAACTAGATAAGAGCATCATTCAAACCGTTGAACACAGGCATAAGCATTATAAATTCAGTGGTTGGTCATTTTTTCATTGTACATCTGCACATTATTTATTTTGCCTTTAGATAATTCTATCTCATCGAAGTTGACGTCTATAATAGTTTTTTGATCGTCTTCTGTGCAGCCTGGTCATTTTCAAGGTCATGTGGTCGACATAGTATCTGCTTTTCAGGTATGCATATAATTTACTTTTCAATAGTCATTCTGCTGAACGAGTTCTTGCAGTTTGCATGATTGAATTAAGTATTTCATATGGATTTTCCTTTTGTGACTTGCACTCTCCACTTATGGTTGAATTATTTTACTCAAAGAGAATTCATGCCTTTTGTGGTCTACTAGATTTTGTTTGCATTTATTTTACCGTAGTAATTAATAAAGTCAGCCAAAAATGGGGTACACAATGTATACACAAGACATTGGGAAACAACAAGCGCCCATGCTTCAATTAAAATAATTCATCATTTTGCTGTTTATTATGTTAAGATTCTGCAGCATAAATATAGCTTCTTTTTATGGTCAGTGTATCAAATCGGGATGTTAACTGATTGGTTTGACATAAAGGGAGAGTGGTAATTAGGTGAAACTTTAGCCTTTGCCAACAAATATTGACCATCAGCTAGATGAACCTCTTAACGTGTTCAAATATATTGGTACTATTATGGTTAGCTGGGCACATCAATGCTGACCAGTTGGAATTAGATTCAGTTTCTGAATTCGATCACTGCAAGCGGCTTTTGATTTTGAGGCAGTCGACATAATCCTTATATATTCTTAGGTTTGCAGTTGGAGAGATGTTTATATAAAGAACATGCAACACTGGTCCGACAAGACAATTATATATAACCAGCAATGCTCTCTGAGTTTAGCAATATTCTTGTTGTATGGGTTAAAAATTGCATGATGTTTGTCCAGATTTAGTAATTTTGAGTTTACCAAAATTAAAATCAAGGACCGTGTAAATAGGCATACAGAACTGTGTGCCAAGTGTAATAGAAGATTTAGTTTTTTTTCACATAACAATTACTTCAAAGTTGGACACATAAAGCAGGTGCATCTTTGTCATAGTTGTTGTAATCATATACATGCACATTGCACATGGTACCATCTTGTGTATGTTTGTCAAACTAGTATGTACTTCATGCTATCTTGTTTAAGGCATTTTATTTAGTCAGTTGAAGGACTCTGGAATCTTTCTATATGCTCAACCATTTAATAAATATTGTGGATAGTCTGTTGGTTGTTGGTTTAATAATATTAGTACCACGTAGCAACTCTATTGTCTTTGTGTATTGATTTTGGCATTAAGTGCCTCTGGTGACTTATTTGCTTCATTTTTCTGACTTGCTATTATTTTTAAATATGTGCAGGAAGACTGCTTCTACGACCTGCCTTACAATACTGGGTATCAAATTTTCGTGCTACGTTTATGAAAGACAAGGGACGAAATTATGAAGTGTACTCTCTCTATATATGTAGATATATACTTTGATTGAAGAACTGGGGTAGCTTAAGATGGTTAATTGTAAAGATAATGAATGATTATGTAGTGGATGATTTAATTAAGTTAATAATATTTTATTTTTTTGTATTTTTTCCATTATTTGCTATGGGGACTTTAGTGCCCCCAAATCCGGGTCCTAAATCACCACGGATCTGGTGCACTATTTCTAACTATTGCGGAAGATATAAACATAAATTGTTTATACATCAAACATTATACACTATCCCCAAGGTCGAGTAACCATAACTTATACCTAATTCATTGTCTTATCTGACATACAAAGATATTATCATACATTACTATTACAAATCTAATCGCACACAATAACTTTAAACTGGAACTGTCTTTAACCTTTCCTTGTATCCGACGCTTTCGCCTTAATCTACAATGTTTTATCATGATATAGCAAGAGTGAGTATGAAAGTTGCCCAACAAGTTTAAATTCAATAATTTAATGATATATCATAATTGAAAGGATCTGAATAATAAGCTGGCTATAATTCAACAATATAATTGCGAACTAGCACGAATAAATTTTTGACTAAACAAGCATTAAACATGAACAATTATATCTGAACCGAATGGTAATGAAGGTGATCAGCCTTTCATACCTGACTTATTCATATAATATGTAAAGAGTACAATTCGACATGGCAATCAACAATGATTAACCATAAGCATATCTGAATGTAACAACTCTTAGTAGAGTTAAGAAAAACTTACCTGCACCGTTGATTACCGTTACAAAATATAACTTAGCTTTATCCAAAGACCTAATATAGATAATATCAATCTCCACATATTTAAATAATATCATCACAGTATAAAATAACCTAAACATATTACCACATAATCCTATCAGTTTATACAGCACATAAGACCTAGTATCGAGTCAAACTATTGCAGTCTGAGTTGTGTTCGATACTATTATTACATCCCGACGGCCTATTCGGACAATTATTGAGTTTAAGTTCAATTAAACTCTGCCTAAACACTTCACAATTATCTTAGGAAAATTTATAAATCAGTCAACATAATTTTCATAGGCCCATAATAATTTTTCAATCACTTATATCGTATTTATATAATATAAATACCACAATATTCTAATATCATTAATATATATTTATTATCAAATATTAATGAAATACATGCCAAAATATTATAATATATATATATAATATATCAAAGTATTTTAATACCTTAAAATCATACTTATATAATTTTTAACCTTTAAATCCATTATCCGATAATTGCCATTAATATTAAATATTAATGGTTTTCATGATAAAATATCAAAAGTTATATTTTATAACTTAAAATATTTTTATAATACTTAAATCATTTTTATATGATTTATAAATCATTAATTCTAATTTTTCATAATTTATTTAATACATGTAGTAAATAAATTAATTACCATTAATATTAATTAATTAATGAAATTCATCACAAAATATTAAAAGTCATCAAAAATAACGTAAAATATTTTCTTATACCATAATATAATTTTCATAATTTTTCATGTATTAAAATCATTTTAAAGTAATTTATTTAATATTATAATTAAATAAACTAAATATAATTATTATTCCAAAAATATTAAATATTTATGAAATATATTCGAATAATTAAAACTAATTTTCGGACTTTAAAATAATTTTTAGGAATTTATTTTGTATTTTTAATAATTAAAACCATTTTATCTATTTATTAAATAAAGTAATTATTTTACATAAATAAAGTCTGTCACTATAGACCCTATAGCTATTTAAACTGTCCGCTATAGGTGTTCTTAAAGTCGCATTCTTGAGAAACCGAGTAACATCGTGTCATTGAGTTAAGGTGCTAAGTTTGACCATAATTAAATCAGTGTTAATGATTTCAGGGCTTGCTTTTTCTCTAATGTTGTATTATTAATGACACACTACAATCTTAATCAATTTCCATGGCCAAAACATAACAATCCTGTGAGATCTAAGCTGCAGAAATCGTTGTCAGGCTTGTTCTTGAGTTTCTGGGCTGCCCAGAAACTCAAGCAGGGTCGAGGTACCTACTTTGGGTCATCATAGATTGAGTCCTGTGTTTGCTTTGTGTGATCTAGAAGTTCCAACATGTACAAGAGATCTCAGACTACAGTTCTATATCATCACTCGAGTCTAACAACAACATATATAAGAAATCATGGCTGGTCAAAGTACCTGTCAGGTACGTGTTCATGAACAATCTGGGTTTTCCATATTGTTCTTCAGACATATTGGTCAACTCAGTTTGACTATGATTAATTTCTATTATGTTCATGATCTGGGTAATATAAAAGCATGGGTGTGTAGAACGCATGTCAGGCTACAAGATTAAACCACTAACATGGCCATTAACCTTACCAGTAGCAATATCAGAGCCCTTAAAGATGTTGTCAGAGCTACCTGGAAAAATCTGAGTATTCCAGAAATGTAACAAAACAGACGGTCAACTCTAGTTTGACCTTGATTATCTTTCACTATGGTTATGATCTAAATTGTAAGACCCCGAAATTTTTAAATAAAAAGGAATTTCCTTTATTTATTATTTTGAAATAGTAAGGGTTGATTTGATTAATGTGGATAGTTAAGGGTTAAATACATAAATATTTCAAAATAAGCAAGTGGTTATAAAATATTCATTATCGTTGGGAATATTCGTTTGGAATGGAATATTAAATCTTTTGGGAATATATTAAATGACAACCAGTATGACCATGTGTGGGCCCCATGTAAAAAGCGATTGGATGAAGAAAGCGACAAATATAAGTTGTTTTTAAATAACGGCGTAGTTGTTACCAATTAATCTTGTTGGAATACCGGTGGTTAAAACACACTAATACGCGTTGTTGAGCAAGTAGCATACCGGTATTGCACCAATTATTGATTCTTACGTAAGAAGGCACTACTCAATAATGGTTACGATAATTCTTATTCAGTATTTTATTGAGTTAATAATTCTTTGCGTTGATATTTTATATTCTTTGTTGTTTTGATAATTGTCATTACATACGGTATTTTTCATTATCGGCAATAATTCATATTATCTGAATAATATTATTAGATAACATTATTGGCAATGTCTAGAAAGTTACATCAAGGAGAGGTTTGGTCACCTAATTCATGCGCCAGAAGAAGAAATTCTTATTGGAAAACCCCTCTTTCACAGGAACCTACTGGTTGTTAATATTGTGATTACGTAATATTATTTGTGAATAATTAATTATTGATTTATATGATGAGGAAAATATTGATTTTATGTGGATATAGATGGAGAAAATTTTAAAGTGACAATTGTTGAAAATTGAAATTTTATCATTTTTCGATAAAATAATTTATTTAAAAATATTATTATATTTTAATAATATAATAATGGTGATATTTTACAACGAATGTGGGATATATGAGTATACTGAGGAGGAAGAGTATTTTTGTTGCAATAAATGTTTAAAACATGTTAAACATGTCGGTGGACCCCATTTATTGAATTGAAATTTGATTATAGCTTGTAAAATCGTCTGTTTGTGGATTTCGATTCGATTTACATTTGGAATTTGGAAAAACTTTCTTACGCAAAATTGTAGAGAATTGAATTTCCTATAAAAACTTGCGAGATTCGAATTTTCGATGAAAGGGCTATTTATTATGAATTATTGAAGTTAGAAGCTCAAAATAATTGATTTTGGAAGTTTAAAATATTTTTGTAAGAAAAACGTTTTTTGTTGTAATTGAGTGGCTCACATGTGTTATAAATGATCTGAAATCAGATTTCTAAGGTGGGCTTGAATATTTTTAAGAAATATTATTATTTTATTAAATTTTACGCTTTGTGTTCTAAGCATTTTCTATAAATAAGGTGCTTAGGTTAGAATTGAAAATCACACGAAGCTGAAGTTTTTCTCTCTATATTATCGAGCGTATTCTTGTGAGTATTTTGAGTATACTTTGAGTATTGCTAGGCGGTGCAAGTTCCCTCAAAGACTATAATCTTAGTGATTCTAGCTAGAAATAACCGATCTTTCGAGGTAAGGGATATTATTTTTTTTCGTAATGATATTATTTCTTCAATATCATTATAATTGAAATGTTGATCCAAGTTTTTATCAAATTTGGAACTTTTTCATGCCTGGGGTTACTATTCATGAGTTCTTATTCACGAGTTACTATTGATGAGTTATTATTCACGAGTTCTTATTCACGAGTACTATTCGTGAAGCGTGAAGATGTTTTTGTGGAATTTCTATCTTTTGGTGTGAGTTACTATTCACGATATCGGTAAGACTATTCACGATATCTGACACTATTCACGATATACGGTGATTATTCACCAAAAATAAAATTTCTTCTTTTCGTCAGAAAAACATCTATTTCGGATACTAACTCGATTGTATCCATGTTTTGATCATTCTTGAATTTTACACCACTATGATTATTTTGAGGTATTTTGGGCGTGGATAAAACCAAGTACGAATCCTTAATCCTTAATCCTTGTCATTTTGTTTCATTGGATTCGTTTCTTTAAAAAAAAAATATTTTCATCATCCTCGGTCTTAAATGATGATATTATGGAATATCTTTTGGCAGTAGTGCAAAGATGAATGATTTCTTAAGAATATCTTTGGCTTTGTAGTGCAAAGATGAATGATTTCTGAAGAATATCTTTGGCCGTAGTGCAAAGATGAGCAGTGTTTAAATGAACATGATTAATGATGAATATCTTTGGCCCAGTAGTGCAAAGATGAATATTTGATTCGGATGTATATTGATTGATGTTCTGAGGGATAAAAGATAGAGCGATGAACTTTTAAATTCATACACATAGAAGATAGTAGTTTGCATTCTCTACTTAACTCTTCTAATGAATTATTATTTCATTGCGAATATTGATTTAAAATTTGTTGTCTATTGTATTCTATTATATTTTTCCTGTTGAAGACTAACGATAATTTGTTGTATATTATCTTAGTCATAATATTCTTTCTTGAGCTAGTTGAGCTCACCCTTTTTCCTTTTTGTTCCATTTTTCTCGGGAGGCGAGAATATAGCGAGTACAGTCGGGTATGGAATGAAGGTTTTAGAAAGGATTGTTTAGTAGTCCTCACCATTTTGTAAAATAATGTATCGATAAATGTGATGAGGATTTATTTGAGTATAGATATTATACAGAAGATAATATTTGTATTCAAACTCACGCTTTTCTTGTTGTAATAATAAAGTTGTAGTTGTTTACATACCATGTATTGACAACCTCGAATAGATGTGATGTATACCTATTTTGGGGGCGTCGCGGTTTGGTATCGAGCTTAGGATATGATCTCTGGCGGAGATCGGGGAATAGAACTAGGAGGGGAGGCGAGTAAATCCTTCGCTAGTGTGTCTACCTAAGCTTATTTGTTAGTTGGTCAAGATATAGGATATTATGTGATATATTGATTTCCTTAATTAACCCTTGTTTTATGGCGGTGATTTGAGAATGTCGGTGAGAATATTAACAATGGAAATGAGGCAGTGTGGAGATGCTCTGTACTCACCAACGAGGAGAAGCGAGTAACAGTCGGGCAATGTTCCTCCTGTGAACAACACCATTGAAAGCGAGATGATGAGCGAGGGATGTTTAGAAGTTTTTGCGGTTCATGCAAAATCGAGACGAGGAAACTCGTGTTCAAAATCTGAGGAGGAAATGATAGCAATTCACGGGTTGTCACAACCAACCGATTCAAAGAGTTGGGACCACCGAATTTAAGGGAAAGCCGGATCCGATCACGGCGGAAACATGGGTCAAAACAAATTACCAAGATATTCGATGTCTTGGGATGCACGGAGAACAGAAGGTTCCATTCGCCACCTTTATGTTCCGTGGCGAGGCGGATCATTGGTGGATGTCTCGTGAAGCGTACCCATCCGGTACTTTTCGACTCAAAGCATGTCTTGGGAGACGCGTTTGAAGCTATTTAATGACAAATACTTTCCGAAAGTGTTCGTATATGAAGGAAGTGGAGTTCATCAGATTGGAACAAAACAACATGACGGTGTCTCAAAGACGAGGCAAAGTTTGCGAGTTATCCGTGTTTGCACCTCATTTGGTGGAGAATGAGGAGCATTATGACGCGGATGTTTCTTAGAGGTTTGAAAAGATACGTCGTCGGTATCTCATTTCTCATAAATTTTCTCTTTATTCGGATGTTGTAAATAGGGCTCAATTATTAGAGCGAGATAACGAGTACGGTGTTGAGGACCACAACCAGGATCGTATCGAGAGATAGCGGTCAAGCAGAATAATGATAACTGCGGAGAAAGAAAGCAGATGGATGCGAAATGGTAACCACTCTGGTGGTAATCATGGCCATGAAAATAGAAGAAGCGAGTCGGGAGGAGATTTTAAAAGAGGAGATTTAACAACGACCATGTGAAGATGGCGGTCTTAAAAGAATCGGTTCTAAGGAGGAGAAACGACCACCCCATATATGCTACAAATGCGAAAAGAGGGACATATCGGTCAAACTGCTCTACAACAGATTCAAGGTATGCTATAATTGTGGAAAGGAAGGACATATCGCTCGAGATTATACGAGAGCGAAACCTAGTTCAGTGAGGACGGTGACTCAAAAGATCATCCCAGAAAAGTCAAAGTCAGCGATTCGGAAGAGCGTTTGTTGTGATTGGTCATAATGCGAGGAACCCAAACGAGGTGATCACGGGTAAGCTATTTATAAATTCTTGCGAAGTTTATACCTTACTTGATCACCGGTGCTACCCATTAATTTATCTCTCTGCATGTGCTCAACGTTTAAACTTGACTCGGGAAATTAGACTTTGACCTATCTGTGGAAACTCCGTTAGGAGAAACTTTCATCACATCCTTTGTTTATAAATCTTGTTTGATTCAAGTTGGCACCATTACTTACTTTGTTGACCTTATCTCTTTAAAGATACTTGCTTTTGATGTGATTTTAGGGATTGATTGGTTAACTACTCATCATGCCAAAATTGATTGTTTTCGTAAGGTTGTTAGTTTTCATATTCCTAACCAACTTTGTTGTATTTAATTCAAGCAACTAAACCATTAAAATCGATCAACATCATATCTAATCATAAAGCTATTCATTTATTAAAAAGCGGATGTCAAGCTTTCTTAGCCCATGTTATGGATTTGAATAAAGACACGTCAAATTTGAATAATATTCTGTTGTTATTGACTTTCCGATGTATTTCAGAAGAACTTCCTGGTCTACCCCCGTAACGTGAAGTTGAATTCTTTATTGATCTTGAACACGGTACAAAGCCCATTTCTAAAACCCCATATCGAATGGCTCTATTGAACTTCAGAGTTAAAGGTCCAACTCTGTGAATTGTTGGACATCGGTTTCATTCGTCCTAGTACATCTCCTTGGGGTGCTCTGTTTTATTTGTAAAGAAGAAAGGCGGAGTATGCAAATTTGTATTGACTATCGGAATTGAACCATGTCACCATCAAGAATAGGTATCCTCACCTCGTATTGATGACTTGTTTGACGATTACTGCAAGGGCACAATTCTTTTCAAAAATCGATCTTCGATTACGGATATCATCAATTGAAGATTAGAAGGCGAGGATATTCCAAAGCGCCTTGAACTTCGGTATGGGCATTATGAATTCTTAGTCATGTCTTTTGGACTAACTAATGCTCTGCGGCTTTCATGGATATGATGAACCGAGTATTCAAGGAATATTTGGATCAATTCGTTGTTGTCTTTATTGATGACATCCTCATATATTCCAAAAGCCGTGAAGATCATGAGCACCATTTGAAGTTGGTACTCAAAGGCTTCGTGAAAACCAACTATATGCCAAATTGAAGAAATGCGAGTTCGGCGAGGAAGTAGCATTCCTTGGGCGCGTGGTGTCGAAACATGGAGTATCTGTTGATCCGTGAAGATTGAAGCAATCTGAAGTGGGAGCAACCAAATTGGTGATCAAGTACGTAGCTTTTTGGGCTTATTTGGTTATTATCGGAGATTCGTGGGAAGGTTTTCTCGAATCGCTACTCCATTAACTCGCCTAACTCGGAAGGATACAAAATTCGTTTGGAGCGAAGAATTTGAGAAAAGTTTCAAGAGCTTAAGAGGAGACTTATTTAAGACTGTTCTAACAATACCATCGGTTCGGATGGATTTGTTATCTCTGATGATGCTTTAGGCAAAGGGTTAGGATGTGTTCTCATGCAACGTGGGAAAGTCATGCTTTATGCCTCGCGACAACTTAAAGAGTATGAGAGGAATTATCCTACTCATGATCTAGAGTTAGCGTGATCGTTTTTGCGCTTAAAAATATGGAGGCACTATCTATATGGGGAGAAAGTGGAGATATATTCGGACCATAAAAGCCTTAAATATTTCTTCACTCAAAAAAAGAACTCAACATGCGGCAATGACGTTGGCTCGAGCTATTGAAAGACTACGACCACACTATTCAATACCATACCGTAAAAAGCGAGCGTGGTAGGCGACGCATTGAGTAGAAGATCATATATGCGGAACGAAGTGCGATGATGTCAAGTATACGTATAGAGCCAACTTTAATAGAAAAAGTTAAGGTTGCTCAAGCCACCCCACCCAGAACGTCGACGCGTATGAAGAAGAAAGTACAAGAATGAGCTATTTAGGGCGAGAATTGATGAAGAAGGAATACTTGAGTCCACTCTAGACTTTGTGTTCCTAACGACTCGATTTGAAGTACAAGATTATGATGGAGGCACACAATACGCCATTTGCAATCCATCCTCGAAGTACTAAAATGTATCGTGATCTTGACATACATTTTGGTGGAACAATATGAAGAGAGAGATTGCAAAGTTTATCTCGATGTGTTTAACTTGCCAACGTGTAAAGGCGGAGCATCTTGTACCTAAGGGTCCGTTGCAACCACTTGAGATTCCGGAATGGAAGTGGGAACACATTACTATGGATTTCGTTACGGGTCTTCCTACGGTTTCTCAAGGCATCAATGCTATTTGGGTTATTGTTGATAGATTAACCAAGTCCGCTTCATTTCTTGCCGTCTGAGGAGACTTATTCCTTGAAGCGTCTTGCTAGTATGTACGTGAATGAGATTGTGAGGTTGCATGGCATACTGTATCCATAGTTTCGGATCGTGACCCAAGATTCACTTCAAGATTTTGGGTTAGCTTGCAAAAAGCTATGGGCACGGATTTGCGATTTAGTTTGGCATACCATCCCCAAACGGACGGACAATCAGAGAGGACTATTCAAACTCTTGAAGATCTATTAAGACTCTGTGTCCTAGACTTCAAGGGTAGTTGGGATAAGTATTTACCATTGGTGGAATTCTCCTACAACAACAGCAGTTATCGTGCAAGTATAGGTGTGGCTCCATTGAAGCATTATATGGGACGAAAATGTCGTTTCTCCAATATGTTGGGATGAGGTGGGTGAAGCAACATTGTTGGGACCCGAAAGTTAGTACGTATGACTCACCGAAAAGATCCAAATGATTCGACAACGATACAAAGCGGCACAAGATCGACAAAAGAGTTATGCGGATCTTCATCGAAAGGACGTGGAATTTAATGTGGGGATCATGTATTGTTGCGAGTTGCTCCATGGAAGGGAGTTACAAGATTTGGGAAGAGAGGAAAGCTCAATCCACGATTTATTGGTCCATTTCAAATTCTTGACCAAGTAGGAAATGTAGCCTATAGACTTGCGTTACCTCAAAGTATGTCTCGTGTTCATAATGTGTTTCACATATCTCGTACTTCAGTAAATATGTGAAAGACCCGAACCACGTTATTGAGTTAGAACCGGACGAGATAGCCAGAAGACTTAACGTATGAGGAGGTACTGTCAAGATCTTGGATAGGAAGGAGCATGTCCCTACGCCATGAAAGGTCATACCACAAGTTAAAGTTTTGTGGAGGAATCATGCTTTATAGAGGAAATGACACCGGGAATTGGAAGCGGAAATGAAAGCGAGGTATCCTCACCTTTTGAAACACAGTGTCACGTGACGTCAATTTCGAGGACGAAATTTCATAAGGAGGGAGGTTGTAACCCCAAATTTTTAAATAAAAGGAATTTCCTTTATTTATTATTTTGAAATAGTAAGGGTTGATTTGATTAATGTGGATAGTTAAGGGTTAAATCATGCAAATATTTCAAAATAAGCAAGTGGTTATAAAATATTCATTATCGTCGGGGAATATTCGTTTGGTCGTGGAATATTAAATCGCTTTGAATATTCGGGGAATATTAAATGCAATACATGTGACCCGTGTGTGGGCCCCATAGCGAAAGCGATTGGATGAAGAAAGCGACAAATATAAGTTGTTTTTAAATAATGGCGTAGTTATTACCAAGTTATTATCTTGTTGGAATACCCGGTGGTTAAAACACACTAATACGCGTTGTTGAATAAAGAAGACATGCGGTATTGCACCAATTATTGATTTTTTACGAAGAAGGCACTACTCAATAATGGTTACTGATAATTCTTCGCTCAAAGATTTTATTGAGTTAATAATTCTTTGCGTTGATATTTTATATTCTTTGTTGTTTCAATAATTGTCATTACACGTATTTTTCATTATCGAAGCAATAATTCATATTATCTGAATAATATTATTAGATAACATTATTGGCAATGTCTAGAAAGTTCTGCCTAAGGAGAGATTTGGTCACCTAATTGCTTGCAAGAAGAAGAAATTCTTATTGAAAAGCCCTCTTTCTTCGGGAACCGCACTGGTTGTCAATATTGTGATTCGTAATATTATTTGTGAATAATTAATTATTGATTTATATGATGAGGAAAATATTGATTTTATGTGGATATAGATGGAGAAAATTTTAAAGTGACAATTGTTGAAAATTAAAATTTTATCTTTTCACGATAAAATAATTTATTTAAAAATATTATTATATTTTAATAATATAATAATGGTGATATTTTACAACGAATGTGGGATATATGAGTATATCTGAGGAGGAAGAGTATTTTGTTGCAATAAATGTTTAAAACATGTTAAACATGTCGGTGGACCCCATTTATTGATGAAATTTGATTATAGCTTGTAAAATCGCTTGGCTTGTGGATTTGATACGATTTGCATTTGGAATTTGGAAAAACTTTCTTACGCAAAATTGTAGAGAATTAAAATTTCCTATAAAAACTCATGAGATTCGAATTTTACGATGAAAGGGCTATTTATTATGAATTATTAAAGTTCAAGCTCAAATAATTGATTTTTGGGAGTTTAAAATATTTTTGTAAGAAAAACGTTTTTTGTTGTAATTGAGTGGCTCACATGTGTTATAAATGATCTGAAATCAGATTTCTAAGGTGGGCTTGAATATTTTTAAGAAATATTATTATTTTATTAAATTTTACGCTTTGGTGTTCTAAGCATTTTCCTATAAATAGGGTGCTTAGGTTAGAATTGAAAATCACACCGAACTCAAGTTTCTCTCTCTATATTATCAGTATTTTTGTGAGTATTTTGAGTATACTTTGAGTATTGCTAGACAGTGCAAGTTCCCTCAAAGACTATACCCTAGTATTCTAGCTAGAAATCTTGATCTTCGAGGTAAGAGATATTATTTTTTCAGTAATGATATTATTTCTTCAATATCATTATAATTGAAATGTTGATCTGAAGTTTTTATCAAATTTGGAACTTTTTCATGTCGGGTTACTTATTCATGAGTTACTATTCACGAGTTACTATTCATGAGTTCTTATTCACGAGTTCTTATTCACGAGTACTATTCATGAAGCGTGAAGATGTTTTTGTGGAATTTCTATCTTTTGGTGTCGGAGTTACTATTCACGATATACGGCAAGACTATTCACGTATCTGAAGACTATTCACGTATATGGTACTATTCACCAAAAATAAAATTTCTTCTTTTTCGTCTAAAACATCTATTTCGGATACTAACTCGATTGTATCCATGTTTTGATCATTCTTGAATTTTACACCACTATGATTATTTTTGAGGTATTTTTGGACGTGGATAAAACCAAGTACGAATCCTTAATCCTTAATCCTTGTCATTTTGTTTCATTGGATTCGTTTTTAAAAAAAAAAAATATTTTCATCATCCTCGGTCTTAAATGATGATATTATGGAATATCTTTGGCCAGTAGTGCAAAGATGAATGATTTCTTAAGAATATCTTTTCGCTGTAGTGCAAAGATGAATGATTTCGAAGAATATCTTTGGCCCGTAGTAGTAAAGATGAGCAGTGTTTAAATGAACATGACCCGGTGATGAATATCTTTGGCTCTGTAGTAAAGATGAATATTTGATTCGGATGTATATTGATTGATGTTACTGGGGATAAAAGATGAGCGATGAACTTTTAAATTCATACATAGAAGATAGTAGTTTGCATTCTCTACTTAACTCTTCTAATGAATTATTTTTCATCATGAATATTGATTTAAAATTTGTTGTCTATTGTATTCTATTATATTTTTCCTGTTGAAGACTAACGATAATTTGTTGTATATTATCTTAGTCATAATATTCTTTTCTCGAGCTAGTTGAGCTCACCCTTTTTCCTTTTTGTTCCATTTTTCTCGTGGAGGCGAGAATATAGCGAGTACTTAGTCTGGGGTATGGAATGAAGGTTTTAGAAAGGATTGTTTAGTAGTCCTCACCATTTTGTAAAATAATGTATCAATAAATGTGATGAGGATTTATTTGAGTATAGATATTGTCTAGAAGATAATATTTGTATTCAAACTCACAGTTTTACTGTTGTAATAATAAAGTTGTAGTTGTTTCTGTACCATGTATTGACAACTCAGAATAGGTGATGTATACCTATTTTGGGGGCGTCACATAAATGATCTAATGACTTGATTGTGTTGTACTCATGTCATACTACAACATCAAAACAACAACATACCATAACAACTTAAACACAGCAAGATCTAAGGCTTGGAAAACCTTGTCAGAATTTCTGGGTTTCTGGAAATTTTCTAGGTTGCCCAAAAAATCATTCCGTGATCGGTCAACTAGGTTTGACCATTCATAACTCGAGATCGAGACATGATCTGGGCTTTATTCAAGTTCCAGATCAAAGCCCTTACATCATACTACAAGTCTATAACTTTAAACACAACAAATAATTAACATACAAGTATCTACGAGCCCTGACATTAGGCTGTCAGACAACATTTTCAACATTTTTCTAGATTTCTAAAATCATCAATTTCGAGCATCTAAGTGTTATGGATCTAAGTTATAACAACCCAGATCACTAAATGACACCTTCTAACATAACTTTAAACAACAAATCATAACATCTAACATCAAATCTAAAGATTTCAAAATTTAGGGTTTATACCTCCTTTTTGAGCTTGATCTTGATTTTGACTTTGATGTTTGTTCTTGGCAAGTTAAAGGCTGGCATTGGTTTTGTTTCTCACTCAATTTCACTCTATAATTTCGGATGGGGGAGAGAGAATGGACTTGGCTCAAATGAAAATTAAAGTAAGCTTTCTCTCTCTCTTAATCTATTTATAAAATGATGAAATGTCTAGGGCTGATCATTTGATCAGTTGTTGGCTGATTAAAGGTGATTTACTAGACCATGTGGCTAGCTAGAGTTGGTCACCAACCACAAGTAGGGCTAGATCTACACTCCACGTCATTAAAATATTAAAAAGGGCACTTTGGTCATTTGATTTTTACTTTTAGTGGCTAACTTGTCAAATGCTCCAATCCTTAGGGTTTAGGGTTTGAACCCTTAGGGTTTAGGGTTTGAACCCTTAGGGTTTTAAAAATAAATTTCTAGGATTTCCAATTTAGGCTTTCAAAATAGAAAAATAATATTTCTAAATTATAATTAGGATTCGATAATTATATTCAAGCTTGCTAATTAAGATTTATATTTCCTTAATTAAAATTGCGAATTTAGCAATTAGATTCCATAGTTGTACATTAGGGTTTCCAATTGAACAATTGGGGTTTTCTAATAATCAATTAGGGCTATCCCTAATTAAATATAAAATCAATAACATAAAAACCTTATACTTATTTTTAAACTTCCCAATTAGGGTTTTAATATTCTGAATTAGGATTTGACTTTCCGAAACTGAAACTAGGGTTTCTAGAACTGGTAATAGGGTTTCTTAACACTCGTTAGGCTTTTCTCACTGAATGTCGCGGTTCTAAAATATTGTTAGGGTTTGTGACTAATATATACTTTGTCAAATTCAACCTTGACCCTTAATCACATACATCTTGTATACACACGTATTTGACTATATACATGAGATACTCTTAACACCGTGTAAACCTTTACCAAAAGTTTTTAAATTCACAAAATTTATTCCTAAAAATGTTCAATACATACACTTATTTTCTGTCTAGGTTTAATATTTAACCTTAATTAAATCTTTTAAGATTTTAATAAATATCTAAATTCTCGGGTTATTACATTCACCCCTTCTTCTAAAAATTTCGTCCCTGAAATTTACCTTTACACCTTACACCCTCATACTCATTACCACATGCTACCCAAACATTTCTCATAAGAGTTAAATTATTCAAATCGTGCTAAGGAGTCATATAGACTACGAACTTTCATTTTCGAAAAGGTCATATGGAAATTCATCCGCAAACTGTCATAACTTATGGACATATAAGGGGATTAGCCCGGTATGCCCTGTACTGATCAAGTACTGTTGGTCGGAACCATTTTCCTGTTCCTCTTATCCACCTTGGGAGCACAAATATTTCCTTACCTCAGTCTTTATCGGATTCCTTACCAAAACAATTTGGTTTGAGAAAAGTTTCAAAGAACGCTTAGGATTTTATAAACGTTGGTCTAGCTGAATTGAATAGTATAGACTCATATCAATAATTCAATTCAATCGAATTATTTAAGTGTAGCCAAACCCCGTTGGCAAAATTAAAATTTTTTAAAAATATTTTTGAGAATGACGTCATGATGTTGCATCTTGTATTAGATGATTAGTTTGATGATGTCGTCATTATATGACTTTGTCATAACACATCATACAATAGTGGAACAATAATTTTTAGATCGAATTCACACTAAGTATTTTTGTATTTACAACTCTATCAACTTTTATCATCTCTGCACTAGGTTACATGGTACATGAGTGATAAATAAAAATATATTTTTTGTGACGCCCCCAAAATAGGTATACATCACCCATTCTGAGTCACCAAATACATGGTACAGAAACAACTACAACTTCATTAATACAATTGTCGTGCAAAATACAACAACACATAAACTGTGAGTTTAAATACAAATATTATCTTCTGACAATATCCACACTCAAATAAAGTCTCATTACAATTATTGATACACTATTTTACAAAATAGTGAGGACTACTAAAACAACTGTCTTGAACCATTACTCCACACCCCGACTAGTTCCCGCTATATTCTCGTCTCCTGAGAAGAAAAATAGAACAAAAAGGAAAAGGGTGAGCTCAACTAGCCCAGTAAAGAATATTATGACTAAGATAATGTACAACAAATTATCCTTAGTCTTCAACAGGGAAAAATCTGATAGAATACAATAGACAACAAGTTTTAGATCAACAACTACAGCGGAAATAATAATTCATTAGAAGAGTTAAGTAGAGAATGAAATCTACTATCATCTATGAATTTAAAAGTCCATCATCGATATTTTATCCCTGTAACATCAATCAATATACATCATAAATCAAATAGTCATCTTTGCACTACAGGCCAAAGATATTCATCTGTTGGTCATGTTCATCTCAACACCTGTTCATCTTTGCACTACGGGCCAAAGATATTCATCAGTTGGTCATGTTCATCTAAACACTTGTTTATCTTTGCACTACGGGCCAAAGATATTCATCAAAAAATCATTCATCTTTGCACTACAGGCCAAAGATATTCAGTAATATCATCATTTAGGACTGAGGATGATAAAAAATATTTTAAAGGAAACGAATTCAGTGAAACAAAAGAATAAATATTAAGGAGTCGTACTTTACACAATCCAAGTTCAAAAATACTTCATAAATAACCAGAGTGGAGTAAAATTCAAGAATGATCAAAATACAGATACAATCAAAGCTAGTATCCATAATAGATATTTTGGACGAAAAATAAAAATTTAATTTTCTGTGAATAGTGTCGTATACGTGAATAGTAACTCCAACACCAAAAGATAGAAATTCCACAAGAAAATCATCATGCTTCGTGAATAGTACTTATGAATAGTAACTTGTGAATAGTAACCCCGACATGAAAAAGTTTCAAATTTGATAAAAAGTTCCAACCAATATTTTGGCATAATGATATTGAAGAAATAATATCACTTATGAAGAAAATAACATCCCTTACCTTAGAAAGAATAGTACTTCTGACTGAAATACTGGATATAGTGCTGAAAGAACTTGCACCGTATAACAACACTCAAAGTACCAAAATACTCACAAGAATACAATCAATAATATAGAGAGAGAAAGAGTGAGAAAACTTTAGTTTCTGGTGTGATTTTTAGTTTTAACCTAAGCACCCTATTTATAGGAAATTGCTTAGAACACCAAAGTAGAAAATTTAATAAAATATTAATATTTAAAAAAAAATTCCTACGCCTACTTTGAAAATTTGATTTGACCCATTGCAACACAATGGGGGGGGGGGCAACCAAAACAATAAAAACGTTTTTCTAACTATAAATATTTTAAACTTCCAAAAATCAATTATTCTGGAACCTCGAAATTTCAATAATTCATAATAAATAGCCCGTTTATCAGAAAATTCGAATCTCGCGAATTTTTATAGGAAATTCAATTTTACATACGGACGATTTTATAGGCTATAATCAAATTTCAGTCAAGAAATGGGGTCCACCGACACACAAAACATGTGTTAATCATTTAATGCAATAAAAATACTCTTCCTCCTCATATACTCATATATCCCACATTCATTGTAAAAATATTATCATTAATATATTATTAAAATAATATATTTAAATGAATTATTTTATCAGAAAAAGATAAAATATTAATTTTTAACAATTGTCACATTAAAAATTTTCTCCATCTATATCCACATAAAATCAATATTTTCCTCATCATATAAATCAATAATTAATTATTCACAAATAATATTACAGAATCACAGTACTGGCAACCAGGCCGTTCCAGGAAAGAGGGGCTTTTAATAAGAATTTCTCCTTATTGGCGCGCAATTAGGTGACCAAACCTCTCCTTAGACAGAACTTTCTAGACATTGCCAATAATGTTTTCTAATAATATTATTCAGATAATATGAATTATTGCTTCGATAATGGAAAATACTGTGTAGTGACAATTATTGAAACAACAGTAATATAAAAAAATCAACGCAACAATTATTGAATCAATAAAATAAAATACTGAACAGTAATTACTGTAACAATTATTGAGTAGTGCCTTCTTACGTAAGAATCAATAATTGGTGCAATACAGGTGTGTCTTCTTGTGTAATAACGCCATTATTCGTGTTTTAACCACCAGGTATTCCAACAGTATTAACGGTAACAACTATGTTGTTATTTATAAACAACTTATACTTATCGTTTTCTTCATCCAATCGCTTTCCGTTATGGGGCCCACACAAGGCTGCGCCGTCGTATGAATATTCCCCGACAGCAAGAATATTCCACGACCAAACGAATATTCCCCGACAACAATTAATATTTTATAGCCACTTGCTTATTTAAAATATTTGCGCATTTTACCCATAACTAACCACATTAATTAAATCAACCCCTTACTATTTTAAAATAATAATTAGAGAAATTAAATCTTTATTTATAAAAAGTTGGGGTCTTACATTTTTATATTTTAAATCATTTGTGTCTCGCTGAAATAAGTAGCATAGACGATACTTTAAACCGTTTCAAAAATGATTACGAGTCTACATTTGTTTTTAAAACATATAATGCGTATTTTGCTTGATGTCAAAATTTTGAAGTCTAGCATACCTAAGAGTTTTGGAAAACTTATGTCTTCACTAATAATCATTTGCTTAAACAGTTTATCTATTCTTATTATCCTTAATACTCCATTTACACAACTATACCCAGTTCGTCAAACCACACTTATGAGTTAATAAACTTGCCACAATCATATGAGTTTAAGAACTTGTCCTAGTCAGACCTTTGGCATCCATTCACTGAGGGGTTCATAAACATTTCATATAACCATGAATCAAGCATGTCACATAAGTATGAGTTTTAAGAACTCGTACTTAACCTTATATTCTCTACCTATAACCTATCTATCTGTTATACACATGGGAAAAGAATCACCTTCTCAACACACATATAGCAAATTGCGCGACACAGACATTTCAATGATTATCATTGCCAGAAACTAAGTGGTTTTTACACCGAGTACAATTCCCCGCCCATAACAAGGAATCATACAACTCAGCTGCCGACATGAGTCCTCAATTGAAATCCCCACCTAATACTAACTCCATTCTCAATACGAATTTCATTCAACTTGTATTCATAATTCTTTCCTAAATCTATACCAATTCATAGTACAACTGACACGACATTCTTACCGTAACTTTTCAATCATTTGTTTGATCATTCTCACTACTATAACCTTATCCGATCACGGAGTGATCTTATCGTATATATTACGATATATTTTTATGCTATGATCGTTTTGTTTTACGATCTCCTATCACAGTACTTTTAGTCTTTTAGACTCTATCTATTCATTACTACTGTTCACCTTTATTATCAGAGTTAGGGAACTCCGTATCTTTATAACTCACTGAGATTCGTCTTTGAATCTTACCGACACACTAACTCTATGTGAGTTAGATCTTATCCTATCACTGCGGTTATTAATCTAAGGTAACTCTACCCTAGGTTTATAACCAACAGCTTTGATACCAATTGTAGCGCCCCCAAATCCGTGTCCTTAATCACCATGGATCTAATGCACTATTTCTAACTATTGCGGAAGATATAAACATAAATTGTTTATACATTTAACATTATACACTATCTCCAAAGTCGAGTAACCATAACTTATACCCAATTCATTGTCCTATCTGACATACAAAGATATTATCATACATTATTATTACAAATCTAATCGCACACAATAACTTTAAACTGGAACTGTCTTTAACCTTTCCTTGTATCTGACGCATTCACCTTAATCTGCAATGTTTTATCATGATATAGCAAGGGTGAGCATGAAAGTTGCCCAACAAGTTTAAATTCAATAATTTAACTATATATCATGACTGAAAGGATCTGAATAATAAGCTGGCTATAATTCAACAATATAATTGCGAACTAGCACGAACAAACTTTTGACTGAACAAGCATTAAACATGAACAATTATATCTGAACCGAATGGTAATGAAGGTGATCAGCCTTCATACATGACTTATACATACAATATATAAAGAGTACAATTCTACATGGCAATCAGCAATGATTAACCATAAACATATCTGAATGTAACAACTCTTAGTAGAGTTAAGAAAAACTTGCCGCACTGCAGATTGATTCTCAATTATTTAAATATAACTTAGCTTTATCCGAAGACCTAATATAGATAATATTGATCTCCAAGTATTAGAATAATATCATCACAGTATAAAGTAACCTAAACACATTACCACATAATCCTATCAGTCTATACAACACATAAGACCTAGAATCGAGTCAAACTATTGCAGTCTGAGTTGTGTTCGGTACTATTATTACATCCCGACGGCCTAGTCGGACAATTGTTGAGTTTAAGTTCAATTAAACTCTGCCTACACACTTAACAATTATCTTAGGAAAATTTATAAATCAGTCAACATAATTTTCTTAGGCCCATAATAATTTTCAGATAATTAATATCATTTATTATAATTTTTCAATCACTTATATCGTATTTATATATTATAAATGCCACAATATTCTAATATCATTAATATCTATTTATTATCAAATATTAATGAAATATATGCCATAATATTATAATATATTTATAATATATCAAAGTATTTTTAATACCTTAAAATCATACTTATATAATTTTTAAACCTTTAAATCCATTATCCGATAATTGCCATTAATATTAAATATTAATGTTTTTCATGACAAAATATCAAAAGTTATATTTTATAACTTAAAATATTTTTTATAATACTTAAATCATTTTTATATGATTTATAAATCATTAATTCTAATTTTTCATAATTTATTTAATACATGTAGTAAATAAATTTATTACCATTAATATTAATTAATTAATGAAATTCATCACAAAATATTAAAAGTTATCATAAATAACTTAAAATATTTTCTTATACCATAATATAATTTTTCATGTATTAAAATCATTTTAAAGTAATTTACTTAATATTATAATTAAATAAACTAAATATCATTATTATTCCAAAAATATTAAATATTTATGAAATATATTGAGAATAATTAAAACTAATTTTAGGACTTTAAAATAATTTTTAGGAATTTATTTTGTATTTTTAATAATTAAAAACTATTTTATCTATTTATTAAAAAGTAATTATTTTCCATAAATAAACTATCACTAAAGAGCCCTATAATGATTTAAACTGTCATATATAGTTGTTCTTGGTCGTTACATTCTTGAGAAACCCGTAACATTATGTCCGCCGCTAAGGTGCTAAGTTTGACCATAATTAAATCAGTGTTGTTAATGATTTCTGGGCTTGCTTTTTCTCTAATGTTGTAGTATTAATGACACACTACAATCTTAATCAATTTTCATGGCCAAAACATAACAATCCTGTGAGATCTAAGCTGCAGAAATCGTTGTCAAACATGTTCTTGGGTTTCTGGACTGCCCAGAAACTCAAGCAGGGTCGGGGTACCTACTTTCGGTCATTGTAGTTTGAGTCATGTGTTTGCTTTGTGTGATCTAGAAGTTCTAAAATGTAGAAGGGATGTCAGACTAAAATTCTATATCATCAATCGAGTCTAATAACAACATATATAAGAAATCATGGCTGGTCAAAGTACCTGTTAGGTACGTGTTCATGAACAATCTGGGTTTTCCAGATTGTTCTTCAGACAGATTGGTCAACTCAGTTTGACTATGATTAATTTCTAGTGTGTTCATGATCTGGGTAATATAAAAGCATGGGTGTGTAGAACGCATGTCAGGCTACAAGATTAAACCACTAACAAGGCCATTAACCTTACCAGTAGCAATATCAGAGGCCTTAAAGATGTTGTCAGAGGTACCTGGAAAAATCTGGGTTTTCCAGAAATGCAACAAAACTGACGGTCAACTCTAGTTTGACCTTGATTATCTTTCACTATGGTTATCATCTAAATGATCTAATGACTTGATTGTGTCGTACTCATGTCATACTACAACATCAAAACAACAACATACCATAACAACTTAAACACAGCAAGATCTAAGGCTTGGAAAACCTTGTCAGAATTTCTAGGTTTCTGGAAATTTTCTGGGTTGCCCAGAAAATCATTCCGTGATTGGTCAACTAGGTTTGACCATTCATAACTCGAGATCTAGACATGATCTGGGCTTGATTCAAGTTCCAGACCAAAGCCCTTACATCATACTACAACTCTATAACTTAAAACACAACAAACAATTAACATACAAGGATCTACGAGCCCTGACATTAGGCTGTCAGACAACATTTTTAACCTTTTTCCATATTTCTAAAATCATCAATTTCGAGCATCTAAGTGTTATGGATCTGAGTTATAACAACCCAGATCACTAAATGACACCTTCTAACATAACTTTAAACAACAAATCATAACATCTAACATCAAATTTAAAGATTTCGAAATTTAGGGTTTATACCTCCTTTTTGAGCTTGATCTTGATTCTGACTTTGATGTTTGTTCTTGGCAAGTTAAAGGCTGGCATTAGTTTTGTTTCTCACTCAATTTCACTCTAGAATTTCGGATGGGGGAGAGAGAATGGACTTGGCTCAAATGAAAATTAAAGTTAGCTTTCTCTCTCTCTTAATCTATTTATAAAATGATGAAATGTCTTGGGCTGATCATTTGATCAGTTGTTGGCTGATTAAATGTGATTTACTAGACCATGTGGCTAGCTAGAGTTGGTCACCAACCACAAGTAGGGCTAGATCTGCACTCCACGTCATTAAAATATTAAAAAGGGCACTTTGGTCATTTGGTTTTTACTTTTAGTGGCTAACTTGTCAAATGCTCCAACCCTTAGGATTTAGGGTTTGAACCCTTAGGGTTTAGGGTTTGAACCCTTTAGGTTTAAAAAATAAATTTCTAGGATTTCCAATTTAGGTTTTCAAAATAGAAATTAATATTTCTAAATTATAATTGGGATTCAATAATTATATTCAAGCTTGCTAATTAAGATTTATATTTTCTTAATTAAAATTGCTAATTTAGCAATTAGGTTCCATAGTTGTACATTAGGGTTTCCAATTGAACAATTAGGGTTTTCTAATAGTCAATTAGGGCTATCCCTAATTAAATATAAAATCAATAACACAGAAACCTTATACTTATTTTTAAACTTCCCAATTAGGATTTTAATATTTCGAATTAGGGTTTCGGCTTCCCGAAACTGAAACTAGGGTTTCTAGAACCGGTAATAGGATTTCTTAACACTCGTTAGGGTTTTATCACTGAACGTCGCGGTTCTAAAATATTATTAGGATTTATGAGTGATATACTTTATCCGGTCAACCCTTGACACCTAACCACATACTGTACACACATATGACCATATAAAAACAGATACTCTTAACACTGTAAAACTTTAACAAAAATTTTTAAATTCACAAAATTTATTCCTAAAAATGTTAAATACATACACTTATTTTTTGTCTAGGTTTAATATTTAACCTTAATTAAATCTTTTAAGATTTTAATAAATATCTAAATTCTCGGGTTATTACAGGGACATTGAGCCAGTCAGGTACACAAAAAGAATGTCAAATTTTGATTTGGCAACAATACAATTCGTTACCAAAGCATTGAACAAGTTTTAATATAGCAACAAATTTTTATATATTTAGCATCAAATTTTTGTTGCTAATGGCATTAAAAATATAATATTTGGCAACAAAAAATTAACCTAATAACAACGGAGAGGATATTGTTGCTAATACTAATATAAAAGTCATCATTTTTTATCGTTGCAAATCATATCAACTTTCGTTGCACATATAAAGAAACGACAACATATAATGTTGTTGCTAATCGACGACTTTCATTGCTATTAAAAAATAACCATCAACAAACATTTTCATTCCTGATTCAGCATAATGTCGTTGCCAAATAATATAATCAGCAACGAAAATCGTTGCTAAAAATTTTACATTCCGCAACGAAAGCAAGGTTAGGAAACAATTTTCATAATTTACTACAACGAAAAATATCGTTGCAAAATGGTGTCAATTACAATGAAAATGCAAGGTCGTTGCAAAAAAAATAAGAGTTCATTTCGTTGCCAATTAGCAGGCTTTTGCAACGAAATGGGGTTTTTAGCAACAAAATTTTAATTATTCTGCAACAATCCATTTTGTTGCTAAAGGATCAATGTCTCTGTACGAAAGCCAAATTTCGTTGTAAAATGTATTACTTTTGGCAACAACAAAAAATGTTCGTTGCGGAACCATTAGCAACGCTCATTGCGCAACGAAAGACGCAACGACATTAAAGTCGTTGCCATAACCCTTTTGCAACAAAATTTGGCACCTTTAGCAACGAAAAATTGGTTGTTGCTGAAGCCCCATTTTTTTGCAGTGTCAGATCTTCGCCAGCGATCATATCCCTAAGCTCTGATACCAAATGTAATGCCCCCAAAATAGGTCCAATCCACACAACCTATTCCGAGTCGCCACGAAATACACTCAATGAAATTTCCAAATACAAACTTTGTAAGACCCCGAATTTTGTGATTAAAGATTAATTTTCTCAAAATATTTTTTTTAAGTATTATGGTGTGGATTTGATATAATGTTATAGTTGTAGGTAGTATTTATAATTTTTCAAAGTATGCAAGTTGTCATAAAATATTCGATTGGTCGGGGAATATTTGTTTTAGCAGGGAATATTCGTTCGACAGCACAATCATTGGTGGACCCCACAACGGAATTACTAGCGGAATGAGAAAATGACAAAAATAACTTTTTATAAAAATAACGGCGAAAGTTTTACCGTTAACTGTTGAAATACCCGGTGTTAAAAGTAAAGTAATATATGTGGTTGCATAGTAGCACACGGTATTGATTATTGATGCTTACGTGAGAGGTCACTCAGTTATACTTAATTATTGCTACAGTAATTGCTACATAGTATCTCGCGTTATTTGATTCAATTATTGTCAATATTTTTATATATTATTAAATCAATAATTGAGACGATACAATTATTCATATTATTATTTGCAATATTGACGATAGGGAGAAATCTTTATTGAAAAGCCGCCTCTTTCCTGGGAACGATCTGGTTGTTAAATATTGCGAATTATAATAATGATGATAAATGTTGTTAAAAATATTGAAGGAATTTTATAAAGTATTTGTTGTAAATATTGGTGTATTATTTGGACCCCCATTTATCCATTTTTCAAAATAATCGGTAGAAATTTATTCTTTATAATAAAGGTGGGGGCCACATGTGGGGCCCATGTGTGGAAGAAATTTTTTTGGAAATGGGGGTGGGGGGAAGAATATACGTAAAGGGGAGGGAATATATATATATATATATATATATAAGTTTATGATGTGTATATATATATATAATATATAATGTGTGTGTGAGTGGAAAATGAGTGAAAGTGATAGGTAAAAGAAATGTGGTGGTGGGAAGAAAAAAAGAGGAAGAGAAAATTTGTGTGATAGTGATATGTGTGTGGGTGATAGTGAAATTTGTGTGAGAGTGTAAGATGAGTGTGGTGAAAGTGATGTGTGTGTGTGTGTGTATGTGTGTGTTTGTAATATTAATGTGGTGGGTGGTGGAGGATACCCGAGAGAAAAAAAAAGTAAGTATGTGTGTATATGTGATGGAATGAAAAGGGGTGGTGGGGGAAAATGCCTTGGAAGAAAGGGAGTATATATTTATATAATATATATAAATGTGTGTGTTGGATATATATATATATATATATATATATATATATATATATATATATATATATATGATATGTGTCTGGTGTGTGCATGGCGTGAATTAATGTGTGGGTGTGGGTGTAATGCCATGCCGTATAAGGTATGGTGTATATATATATATATATATATATATATTATTTAAAGTTTTTGTTTTATTAGAATATTTTATTGCATAATAATGAATAGTAAAATCAAAATATTCTTTAGTTTTTTGCCCGTGAAGTTCGTCCGAATATACACTGTGCAGTCCGAGATTTCTAAATTCAAATAGTATCATTTTCATTCTCCTATAAATAGGATGCTTAGTTAGAATTGAAAATCACACCAGAATTAGAGAATTCTTCTTCTATAATATTGAGCGTATTTCTTTAGTGTTTTAAGAAGTTTTGAGCGTAGAAAACAGTGAAAATTTTCTTCAAACATATCCCCACCCTACCAGTCAGAATACTCATCTTTTTAAGGTAAGGGGTATTATTTATTTCATATTCTGAAGTGATATTATTTTTCGTATTCGTATGAATATTATTTTCATTCAATATTCGTAATGAATATTATTTTTATTCAATATTCGTAATGAATATTATTTTCTTTCAATATTCATAATGAATATTATTTTCGTTCAATATTCGTAGGGATATTGTCTTCGTTTAATATTCGCAAGGAATACTATTTTTCGTTCAACAGTCGTAAGGGATATTATTTTTGTTCAGTATTCGTAAGAAATAATATTTTCTTTCATACGATGTAGTATGTAAGTAATATTATTTCGTTTCAGATTTCGAATTCTATACTCATTTTGTTCAGTTTTAGCTTTTATACTCCATGAAATTAGTAGAATATCCTTGATATTTGCGCTTCATCCAGTATCTTTTCATGGAAATATTATTCTGAGTATTCTTGATAAATTTTATCCTTTTTATGTCGGAGTACTATTCACAGGGTTACTATTCCCGAAGTACTATTCATATGGTACTATTCACTCAATTACTATTCACCTGTGATACTATTCATGATAAAAATTGATTTCTTTTCGGTCCAAATCATTTTTGATACAATATTATTCTTGAATTTTACTCCACAAAGCAGTATCATGTTGATAATTTGGACATTATTGAATTCTGGATAAATTAAATTATAAATCTTTAAAAATTTATCCTTTGCTTTCTTTTAAATGAATTCTTATATCATTGTCATCATCCTCATGCTTATATTGTTATGAAAGTCATCTTTGGCCATAGTGCATAGATGGACTTGGTATGATTATGACCAGGGATTATTCGGTATAATCATGATCGTAATGTTACAAATGATGTGGTAAAAGTCCGTATTGGCCCGTAGTGCATTGATGGACAGTTGTTGGCATGATCATGACCATTGATGAAAACACGAATATACTTGGCCCGTAGTGCATGGATAATTTGTGGTCGTGATACTAGTGAATATTCTTGGCCGTAGTGCAGGGGTGAATCGATGATGTGGATTATTTATTAAGCTGAGTCTTAGCGATAACATTTATGATAAATTCTTTTAAATCATAGAAGATAGTAGATATCATTCTCTACTTGACTCTTCTAATGGATTGTTTGTTCCGCTGCAGTTAAACTTGATATCTATTGTATTTTATCAGTTTAACACTGTTGAAGGCTAACGATAAATTATTCTGCATTATCTTAGTCATAATATTTCTTTCTAGGCTAGTTGAGATCACTCTTTTCTTTCATTGTTCTCTTCAGGAAATGAGAATATAGCTGGGACTAGTCGGGAAACGGAGTGACGGTCCAGATGTTTGCATTAGTAGTCCTCACTATTCTGTAAAATAGTGTGATAATAAATGCATTGATGACTTATTTTGAGTTTGAATACTGTCTAGAAGAAAATATTTGTATTAAAACTCATAGCTCATGTTGTATATTTAAGTTTGTAATTGTATTCTGTACCATGTATTTGGCGACTCAAAATGGGTGATGTATACCTATTTTGGGGGCGTCATAGTTGGTATCAAAGCTTAAGGATATGATCCCTGGCTGAGATGTGAGACTAGAACTAGGATGGGAGAGACAGGTAATTCCTTCGCTAGTATGACCTACCTAAACTTATTTGTTATTTAACTGGTCAGTCAGGGTATAGGGATAATATGTGGCATGTCAATTAACCCTTATTTTATGACAGTGAAATGGCATCTGAAAATGTTGAGATAAGAAATGGAGCACAAGAGACCGTTGAGTCACCACAGATCAATAATCAGGATAATGTGCAGGAAGGCAACAATCCTCAGGTGAACAAACCACACCGACCAAATGAAGAACGATGGGATGTTCAAAGGCTTTGTGCAGTTCATGCAACACCAAACGAGAGAGACTCCTATTCGTAATGCAGGTGGAAACAATGGCAACCCACGGTTGGTCACTGCTAAGCAGTTCAAGGAGTTGGGACCACCAGAGTTTTTGGGAAAGCCAGAACCACTTAAGGCAGAAACGTGGATAAAGCAGATCACGAAGATGTTAGTTCCCGAAGGCACAATAGTTATCCAGAAGGGGGGGTTGAATAGATATTTGAAAATTCTTTTCGTTTTACTTTGTTAGTTTGATAATGATTAAAACATAACGGAATTATGATTTGTTTAATCTCCGTTTTAGATATGGTGAGTTGGTGTGAGTGAGGCAATTATAACAGTTATAGCAGTTATAGTAGTTATAACAAGAATGTAAGAGACACATCAATTTTAAGTGGTTCAGAGCACTTAAAGCTCCTAGTCCACTCTTCTACTCCTTGAGTAGGAAATCCACTAAGGATATCTTTTACACTTTCTGAATCTCACAGATTCGTTCTAGACTAGCAGTCTAGGAACTTCTTAGTTCAATCTTGAACTCTTCAAGTCCAGCAGACTTGGTTCTTCACAGTTCACTTAGAACTCTTCAAGTCCTTCTGACTTGGAACTCTTACTTCAGTTGATTGGTAGTTGTTGAGTTCTTGATTGGTGCTACTCAGTTGTCGTTAAGCACTTGTTCGGAAGAACTGAGTAGCTAAGAAAGCTTTCACTTTTTCCTCAGATCGTAGAGTTGAGCGTTGAGTGTTCTTTAGCTTTTTGTTCAATTTCTTGCTTTATTATCTCATTTGCATATGTTTTGCATATATGTGATCCTTGAAATCTATCCTTTGAAGCCATTCGTTGAAGCATTAAATGTGTTTGACATTTCTAAACTTTGATGGAGACTTTTCTGCACACCTTTTGAATTGCATTCTGGCCCACTGACACAGCAGACTGTTTTCTCACCTAACACCTGAAAAGGGGTTTTCCTTTGTCCTATGGTCCTTTCTTTAGCTTCTTAAATACGTTTCTTTTGTTGTATACTAAGGATATCTTTTGTGCCGTTGGGACTGGTGAGGACTTCAACGTTTAAAACCCATTCAATATTTGTTGGAATTTGTCTCCAAACAAAAAGGTAAGGCTCGATGCTTCTGACATGAGGCAGATGATACTCTACGATTCAGATCGTGGTGTCTTGCCACCTTGGTGCTTGATCTGATGTTATCAAACGAGAACACTATGATTTCTCTTAAAGACTTTCACACTACGATCTTCACTTGCTTGTCTTGCAAACTCTACATTTTTGAGAGCACTTCTACGATCTCTGAGTGGGCTCGGCAAACGTTGGGACCACTCTACAATTTATAGAGAGGCCCTTCAAGGCAGGCACACTACAATCTTCGATGCTCCACGATTCTGCCTTGGATTCTGCGAGCTCGATAGACTATGATCTTGTTGATGCCTATCTATTATATTTCAAGATGTAGATCAACCTAACATCTTTGATCTCTTCATCTATACATTCATTTATAGAATGACAAACATTAAAAGCATAGATCAAACTAACAAATTTGATCTATCACTAAGTCCTTATACATATATTCCTTGAAGGACTTTACATATAATCATGAGCATTTACTTTAAACATCAAATCAAAATATGCACTCTCCTAACAATCTCCCCCTATTTGATGTTGACATAACTAATGAGATTTGTTGTCATAATTATTAGTTTCTAGATGCATTTGTAGGAAAGTAAATATGACTTAGTATTTCAGTGAGCAGCTAGAATTTCTAGAGAATAAGCATGAATTTATTGATGCTTGAAGAATAGATATTACAATTTAGCTTTACATAATTAAGAATTTAAATTTCAACTTATCTCTGTTTCTTCGACCTTTTGCTTGGTGGAGGATTTGCATACTCCTTGATAAGTGGGTTTTATACCTACTTATCGGATATCAATTCACACGAACTACGCTTATCTTAAGTACATTTTAGTGTGTTTTTAGTTGCATTTTGTTTATTTTGCATTGCATATACTTAGAACTCCCTTTGGTGTAAAAGTGAAGGATATGACATAATTTGGTGGTATTAGATGGCATGAGGCTATGGATGCATGGTGTGAGGATCAAGTGGAGCAAGGAGACTATGCATGGTTAACAAAGAAGAATGAGCAACATAATGAGCGATGAGCAAAGAAGAAGAAAGCCGAGTGCAGATCGGGCAGAAGCTGCTACTTGCGCCGTATGATTAAACTTGAGGATCGTGCGTATGCAAGCACCCAGCTAGACCAGATTCTCTGAGATGCGTCTCGCAAGGATTACGAAGGAAGAAGCGGCTTGATCCATGTGATATGATCGATTCTTTGAAATGTTTTATTTTAATTTTTAAGTTTAAGGGTTGGAATGAATTAAAAACAATGCTAACTGGTGTCAGACGTATCATTCATTAGTTTTTACGTGTTTTTCATATTCGTAACTAGGGTTTACACTTGGAGAGTATTCCAACGTGAAACCAATCGTAGATTTCATATTTTCTACTCCTTCTTTAGATTTCAGTAGTTGTGGATGTTTTACATTAGTTTTTCTAGATATTATTAAGGACGTGCACATTACGTTGGGTTTGCAATAAGCAATTGGGTTTGATCAATTCTTTCTTCTCTCTTTCAATTGTTTGTTTATTATCCATATGTAGCGTTGATCCCATAATGGCTTTTGGTTCAGTCATGAACTAAACTGCATTATGGGATTCTAACGGATTTTAATATGTAGTTTACTTAATTGTTTGAGTGCTGGACTGTTTTACATGTCATAAGTAATTTCTATCATGGTTGTTTTGCATGAATGAACGCTTGATCACCATTCATTTTCAGTACTTGTATGGAGTTGAAAAATAACATATGAGTATGGACTGTAATCATGATAAAGCATGCGATATATAGAAATTTTTTTGCATAGCTTTGTATTTCGTGAACCAGATAGACATATACTGTTTCACCGTGTGAGTTAAAATAAGGGCTTGTGCTTAAATTCAATATGCTTGCAATTTCACATAGACATATAGTGATTTTGGTTATATTGATGATTACACGGTGTCTATCACACGTGGATACTGCGTAAGTAGGCCATAGTACATTAAAAAATGGCTATGTCTATATTAGTGCTCTTGGCTACTTTTCTGTGATATGTAAACAATCTTGCATGATGGTGATAATTAGATGAAGTATTAAATGAAGTTAGGATCCCATTATTTCCAGAGTTGATTTATTACCTCATTATTCTTGTTATTTGCAATTAGAGTAATTCATAATTATAATCATTAGTTGAAGCATATAAACTATAGTGATTTAATTAATGCATAGTGGTTTAAATTAGACAACTTTCCCTGTGGATTGATACTCGACTTACTCTGTATTGCTTGTTGACGCGTGTATACTTGCATGGCTTAGAGCTCTTTTGTTATAACTAAAAAAAAGAGGCAACAAGTTTTTGGTGCCGCTGCCGGGGACTGGCGTTTAAATTTTTATTATTATCATTAGTTTTAAGCTATGTTGTTTGACTTAGACAAATCTAATCTTATCTCATTTCCATTTTTTTGATTTTATTTTTGTTTCAGGAACTTGTATAAATTTTTATGCGCACGTAGTCATCCAACCCCGACTTAACACCTGCTTAGGACAACATAAACGGGAGAGGTTGGAAAGCGAGTGTTCGTAGAAATTTACAAGCACAGTTAGAGAGTACTACATCTAATATGGCAGTCGAGGGACAAGGAGAAGAGCAAAGAGAGGAGCATACGACTCTGAAAGAATATTCCATGCCTAATATTAATGGACTACAGTCTATCATAGTCAGACCAGCGATAACAGCTAAGACATTCGAGATAAAAACGAGCACTATTCAGATGGTACAAAATTCAATACAGTTTGGGGGTGCCGCTACAGATGATCCGAATGAACACCTATTGAGTTTCATTGAGATATGTTACACGTTCAGATATAACGAGGTGATGGAGGATGCTATCAGACTTAGGTTGTTTCCATTCTCATTGAGGGATAAAGCGAGAAGTTGGCTTCATTCTTTGCCAGCAGGATCTATAACTACATGGGAGGACTTAGCACATAAGTTCTTAGCCAAGTTTTTCCCAATGGCTAAGATTGCGAAAATGAGGACAACAATCTCTCAGTTTGAACAACAACAGGGTGAATTCTTATATGAGGCATGGGAGAGATACAAAGAGATACTACGGAAGTGTCCGCACCATGGAATGCCAGATTGGATGGTGATTAACACATTCTATAATGGGTTGGGATGGCAGTCTAGGCCGATTGTAGATGCAGCTGCAGGAGGGGCATTATGGGTAAAGAGCTATGAGGAAGCCTATAACCTTATCGAGACAATGACATCAAACGATTTTCAAAATCCTACATCTCAGATGCCACAGCCCAAAGTTGCAGGTTTGTTGGAAGTGGATGCTATCACGCAATTGTCTGCACAGATGGCAGCCATGGCGAAGAAAATAGATACATGAACAGAGGGTAAAACGAAAACAGTTGCATTTGTATGTGAGATCTGTGCGGGGTCACACTCGATAGAGCAATGTGCTATCAGCTCAGAGTCGTTACAGTATGTGAGCAATTATAGAAAAGACCAAGGTCAGTTTCAGAACACATACAACCCCAACAACCTTAATCATCCAAAACTTCAGTTGGTCAAATAACCATGGGAATCAGTTTCAACCAAATAATCAGTTTCAGTCATAGCCAGCGTAGCCACAGTTTAATCCTAGACCACCTTTTCCGCCGGGATTTTCTCAACAACAACAACATCACACTCCAGCTGCACCTCAGCAAGAAAAGAAATCAGAAATGAAGGAGATGATGATGAAATACATGGCGAATACAAAGGTTATGATCAAAAGCCAAGCAGTGGATATTACGAATCTGGAAACTCAGATGGGGCAAATGGCGAATGTGCTTAACAACAGGCCCCAGGGTTCATTGCCGAGTAATACAGAGACAAATCCATGAAGAGACGGGAAGGAGCACTGTCAAACGATCACATTGAGGTCTGGGGAAAATATTGCAGACACTGCAAGTCGCGCAGCGCCTGCGCCTAATTTACTTAAGGAGGTTGCCTTGGTAGCATAGTGAGGCAGAAAGCGTGCAAATGCTAAGAAAGAAAATCTGGAAAATTCTGAAGTACAGCATGAAGAGAAAGATAAATCAGGTTCAGTGGAGAAGCCTAGGAGTTCAGTACCAATAGTTCACCCTCAGGTTCCGTATCCGCAAAGATTGAATAAGCAGAGGGAGGATAAATAGTTCAGCACATTCCTGGAGGTTTTTAAGAAACTGCAGATTAATATACCATTCGCGGAGGCATTGGAATAAATGCCAAGTTATGCAAAGTTCAGGAAGGGTATATTGTCAAGGAAGAGGATATTAGACGAGTTTGAGACAGTAGCCTTGACAGAGGAGTGCAGTGCAGTGCTTCAACTGAAGTTACCTCCGAAGCTGAAGGATCCGGGCAGTTTCACAATTCCATGCACGATTGGAAAGATGAACTTTGATAAATGTTTGTGTGATCTTGGGGCAAGTATCAATCTGATGCCCTTATCATTGTTCAATCATTTGGGATTATCGGCTCCAAGGCCGAAAAATATTTCGTTGCAGCTAGCTGACAGATCCATCATATATCCACAGGGAATTGTTGAAGATGTATTAGTGAAAGTGGACAAATTTATCTTTCCGGCTGACTTCATCATTTTGGATTACGAGGAAGATAAAAATATATCAATCATACTGGGGAGACCATTCTTAGCCACAAGAAAGACTTTGATAGATGTGCAGAAGGGGGAACTCACTATACGTGTTCATGATCAAAAGGTCACCTTCAATGTCTTCAAAGCCATGAAGTGTCCAGCAGATGAAGAGGAATGTTTCTGAATTGATTTGATGGATCGGTTCTTAAATGATAAAGTAGAGAGTATGGTGGAGTATGAACCTGTGAGAAGTGTAATTGCTAAAAATTCAGAGTTGGAGGAATTCAGATTACAGGTGTATAAGAATTCGAAGCTATATAAAGAGAAGGTGAAGCAATGGCATGCCCGAAAGACCTTCGATAGGACATTTGAACCAGGACAAAGGGTTTTACTTTATAAATCCAAATTTAAATTTTTTCCCGGGAAAATGAAAGAAAATGGTCAGGGCCTTTTACAGTGAAAACTGTATTTCCACATGGTGCAATTGAAGTATTTGATATGTTTCTGGACAAGTCTTTCAAGGTGAATGGACAGCAACTGAAGCATTATTGGGTTAGTGAGGTGGACAGACAGAAAGTCACCTTAATTCTGTCTTCAACATGAAATTCTGAGATAGTCAAGCTAATTGACTATAACTTAGCGCTTGATGGGAGGCAACCCATTATTTTTATCTTTATTTATTCAATTCAAGTTGTCTTATCAGCTCATTTTCATCCTTATTTAGGATCATATGATTATTTCTGCATAATTAGTATAGTAGCTGACATTGAATAGGATCATGTTTGTGCACTGCATTGAAATGAGGGTGATACAATAGACACACATGTTTATCTAGTAAATCATATTTTGATAGTGTCTATTGGTGTATGCAGGTGAAACAAAATGCAGTACTGCCCTACAACATGAAAACAAGCGGTGTAAGATAATTTAATCCATGCATGCGACATGAATATACTATATCTCACTTCTACCACAAGATTCCAAATTTATGTGCTAAACACGTACCTCGCGCTCCCGCGCCATAACACAAACGTCTTGCCTTGTGTGCACTTATATCGAGTGAAACTCAACTTCAAGGCATGGCGCCCCAATTACATGGACAGGCCAAGCACACATTGGCGACATCAGATGTGGAATTTTTTTTTAAGTTTAAAAACGTGTTGGAGATCATTTGGACTCTCATTTGAAAATAACAGAAAGCGCAATCACTTGATCCCCTCCACACACATGTCTCTTCCTCTCTATCAGTTACAAAAAATTAAAGCCGTGCATCTCTCATCCACCACCCACGAATCTCTCCATATTCAAAACTCAAACCCACGATTGAATGCTCAAGTATAAAACCTAGGGTTTCAGAGTGGGCGTGTAAGGCAGTTTGGGGGTTATTCATTTTTGGCTAGAACAAATCCTCAAGATAATTTTCATCTTCAACATTCAAATCAATGGGGCCAAAGTGAGCACGTTCTATTTTATCTTCCTCATCATCTTCCTCTGGAAGTCAAGGGGAGGATATGGTTGATCACACCAAGTTTCTGGATTTGGAAGCCCAACAGGAGTATTACCGAATAGTGACCAAAACCTTTATGAAAGAAAGAGGGTTCAAACCTGAAGGGCAAGATGGGCAGCTATATGACATGATTCGTGAAAGAGGATGGCTTGGATTGACTGCCACGCCCATGCCTATCCCAATGGGAATTGTTAGAGAATTCTATATGAATGCGAAGGCAACAATGAGTGGGTTATCCGTGGTGCACGGCGTGCAAGTGGATTTCAGACCTCCTACAATCAGGGAAATTTTTAGGTTAACTGACACACCACCGACTGGGTCTGCAATTTGGGTAGCAAGTGCACATATAGAAACGGACTTGGAATTGGTTATTGCTGAATTGTGCGTGCCTGGAACGAAGTGGACTTATAAAGCCGGCACGAATTAGCCTCGCATATTTCCCACCTCAGCTTTGAATCGATATGCTAAGGCATGGAATTTGTTCATATGTGCCAAACTAGTTCCTTCGTCTCATCAGCACGAGATCACAGCGGAAAGGGCAATCATTCTATGGGGCATTATCACTGGAAATATATTGATGTGGGTCATCTTATCCATCAAAATATGTTGCGGTATCTGCGGGGAAGCACTACAGGGAGCATTCCACACACGTCAGTTGTAGCTATGATGTGTGCTAATCAGGGCTGCCATTGGGACAATGAGCAAATGCAGAACCCAAGCCAAAATATCACCCATGCCACCATTGCAAAATTCGAGGATTGGGCAGGCGGTGTACCACACCCGCGCGGACGAGGATTTATTATCCAGTCCATTTTCCCAGAGCCACCACAGCAACCCTCTCAGACAGATGAGGCAGGCACATCCACCCAAGTTCCCTTTGCTACTGGGGATCGACAGCTCCGAAGGTTGGAGCAAAAAGTTGATGCCATATACGACAATTTTTTAGCGTTTGCAACGGGGCTGACGAGGTCATTGGCGGAGGCATTTGCACTACAAGGGACGATGCTTGAGTGGCCTCAGTTCGGGACAGCTGTGCCATATCCACCACCAGATTCACCACCCATAGAGGGTGGTTCGGCTGAGCATTAGGGGAGTTTTCTTTAACCCTTTACCTTCATTCACTAGAACATTGAATATTATAAGTTTGGGGGTATTGGGGGTAATAGTATAGTTGCATATAGTAGTATCTGCATGTTTAGTTTAATTTTCATATAGTATTTGCATGTTTAGTTTAAATGATGCATGTTGCAGAAAATTTTTAAGTTTTAGTTATATGTTTAGTTGCATTTTATGTTTAGTGCATGTCTCACAAATTTTAACTTTATGGAAAGTTTTTCTAGCCGATGATGATAATGAATTTTGAAGGATTTTTGAGTATTTTGGGATAACATGAGCTGAGATATAATGTTTTACACAATGTAATTCATAATGTTGTTTAAATGCTTTTGGTTTGCACGGACGTGTTCACAATCACTTGTAGGTATACGAATTATGTGTTGCATTGCTCGATAGAAAATGTAGTTTTAAAAAGGGAAATGTGTGGAAAGTGAACTTAGACCGTTGAAACTATTGATTTTCAAACTTTGGGAAAACATGGGTATGCTATGTATAAAAAAAATAAAAAAAATAAAATAGCAATAACATGGCTAGTCTTATTTCGGGGCCCTAGCTACTTGAGTAAGTATGCCCGTAGGGGTGTCTTAACACCTAGCGCCCTAAGGTTTTTCATGATCTGGGAGTCATTGGTTGAAAGCTCACTAAGGGGTAGCAGTGTTTGCCTAATGGAATGAGGCATTGCACAGTCATGTGAAAAAAAAGAAAAAAAAGAAAAATAGCAATAAACACCTCGGGAAAGAGCGAAAATCGCCCTCGTGAGTAGAAATAAAGCAATTAAGCCCATTGTTGAACCTTAGTTTATGTTAATAGGTTGGAATAGTCCTTGTTGCATAAGTATACATGAGTCTTGATTTAGACTATAATTTTCTGTTTTGAGCAGTTTAGCATGTGTATTATTTGCTTAAATCAAGTTTTGGTGAACACAACACACACACACACAACATCTCTATAGTATTTATGAATTATCTGAGTGTATGACATTATGCCTACAGTTTGGTTTGAATCTGGAAAAATTCGCTGAGGCATTTTGGACTGAAATTCTGTAATAGCTGGAACAATGTGAGACTAGTTGCATTATAATTTAGTAGCATAGCATGTAGTTGCATTCTCAGTGTTTTATGTGTATGCATTTCTTGAGGGCAAGCAACAGTTCAAGTTTAGGGGTATTTGATAAGTTGGTTTTATACCTACTTATCGAATATCAATTCACGCGAACTACATTTATCTTAAGTACATTTTAGTGTGTTTTTAGTTGCATTTTGTTTATTTTGCATTGCATGTACTTAGAACTCCCTTTGGTGTAAAAGTGCAGGATATGGCATAATTTGGTGGTATTAGATGGCACGAGGCTATGGATGTATGGTGTGAGGATCAAGTGGAGCAAGGAGACTAAGCATGGTTGACAAAGAAGAATGAGCAGCATGACATAAGCAGTAGTAGCAGCAATGCCAGATTGCAGACTGCAGAAGCTACGCGGCCGCGCCACAAATTAGGCTTGAGGACGCCTTGTGTGAGCACCCATTTGGACTAGATTCAGTAGACGCAGCGCCGCATGCCGAGGATTATGAAGGAAAGGCCATGTAGTGTGTGTGCATGATCGATGTTCTTTGAAATATTTTATTTTAATTTTTAATTTTAAGGGTTGGAATGATTTAAAAACAATGCTGACTGGTGTCAGACGTATCATTCATTAGTTTTTACGTGTTTCTCATATTCGTAACTAGGGTTTACACTTGGAGAGTATTCCAACGTGAAACCAATCGTAGATTTCATATTTTCTACTCCTTCTTTAGATTTCAGTAGTTGTGGATGTTTTACACTAGTTTTGCTGGATATTATTAAGGACATGCACGTTACGTTTGGTTTGCAATAAGCAATTGGGTTTGATCGATTCTTTCTTCTCTCTTTCAATTGTTTGTTTATTATCCATGTGTAGCGTTGATCCCATAATGGCTTTTGGTTTAGTTATGAACTAAACTCCATTATGGGATTCTAACGGATTTTAATATGTAGTTTAATTGATTGCTTGAGTGTTGGACTGTTTTACATGTCATATGGAATTTCTATCATGGTTGTTTTGAATGCATGAATGCTTGATCCCCATTCATTTTTAGTACTTGTATGGAGTTGAAATATAACATATGAGTATGGACTGTAATAATGATAACATGCGTATATAGGGTTGTTTTGCATAGCTTTGTATTTCGTGAACCAGATAGACATATACTGTTTCACCGTGTGAGTTAAAATAAGGGCTTGTGCTTAAATTCAATATGGTTGCAATTTCATATAGACATATAGTGATTTTGGTTATATTGATGATTACACGGTGTCTATCACATGTGGATACTGCGTAAGTAGGCCATAATACATTAAAAAATGGCTATGTCTATATTAGTGCTCTTGGCTACTTTTCTGTGATATGTAAACAATCTTGCATGATGGTGATAATTAGATGAAGCATTAAATGAAGTTAGGATCCCATTATTCCCAGATTTTATTTATTACCTCATTATTCTTGTTATTTGCAATTAGAGTAATTCAAAATTATTATCATTAGTTGAAGCATATAAAATATAGTGATTTAATTAATGCATAATGGTTTAAATTAGTCAACTTTCCTTGTGGATCGATACTCGACTTACTCTATATTTCTTGTCGACCCGTGTATACTTCCATGAGTTAGAGCTCTTTTGTTATAACTAAAAAAAAAGGCAACACTCCTCAGCTCTTCTTTTCCTGCTTACTTCTTCTCTCCTGGCTAGATCTTCCAGCTCACTTGGGCTTAGCCTAGGATTGTGATCATGCCTATTCATGAATGCAGGATCTTCAATTGGCATTCTTAGGCCTGTGGTGGTCACGTTTTATGAGCTGGTATTTGGCCCCATACTCCTTAATGGTTGAGCCATGACAATGTGTTCCTGTTCAGATCGTTGAGTATGATGGCCAGATCGCGGAGTCTGTTGGTGATACTGCCTTGGAGGAGGACTCCGTGAAGATTGAGCTGAGAATGTGCCTCTACCTTTGCCTTTGCCTTGATCTCCTTTCCCTTTATTCTCCCCCTTTATGTCAGCATCAAGGGTTCGAATGTCTTCTGAGAGGCGAGTCACTCCTTAGACAAGCTCGTTGAGTTAACTTTGGGTTTGAGCAATGTCCTCTTTATTCTCTTTGATCAGAGCATCAGATCTAGCTTCCATTTGTTTGAGGACGGCTAGAACATTGTCAGTTTGCTATCCTTGGTTTACGTAAAATTTTTGGAACTCTTTTACTATAGTTTCCAGATTGATGATGCTTTCCAACATAAGCTTATTCTGAGTCTCTTGAGTTGTCTGTTAGACGATAACAACATCCCGATGTCTTTTAGTTGCTTGAAAGTGTATCTGATCCCGGTCATTTATACTCTTCACCATTTCTTTTATGATCTCCCTGAGCTTCTTTGTGAGCTCAGAGCTTAGGGTGCTGGGGAGAGCATTGGTAGTCATGATCATTTTAGTTAGTCTTAGTTTAATGAGTTCTGTGTGAGCTTCAAGACTGTCATCTATATCATTAATCTTTTTCTTTGACACTTCGGATAACTCAGATTTGGTGGGTAGATTTGAAAGGAGTTCACTGAGTTGTGGAATGTGTGGAGGAGGGAATGTACTCTTGTTTTGAACTTGTAAGGAGTAGAGGGCAATATCAAGGTTGAAGTATTCATTTGTGGACGAAGAGGTAATATCTGATGGAGGGGCATGTATTTGAGCGTTTGGAGTAGGTGGCTCTATGATTTAACTATGGGACTCTACGATGGGGCTAGAGTCAGTAATCGTAGAGATGAGGGGAGTTGGGATCAAAATGAAGTTGGGCATATTTGGTTCATCAGTTATAAAATTTTGGGATTCTGCAACTGGGAATTGACTTAGTGGATTGAGGACTACTTCCAACCAACTTGGAAATTCATAAAATTGGCTGATAAAAGATAGTGGATAGTGATTAACTATGAATAAGATTTGGATAGATAATACCTAATGCACAATTTTTGAAGAGGGACCATTTGTGATCAGCTGTTTGGCAAAGTTAAAGTTACTTGGAAATCCATGAGCTAGCACAGAGATGGCTTGATATTCTTTGAAGCTCCAAAACATGTGATCCCAGGAGTTTAGAATTTGAGCTTGATGAAAAGGCATCATGGGTAGATAGGAGAACAGCTGCTCTTATTTAGCTTTCCTATACCCATCATAGCCCACAACTATGATTTCGACCTCATCATCTTCGTCCTCTTCTCTATCTTCGTTCAAGGATACCACTACATCAATGACTTCTTTTTATTCCAGCTCTGGTTCTCTCTCATTTTCTGCAGGAGCAGCTTCTTCTATCATGGGGATATCATGAGGCTCCCCCTCAATATGATCATCCATTTGCATTTCCAGTGGCTCCCCCTTAGCTCGAGTACTTTCTAGGGTGAGAGATTCATGTAGCTCCCCCTTAGCTGAAGCATTCTCTATAGTGAGAGCTTGAGGTGGCTCCTCCTCAGCTTGAACAATGTTCTTCTGTCTTGCTTCGGATAGCCCCTTCTCAGTGGCTATCTTTTGGTCCTCCATTTTTGAGTACTCTTTCATTGACAAGGATGTACTTTTTAACCAATTTTTATCCTGGTTTTCTAAAGTCGAGCCACGACCTCGTGGACTTTCTTCAACTTTTTAGCTTTGTCCATTGATCGCTGAAGAAAAAAACGTGCAACTACTTCCTTGGTCGAGGTGTTCAGTCTGGTCTCTACGATCGGTAGAGACTCTATGATCGAAGAGACAGATGGCCTCTTGGACTTGTGACTAATTTTGTTCTTCTTCAGCAGCTATGATATGGTAGCTCTGTCTTCATCTGCCTCAGCCTGCTATTCTTTTCTTCTTAAGATCCTCAGAGTTTCAATGTTAGAAGACTCTACATGTATATCAGTGGTTGATCCCTGGGGTTCTTCTGCCATTCTATCCTTTAGCATTCTCTTGCCCTTGCTTTTTTTGACAAGGGCATTGGGTTCTTCCTTATTAGTTTCTTCTTCATCTTCTTCAGTCTCCTTGACCATATACATGTTTCAAGGAATCGCTGACTCCTTTGCATTAGCAATCATACCACTGGACTCAGACATCATTCGTACATTCTCAGCTGGATTCCTTTTCCAGTTCTCGAACAGTTGGTGGATCATTCGTCTGTTAGAATTGATTGATTCTCCTTCATCATCCCCTATCTTATCACCCAAAGCAGATTGTAGGATGATACTGATGAATCGCCCGTAGAGCATCTTTCCAAAGCTCTTTGACTTCTTCGAGTTGAGAATCCACTTCCCAATCCATTCAAGCAGCAGGGCTCCATAGTTAAGTTGTATCCCATAACTGATGGCTGTCATGAGCTTGAGCTGCACTTCGTTTATAGAATCGTGGCCTAAGCTCTTGTAGTATATGAATTTTTCAACAATGTCTACCAAAAATTTGTACATCTGAGGAAACTCCTTCTTCTTGTATCCTTTGACAGTGGGGAATTTCTTGTGATGCATTATTTTAAGTCCTTCATGGAAATCGATGCCATCTATAAATGAGAACCCTTCAGATTTGAAACCTAGGGCTAGGTTGATGTCCTCATCCTTTAGCTTGATTTCCACGTCCTTGACCCTCGTCGTGATGACTTCATTCTCGAACGCCCCATTCTTGTAGAATTATTTTATTAGCTTTGGGTAGATCCATATGCTCGTACCCAGAGCGTCTTCGAGACCAACCTTCTTTATCAGTGTTAGAATTTTGTGGAATTTGGGTTCAGCTATTTTGAACTCATCGAAGCAGAGTCTTTAGCCAGAGATGATGTTGGATGCTGCCATTGATTTCTTTGCAAGAAGTATGGTTGTTTGAGCTTTCTGAAAAGTTAGGGTTTCTTTTTGTAGAGAGGAAGAGAGAGATGAGCTTTTTGAACTTCTGATTTCAAAAAGGCATTTTCAAACTGTACTTGTAACTTCCTTCTCTCCATTTTGCTTAGTGGGGCAGGTGTCAAATTTTACTTGGCTCTACGAATTTGACTGACGAGGATTGTACTGATTTGCCCTTAGCTCCTTCTGAACTAATGTGTCCTTTGTGAGGACTACGATCGTTGAGGTAGCCTTTGTGATTGTCGAGTCTGCTTTGTGTTCGTCGAGTCTAAACTGCGATCGTTGTGTTTGCTCAGCGATTGTCGCGTCTGAACTACAATCGTTGAGTCTGAACTGCAATCGTCGAGTCTGAACTGCGATCGTCGTGTCTGTCCGAGTCCTTGTGATGAACTTTTGACTCAATATTCTTCTCGGTTTAAGGTAACTCGGGAAGGGCCAACATCATAGAGTGAATCAAGGGTTAGGTTTATTCCTGAGGCGCTTATCAGAGATATTTCTTTGTTTTGAACTTTATCATCACAAGATGCTCCTTTGTTTTGTTGATGGGGCTCTGCCATCGTTGAGTCTACACGGTGATAGTTGAGTCTGCACTGCGATCGTTGACTTTCATGTCACTACAGCTCTACGATCGTGGACTTCCTTTGATCATGTCTATGATTTCGAACATAGCCTTTATATATGTATGGTTAGCACCAACTAGAGCATATTTTTCATGGTTGTAAGTTAAGCATGCCTAGCTCACTTATTACTTATTAAACCTGGATTCATTTAAAGGCTTTGTAAAGACATCAGTAAGTTGATTTTCAGTAGGGATATATTGTAAAGATATGGTTCCATTTTGCATATGATCCTTAATGAAGTGATAGTTTATTTCTATATGCTTAGTCCTAGAATGCATGACAGGATTATGAGTTATTGCTATGGCAATTGTGTTATCACAGTGAATATGTATGGATTTGAATTCAAACCATAATCTTCTAGCTGATTTTTCATCCATAGGATCTGAGCGCAGCAGCTGCCAGCAACAATGTATTCAATTTCTGCAGTATAAGTAGATACTGAGTTTTGCTTCTTACTAAACCAGGACACAAGTCTATTTCTTTGCAACTTACAGGTGCCACTGGTACTCTTTCTATCTATTTTGCAGCCTACAAAATCAGCATCTGTGTATTTTGTTAGTTCAAATGAGGACTCCTTGGGATACCAAAGCCCCAAGTGAGGTGTATCCTTGAGGTACCTAAAAATCCTCTTTACATTAGTTAAATGTGATTCCTTAGGATTAGCCTGAAATCTACCACATATGAATGTTGCAAACATTATGCCTGGTCTACTGGCAGTTAGATATAGAAGAGAGCCTATCATACCTCTGTATTGAGTTATATCAATACTTTTACCTTTTTCATCTTTGTCAAGCTTGGTTGCAGGAGCAATTGGGGTTTTCATGGGAGATGCTGATTCCATGCCATACTTCTTGAGTAAATCTTTAATGTACTTGGCTTAGTTTATGAAGATTCCTTCCTCAGTCTGCTTTACTTGCAGTCCAAGAAAGAAGTTCAGCTCACCCATCATGCTCATTTCAAACTTGCTCTGCATAAGCTTGGAGAATATTTTACATAACTTTTTGTCAGTAGAACCAAAAATAATATCATTAACATATATTTGAACCAACAAGACTTTGTCTTTATGCTTTTTAAGAAATAATGTGGTATCTACTCTACCTCTAGTGAACCCATTTTCAATAAGAAAGTTAGTCAGTGTTTCATACCATGCTCTAGGTGCTTGTTTGAGACCATATAAGGCTTTGTCTAATGTAACGACCCCAAAATTTTTACAATTAAATTCTCAATTTCAGTCGTTAATAATACATTCAACCTCTAATTTTACATCATACACTAAAATTTTAAAGCAGGTCATCATCAAGTTCACATAGCAAAAAAGGAACTGAATAACTTGCCTTTACCGGCGTTTTACCAACACGCTAATACTTCACGTCCTTGCACAACCTATACTGTATGTGAGATGATAATAAATAAAATCAATACTCAATCTCATGGTCAAATTTATTCTAAGACCTTACTTTATCTTATAATCCTTTATAATGTCTTTATAGACATCTAACTATTTTATATGCAACTCGGTTTTATTTTCATTTTCATCACCACACATGCTAGACTATCGCACTTGTAGTTTAATGTGCGTATATCACACCATTTTATTATACCACTTTGGTTTCAAAAATGCATATTCAACACATTGTTTACAAGTTTAATTTTCCTTCAAAAATCAAAAATCGCCCTTTTCAATCTCTTACCATTATTATTCTTGTATTATCATCTTTTCATACTCAGATGCACATAACATCCAATATTAGTCATTAGATAGACACTTTGTATACCAAAGTTTAGAAATACTATTACTCTACGCATTTTATCGAGCACGTTATGTGCACACATTAACTTATCTCAACTCTTGATCTTAAATGGTTAATTATGCATAGAATATGATATCACATATCTATACTCATTACATATGTAAAAACATATTTTTAATCATCAAAATATACCATCACCCAAAATCTTAATTCAAACAGAATTATAAAACTCATCTTCACAATTTCTTTAACAAAACGTTATTTTTGTTTTTAACATAACTCCTTCGTTACATGTCCATTTTTGTTCCTTCTTATATAGAATTAACCCTTACTTAGTGTAATACAACCTCATCTAGGCCTTAAAGTCAGACCCTTATCCATCTAAACCAGATTCTGTATTCATCAACTAGTCTAGAAATTTTCATTTTCTGGACATCCTTACTAAACAATTTAAAATGGCTCAATCTCGCGAGTCTGGCTAGTAAACTTCCATATCTACAACTTTGCAGTTTAAAGTTTCTTCAAATTCAAAACACACGAATTTATATGAATTGTTCAAAGTCAGAAAGCGTAACAGTTTTGATTTTCTAGACAGATTATTTTCCCTTCGGACCAGCCTTACTAAAATAGACATTGCAAGAAATCTACAAAGAGTTTTCATGTGATTCCACTTTCAGAATATAGCTTACTTCTATATCTTCGATTTGATATAAGGTTCACTTTCTAACTCATAATACCCAAAGAGGTATGAATTTCACAAGATTTGTCCACAATTACTCAAAACCTACGAATTTTGTTCTTCAAATTTTCTTTCCATTTAATTTTCTTTCTTGAATCCTCTTATTTGATTCTTGATAATCCAAGATTAAACCTATACAAACAAGATTAAGCATGATCTACTACCCTAGAATATAAATCTACCCAAAAAAATCAAAGATTAAATAAGAGTTTAGAAGTTACCTTCTTCTAGCTTTTTCTTTTTCTTCTTCTTCTTCTCCTAGCTCATCTCAATTCCTCTATTTCTCTATATCTCTCTCAATTTCTCAATATAAGTTCTATATAACAATTATCAGAGAACTACATTATGAAGAACATAAAAATATAATTAAAACAAGGAATTTAGATTATAACCTTATTAGTATGAATTTAAGAGAGATATGGAGATAATGATGAGGGGGCTTGTTTTGTCTTCTCAAAGTTTTCCCTTCTTCTTCTTTTTCTTCCTCTTCTTCTTCTCCTATAACTCTCTCTAACTCTCTTCTTCTTTCTTTGGTTTATTTTCTAAAACTAACGTACTAACTTGTAGTATATACATATAATATACAATACCAGTAATATATAATATATGTAACTCCTAGTAATTATTATATATACTAATTACTAGTTAATACATAGGTTACACCAACTTGAACTTGAAAAGCCTAAGACCATGTTTGGCAAATACTCATTATTTTAATTAATCAATGGTTTAACATCAATCAATCTCATCAAATTGTCACATAATTATATTTACTTGTTAATTATAATTTCGTGTAACAATCATCACATAACTCATCTAATTTAATTATCTCAATTAAATTAGAACTATAACATAAAATTATTATATTAATTAAATTAAATACTAAATATTCATTTAATTAATCTACTACACTTAATTACATTACTCTATAATCAAAACAAAATTTATTTATTTAACTCAATAAATAATTCAATTAAATATTTATATATATTAAAATTAATATATAACATTCTCTTCACATCAATTCACATATTCTACAATATATGACATACACATACTCTCACCCAACATATCTCATAAATAATACTTTTATTTATAAAATTCTCATTTATAAATTCTAAAATCTGGGATGTCACATCTAATCTATAAACATAATTAGAAGGAGATGGATTGATGAAACCTGGAGGTTGCTCTACGTAGACTTCTTCTTTAAGTTCACCATTCAGGAATGCACTTTTGACATCCATCTGAAAGACCTTGAATTTCAAGTGAGTAGCAAAGGCAAGGAATATTCTGATGGCTTCTAGTCTGGCAACAGGTGCAAATGTCTCATCGTAGTCAATGCTTTCTTCCCGAGAGTAGCCCTTGGCCACTAGTCTTGCCTTATTCCTGGTTATTACTCCATCTTCATCCATCTTGTTTTTGAAGACCCACTTGGTTCCAATGACAGGATGACTTTTTGGTCTTGGTACTAATCTCCATACTTCGCTTCTTTCAAACTGATTAAGTTCTTCTTGCATGGCTTCTATCCAGATGGAGTCTTCCATAGCATCCTCTATCTTCTTAGGTTCCATTTGTGACATTAATCTTATATAAAAACATTCATTTTGGGTGGCAGCTCTCGTTTTGACTCTTGGACTCGGATCTCTAATGATTAAGTCTTGAGTGTGATCTCTTGCCCATCTATTTCCTGGTGGGACATCTGTCCTGATACATTCTTGTCTGAGGTCTTCAAGATCTATTTTTGCTTCTTGGTGTAGAGGTTCGTTGTCCTATATAGGCCTCTCTACGATCTAATTTCCTTGCTCAACGATTTCACTATCTGGAACTACAATCGTAGTATTGAGCTCGACAACCTCGTTCGTGGTATCCGAGCTGTCAGACGTAGTGTCTTGAAGCACTATTTTGTCTAAGTCTGTCTCATCAAAGATGATGTGAATCGAGACTTCAACACTCAGTGTCTTCTTGTTGAACACTTTGTAGGCCTTACTGTTTGTGGCATATCCAAGAAAGATTCCTTCATCTGACTTGGGTTGAAACTTTGTTAAATACTGCTTTCCATTGTTGAGAATATAGCATGCACAACCAAATACATGAAAGTAGCTGACACTTGGCTTTCTTCCTTTCTATAGTTCATAGGGAGTCTTGTGACGCCCCCAAAATAGGTATACATCACCTATTTTGAGTCGCCAAATACATGGTACAGAATACAAATACAATCTTTAATATACAATGAGAGAGCTGTGAGTTTTAATACAAATACTGTCTTCTAGATAATATCCACTCTCAGAATAAGTCCTCATTACATTTATTGTCACACTATTTAACAGAATAGTGAGGACAACTAATACTATCATCTGGTCCATCACTCTATTCCCGACTGTCTCCAAGCCTATGTTCTCATTTCTCAAGAGAACAAAGTGAAAGAAAGGGTGAGCTCAACTAGCCCAAGAAGAAATATTATGACTAAGATAATGCAGTAATAAATTATCATTAGCCTTTAAAATGTTAAACTGATAAAATATAACAAACATCAAGTTTAACTACAGCGGAACAAGCAATCCATTAGAAGAGTCAAGTAGAGAATAAAATCTACTATCTTCTATGATTTAAAAGGTTTTTCATGACTTTTATCGCTGAGACTCAGCTTAATAAATAATCCACATCATCGAATCACCCCTGCACTACGGCCAAGGATATTCTTTAGTATCACGACCACAATTATCCATGCACTACGGGCCAAGAATATTTGTGTATTCATTAATGGTCATGATAATGCCAACAACTATCCATCAATGCACTACGGGCCAATTAGGACTTTTTCCACATCATTTGTAACATTACGGTCATGATTACACCGAATAATCCCTGGTCATAATCATACCAAGTCCATCTATGCACTACAGGCCACAGATGACTTTCAACATAATATAAACATGAGGATGATGACAATGATATAAGAATTCAATAAAACAAGTTCAAGAATTAATTTATCCATGAACCAATAACGTCCAAATTGTCAACATGATACTGCTTTGTAGAGTAAAATTCAAGAATGCTCAGAAGAATATTTCCATGAAAAGATACTGGATGAAATGCAAAAATTAAGGATATTCCACTAATTTCATGGAGTATAGAAGTCAAAACTTTAACCAACTGAGTATAATAACGAATGGAATAACAAAAGAAATCACCATGCATGCAGTACTTCGCATAGAGAGGTTATTCCAACAGATTAATAAATGTAATCGGAACAAAGTCAAAGTAAATTGCAAGACCGACAGGATGTTCCAAATGTAATAATAAAAGACAGACTAGGTCCCACAGAACGCATATGTATATGATATTCCAACAGAATAATAATAAAGATGGAACCAGGTCTGGCGTAAACGCATGGACAGGATATTCCAATAGAATAATAATAAAGACGGAATATTAGAAGAATATCACCAAGTATAGGGTAGTCCGCGTATACTGGTTATTCCAACAGAATAATAAAGAATGGAATAACAGAAGTTCTCTTCATGAATACAAAAGAAATAATACCCCTTACAAGTACAACAAATAATATCTCTTACCGTAAAAGAAACTGAATATAAGAGTAGGGAAGGAGCAGAATACTTTTCTATAGCTTCTCTATAATTTCTCTCTCTAGAGTTTCAGTGAATTCGTAAGAAATAATGAAGGAATGAGCTTCTATTTATAGAAAAATGGATCGATAGTAACTAACTCATGAACAATAGTCGAGATTGATTTACTTTAATCTGATGTCCCATATTTAAAGCAAAATCTTTTAAATAAAATATAATATATTCTATTTATAATATAATAAAACGAATAACTTTATAAAAGATTTTACTATACAAACACTATGCAGGTACTATGCAAAACACTATGCATAATAAAATATAATATATTCTAATTATTGTCTAATAAAATAGATAACTTTATAAAAGTATTACATTTTTTATATAAAAGATTTTACTATTAGCCTAATAAAATGAATAACTTTATAAAAGTATTCATTTTATATAAAAGCTTTTCTGTTTTATTACATTAATAATACCAATAAAACAAAACCGAGTGACTTATCACATAAGCATCAATTATCAATATCGTGCTACTATGCAACCACACGTATTATCGTATTTTTAACACCTACTGTTTTAACAGCTTAACGGTAAAACTTCCGCCGTTATTTTCATAGTAGTATTTTTCGTTTTTCTCAATTCGACAATAATTCCGCCAAGGGTCCACCAATGATTGTGCTGTTGTATGAATATTCCTTTTAAAACGAATATTCCCCGACCAATCGAATATTATATAACAACTTCATGATTTTTGCAAAATTTATAAATGTTACCCACAACTATAACATTATATCAAATTTACTCCATAATATTCAAAAATGATATTTATAGAAAATTCGTCTTTATTTATAAAAGTTGGGGTCTTACAAGTCTTCTTAATTGTAGAGTGTATGAGTTATCTGTTTTGAGTGTAGCATGCAGTGTTGACAGCTTCTGCCCAAAAGTATTCAGGCAGATGGGCTGCTGCTAGTAAAGTTCTTCCAGCCTCTATCAACATCTTGTTCTTTTTCTCAGCTACTCTATTTTGTTGAGGAGTTCATGGAGCTGAGAAGTTATGACTGATACCATTATCGTGCGTAATCGGTCCATTTCGAGAAGTCAATTCTCTTCCATGATCACTCTCAGACACTCGGAAATTTTTCGCACTCATCGTCACTAACATCACAGGGAGGCAGATTCGACTTTTAAGAGGGAACCCTGAAAGACAATCCATATCCATACCGGATACTACCGAGAGTTCAGCATCAACCCCAGAGCACACACTAGGAGTAACAATTCCAACCTCGGATATAACCCCGAGGCATGCAGATCCAAGACCGGAACACACACCGGAGAAGACTGATTAATCTCGGAGATAACCCCGAGGTATCCAGTCTCAGTCCCAATCATGGGAATAGCCACCAACCTTGGTGATAACCCCAAGGAATGCAGTTTCAGCGATAACCTCGAAAATGCTTGTTTCAAATGCGACCAGCTGCAATCTCGATGCTCACAACGAGATACACTGTACCAACCCGGCGATAACATCGGGAAGACAGGCACACCTCAAAGATGACAATGAGGACCTTCAACAAATTACAGTAGTCCAATCTCAGCGAAGCCTGAGCAACGTCTGCTTTATCAGCCCAATCCGGCGATAACACCGATAAGGGGCAATATCGTCATCTCGCCAACGCAATGCCATGCCACATCGTCTCAACATCTCTACGCAACGATGTCCCACAATACTAGCCAATCCCGAGTGACTATTGTGCGGGGTAACGGATGAAAGTTGAAGCTTGAAGACCGGAGGGCATCATCCCATCTTCAATGACTTTATACAAACTCTAATCCCATGCCATCGTACAACTCTCGACAACGGTGGTCCGAAATAGGTCCTGTATACCTCAAACGGATGCCCGAATTGCACTTCTTAAAGTTCAAGCGGACATTATAGTGCATGAGTGCACGTACTTCGAGATGACCTGACCCGAAAAACCAGGGCCCACCCAGGTTGCCTCTGGTACACCTGCGGCAAAATCGCCTATAAATAGAGGGCTTAGGTTGCCCATTTTGCAAGAGAAAACGGCGAGGAAGCCCTTCCCAATTTGCTCTGCACTCACCCCATGCAGTGTACTTTCTCATTTTAAACACCTGTGAGCTCATATATAGCCCTTTTGTACCTACAAAAGCTAGTGTTTACCCACTCTAAAGATACAGAAGTCTTCTTTAGCAGTCAACTGTAAGCCTTCTCACACACTTTAGAGTCTTTCTCTTCATCTCTGTACACACCCTTCTTCAAGTTGAGAGTCGTGTTGCGCGCATTTACCCGGACTTTGGTCTGCGGTTTTATTTCAGCTTGTATATATATATATATATATTATATTGACTAACATTATCGAGTTATGCCTCGATTGAGCCTAGACTTCGGTCTAGTGCGTTTATATGTTTTTCTATATATATATATATATATATATATATATAGCTGTGGTCGGACTCTATTTGATGATCCCGGATTTTACATCCCCATGCGTTTACGTTGCTTTTATATATATATATATATATATATATATATATATATATATATATATATATATATATGAATTGTTGTCGAAATCTGTTCGATGAGCCTGGATTTTACATCCGGTGCGTTTATCGCTTTTATATATATATATCGTCCCACTTGGAGTTTACTTTGTGGTGGTTGATCGCTTTTACCGCTTTCTTTACGTTTCGTCCTTCCTGGAGTTCACTTCGTGGCAGTTGATTTCTTTGTACAACTTTCTTTACATTTTGTCCCGCCTGGAGTTTCCTCCGTGTCGGTTGATAGCTTTTAAAGCTTTATTTACATTTCGGATCCCCCATTGAGGTGCTTCGTGGTTGGTGATCATGTCTGTATATATATATTTACAACTTTTATATATATACATGCTTACTGCTTTCATACAAATTGCAGTATCTTGTGCGCCTAGGAATCATGTGATCACAGATTCAGCCTATTGGATCTAGATTTGATTCCGTGATGGACATTTTTAGCGTAAGCGACTTGTTGTAAATTATTCTACGAGTATTCGAATTTCCTCGGATGGTTTCCATACCCATGAGGAAGTTTCGGCATTATTTTTGTACATTATTTTAAAGACGGATGCCTTGCATCATCCAAATAAAATCCATCAAGTCTAACACTTAATAAAATGGGAGTGTAAAAGGTCTCTATTACTATTGAGCATCAGGGTTTGAAAAACCTCTTTTATAAAACATCACTGCCATATCTTGCTAAAAATTGAATTTTTACATAAATTCAAACCCTGTGTATATAGGTGCGAACGAGGCCTCGCCCTACTTCCAAATAACAGCACATTAACCCACACACACACACATTCAGATAATAGTTTCTTGAAAAGAGACGGTCACCGTGGTAACACGGATGTCGGGGGGTGCCTAAAACCTTCCCTCCGCATAATCAAGTCCCCGGACCCTAACGAATCTCGCTTTCATCGACCCGTATAGCAGTGTCACATCACTGGGTCAATGTGCAAACCTTTTCTAGGTTGTGTTGGTACAACCATATAAAAAACCAACTGGCGACTCTTAACAGTCCATCGTCGACATTATACATGTCAGACCTTTTTCACTTGTTTTTTCAAACAAATCTCACCTAAAATAAGAACACCAAAGAACAAGTAAACTGAAAGGGACATCTAAAAATCCCGACGTCGACAGGTGGTGACTTCGCTAGGGACTCCAGTAAGAGGACTTAAGCCGCTATTACAATCTTTTCAAAACTGTTATCTGCTTGTGTGTGGATGTTGCATTTACGTTTTGACAAATATGTACGAATGCATTTCCTTATTTTCACTTAGTGTTTCGTACCATAACTCCTTGTGATATTAGTGCTTCGCACCATATCTGCTTGTGATATTAGTGCTTCGCACATGTTGTAGCGCCCCCAAATCTGGGTATCTTCCAACCCGATAGATAGTGCTATACTGTACAACATTTATACATTCATTTAATTGAAAAGTCTCAATGAACGAACATAACTTCTATATATTTAAAGTAATATTTACATTTCCCAAGTTCTATACCCGTTACAAAGGTTCTTTGTCATAATATCAGTTAAATTACAACAATAGACCTATACTATTACAAGACAGCTTAGTAATCTGCCTTACCTTTTCCCTTATCCTTTTTCGATCCTTCGGGACGTTCAGTCTTAGCTGCATTCATATGGTTCAAACAAGAGTGAGTATAACTAGCTCAGCAAGTATAACAATTTAATAAAAACATGCTTGACACATACAAATCGTATATCTTCAATAACTAAACAATAGTTATGAAGTTCTATTGATAATTCAAAATAGCACTTCATCTTTTCTTTTAAAATGTTTTACAATAATAACAGTATTTAGTAAAATATTCACTCCGGTCAGAGACCTCGAGTATTCATTCTTTATTGGAAAAGGACAACCCAGAAGCAAATTCGTAAGCCCGATATTACTTACGAGCACTTCTAGGTGATCAGCCTATTGTACTCTATGTTGATCAACACTACATCCATTAAACGTATGCACGTTTAAGCATTTGGCAACCTCACGTGCCTGTCGTTTTACCGACAAAACATTTGTTTAACATTTTAGTCTTCTTTTGAAAACCATATCAAGTATTTGACAAAAGATAACAACATTTGATAATACATGAATAGATTATCAATACATCAAGTCTAGCCAAAGGAATTGGCTTTAACTTCAACATACCTCAATTCATGCGAAAGAATACATGAATCTCAAAAACTTGTTCAGATTGAACTGAGACAAGAGTTAGAATACTTGCCATTAGCGTCTGCTACGATATTTTAACTTTATATTCAAGTCGTTCAAGTCTCTACAATACATGATCACATAATGCCTTACATTAGGTCACATATAATCAAGTATGTATATGACTATATCATACCCTTTATTTCAATCTAATTGTGTATTAGATTCATTTACTATTCATTCCGGTTTATCATTATACTTGCATTATATTTGACTAGGTTATTTCAACCCTTATACATCATCCTTAAGGTTTAACAATGTTACATTACATTCTTTAAGTTCTGTTTACTTCATTTTCTTTTCTTTATACTTAGAAACATTCATTACTATTTTGTTACGAGGCTGGGCATTGCGGTACGGCTTTATGCTATACATCATCTCGTCTGTGCACTGAGCTCTTAATGTCATTGTCCCGAACTTGGCCGCGTATGGCTGAGTCCTTATAATAATGCGCGCTGCTTGGCGCCACTCTCCAGAGAATTTTGATACTGTTCATGGCTCTGCGGCGCCATAATATGTACTATAGTTCGCGCTGCGGTGAACTCTTGCAATTTGCTCAGTTACTGTTCCGCGCCGTGGCGCGGGTCTTTTTGCCTAGGGTTGGCGCCGCGGCGCCAACTCTGTGCACCAGATACCAAAGTATAAGTCAAGAATATTATCTATTTGACTTTTGCGCCAACTTCCCGGACGCATAACTTTTTCGTAATAAGTCCGAATTGGCTCGTTCAAAATCCTACGGTTCACAAATTACGTACTCTACATGAACATTCAAGAATATTATCTATTTGACTTCGTTTGCTAAAAATTCACCTATTGGTTCATTTTTAACGAAAACGATAAACATTCGTGAACGTTCAACGCTCGTTTCTTCGTTCTAAGTCAGAATTCGGTCATTTTCGAGTTCGCAACTCTTAAATGCCAATTATGACTTGTATCTATTGGAAAACAATGGTCTCATGATCAAACACAACATTTGACTTCCATTTCGAGAATTTATACGTATTCGATGTTTATCGTCCAATCGTGCAAATTCCGGCAATTCTTCATTCTTATGATTTGTTCAACATTACAAATGAACTTCATTCATCATGTGAACATCTCAACATACTTAATACAACAACTTATATTCATTGTTGGATTTTTGGACTTATTCTTCAAGATCTTATAACTTGTCATTTATAAACTACTTAAGATTTGATTATTCATGACTTATGACAATTAAGGTTTCTTAATCATCATACTTTACATGCTCTTCACATATAACTTTACTTAGGTATACATGATACATATGATCATATAAATTCTTTTACATTCATATCATTTCTTTTAATAAACTTCTTACAAGTTCATATTATTTTCACATAAGTTTATAACTTATGCTAGCGTGAGACACTCAAATTTTCTTCATCATTATTAATATCATTGCAAGAGGATGATTTCGTCTTTTAAGAAGGAATCTCGAAAGACAATCCAAATCCATACCGGATATCTACGGAAGTTCATCATCAAACCCCGGATCGCAACTGCAGGAGTAACCAAATCCAACCTCAAGATAACCCCCGAGGGCTGCGCAGATACAATCTTTGGACCACACACGGAGAAGACCGATTAATCTCGGAGATGACCCCGAGGTATCCAGTCTCAGTCCCAACCATTGGAATAGGTCAAGCCAACCTCAGAGATGACCCTGAGGATAGTCAAAGTCAACAGCAAGCCAACCTCAGAGATAACCCTAAGAAACGACTACTACAACTGCGCGAAAACTGGAGATAACCCCGGGAGGGGCAAAATGGTCATTTTGCCAACTCAACTTCACTTCAAATCAAATACACTCATTTCAACTCAAAATACTTCAAAGGAATTCCACAAGAGCGATATCTTAACTCCCGAGCGCAGACTACACAAAATGGCTCATCGGATTGCCTAACGAAAACCCGAGAATGCCATTTCGGTCATGGACCCATCTTCTTGGAATCAAAAAAGGTCAAATCATATATCATTGTGTAGCTCTCAGAAAGAGCTTTCTGGAATGGTATGGCACATTTCCATCGGACTCCCGGATTGAAAGTTAGGAGCGACCGAGTGAACAACATACAGACGCATTTCGACTACGCATGGACCCACATCGCCTGGGGCACTGGGCACCAGCAGTACACACTGCTACTAGGTGTCGCAGTAGACCTCGGCTCCCACCTCTATAAATATGGGGCTTGGGGTGTGCTATTTTCTAAGAGAAAAGACGGGAAACCCCGCACAATTAGCTCAAGACTTTCGCCCATACAAAGTGTATTTTCCCACTTTTAAACACCTGTGAGCTCATATATAGCCTCTTTGTACCCATAAAAGCCCAAGTGTTTATCCACTCTAAAGATATAGAAGTTTCTTTATCGGGTTACCGTAAGCCTTCTCACACACTTTTGAGTCTTTTCTTCATCTTTGCACACACCCTTCTACACGTTGAGAGTCGTGTTGCTTGCTTTTGCCCGGACTTCGGTCCGTGGTTTCATTTTTTCATATATATATATATATATATATATATATATATATATATATATATATTAACTAACATTATCGAGTTATGCCTCGATTGAGCCTAGACTTGATGCCCGAGCGTTTATTACTTTATATATATATATATATATATATATATATATATATATATATATATTAACTGTGTGTCGGACTTTGTTCGATGAGCCTACTTTTTAGCCTTGATTGCTGCGTTTACTCGCTTTATATATATATATATATATATATATATATATATATATATATATATATATATATATATATATATATATATATATATATCGTATGATAGGATTTTGTTCGATGAGCTTTTAGATTATATATATATATATATATATATATATATATATATATATATATATATATATATATATATATGTGGTCAAACTCGCTCGATGAGCCCGGATTTTACATCCCTATGCGTTTATTGCTTTATATATATATATATATATATATATATTTTGTCCCATCTCGAGTTTACTTTCGTGGTGGTTGATCGCTTTTACTGACTTTCTTTACGTTTCAATCCCGCTGAAGTTTACTTGGCAAATGATCGTATTATGAGTTTATTTACATTTTCGTCTCACGGGAGTTTCCTCCGTGGCGGTTGATAGATTTTTGAAATTTTTATTTATATTTTCGATCCCCATGGAGGTGCTTTCTGTGGTTGGTGATCATGTCTCAGATATATATATTTATAGTTTTATATATATACCTGCTTACTGCTTTCATATAAACTGCAGTATCTTGTGAGCCTAGGAACCATGTGATCACAGATTCATCCCATTGAATCTAGATTCGGTTCCCTGATGGACATTTTCAGCTGTAAACAGCTTGTAAATTATTCTGCGATGTCTGAATTTCCTCATATGGTTTCCATACCCACGAGGAAGTCAGCATTATTTTTTTGTATATTATTTTCATATGGATGCCTCGCATCCGTCAAATAAAATCAATCAAGCCGATCACTTAATAAAATGAGAGTGTAAAAGGTCTCAATTCCTATTGAGCATTAGGGTTTGAAAAAAACCTCTTTATAAAACATCATCGCCATATATCTTGCTAAAACCGAATTTTACATAAATTCAAACCTCGTATATATAGTTCGAACGAGGCCTCGCACAACTTCCAAATAACAAACACATTGACCCATACACACACACACACACACACACACACTCGATAATAGTTTCTTGTAAAGAGGCGGTCACCGTGGTAACACGGATGTCTGGGGTGCCTAACACCTTCCCCCTCATAACCAAGTCCCCTGACCCTAAACGAATCTCTGTTTCACCGACCATTATATCGTTGTCACATCACTAGGTCAATGTGCAAACCTTTTCTCATTTGTGTTGGTACAACCATTTAAAACCAAACTGGCGACTCTAATAGTCGCCATCGTCGACATTATACATGTCGACCTTTTTCACTTGTTTTTTCAAACAAATCTCACCTAAAATGAGAACACCAAAAAACAAGTAACGGAAAGGACACCAAAAATCCCGACGTCGACAGTGGCGCATCTGCTGGGACTCAAAGAAGAGGACTTAAGCCGCTATTACAATCTTTTCAAAACTGTTATCCGCTTGTGTGTGGATGTTGCATTTACATTAGATGAATGTTTACGAATGCATGTCTTGATTGAATTTAGTGCTTCGCATCATAATCTGCGTGGATGTTAGTGCTTCGCACTATAATCGCCTGGATATTATGATCGCATTAATGCCATGGATATTAGTGCTTCGCACATGTCATCATTTCATATGGTGAGACGCGATGTATGTGAATGTATGTTGTGTGATCCTCCACCAGAGGCTATCCCGGTGTTTGATTATCGGACTCGTGAGAAGACTAATTCTCCGAGGCTCAGAAAGGAACCACCCAAATTCGCTCCAGTTGAAAGACCGGATTAACTTCCCGCCTAGTAAATTGCGATGATTGGGGAACCTTCATGCCAAAAGCATGAGAGTAACCTAAGATAGGTCAAACCTCGATAAACCCAAAACGGAGGAAAGTCTCTTCATGCTCTCTCATTTCAATTACTTGTAAACACAATTACTTGTAATTTCATTCCATATCTATCTCCATGTAATGAGAAATATGAAGAAATGTATACACATACATATTAACATGTTACAAATAGCTGACATCCATTTTGCATGATAAAATCCTAAAATGGACACATCACATAGCATGTTATTATACACATTCCCTAAAGACTAAACTATGCAAGTCTTTTGCAGGGAAGCAATCGGTCCCGTTACCTGTTTACAGTCCAAGAAGGCACTGATCCCACCGTCAGGCATGGCTACACCTGGCCAACCTGATCCTACTCCTGTTTCCCGAGAGGAGTTTGAAGGATTAAGGAACCAGATAGCATATTTGGTCATCTTTCTAAAAGAACAAAGTAAAAATACGCAGGGCCAAACAATGCCTACTCAACTAGAGTCCTTCACACCAGGGGGCAGTCAGGGCATTGGTAAAAAGATGGAAACCCAGATACCTAAACCTCATTCCAATAAAGAAATCACAAATCTCGTGGATGATCGAGAAACCGGGGATATAAGAAAGAAAGTCCAACAAATGGAGGATACCATCCGGCCAATTAAAGGACCGGAAATTATGGGAGTGTCACCTATTCGGATCTCTCAGATATTCCCAAGGGCTCAATATCCTACCAAATTCAAAGTCCCGAGTTTGAAAAGTACAATGGGTCAAAGCGATCCCTATACGCACCTAAAAGTGTACATTCATGAACCGGGGTCTTATGCTGAAAATGAAAGCCTCAAAATGCAACTTTTTCAAAAGAGTCTCAATGGAGAAGCTAAAGCCTGGTATGCCCGACTTGACAATGCCAAAATCCACAACTAGGAAGAATTGGCCCATGCCTTTCTAAATCAGTACAGTTTTCAGTCACAAATGGCACCAGATCGATATCAAGTGACTAAAGTGAAAAAAGCAAAGTACTGAATCTTTCCGAGAATATGTCCAAAGGTGGAGACATCTATAGTCAACAAGTCATTCCATCAATGATGTAAACCGAGATGGTAATGACATTTATCGATATCCAAGAGGCTCCTTACTATGAGAGGATCCTAGCAGTATAGGAAAGCCATTTGCGAAATGATCAAACACGTCGAAATGGCAGAGATGGGCTCAAGGCGTGCAAGATTAAAGACTTCACCGCTTTTGGAAGCAATCACCAAACATATACAAACCGGCAAGTATGCGAAGCGATCCCAAGGGGTACCGATAAAGGCAATGAAGATGTATCCCTTGTTATCATACAGGGCAAACTAAGAGGCCAAACTACGGCCCCCCATTTGGAAAATGCAAGACAATCTCGCCATCTCAACAACAGACTGCATTCAACCAATACCCAGATAGAAAAGAAAATTTGAAAGAACGGAAAATCGGGTATTCACTCCACTGGGCGATTCACTTGAACATGTATTGGCGATATTAATGGACCACAAGAAAATTACCGAACTAGCTCCACCCTCTGGAACCAGGGACCAAAAGATTCAATCCAAGCCGTAGATGTGCTTACCACTCGTGGTCTCTCGGGACACGATATATGTGGATTGTTGGTCCTTAAAGCATAAGATTCAAAATCGATCGAAAGTGGCGATTGTGGTCGAACAAATCGACCAACAAAATATCAACACCAACCTTCCGTTGTGACATGATATGGAAGAAGTAAACATGATCGGGTCAGAAGTCTTTGAAATGTATCCAATTGTAAGTACATACGAAGGATGGAGGAATACCCCAAAAGCACATAACAAATGTCCTAGAGTGGAAAAACTTGAGGAGGGTATGCCAAGAATGCAAAAATTGGATGCGATCCGTAATCAAGTAAATCTTCATCGCTAAGCCGAGAAGGCGCCAACATCGTGAAACAAGGCAATTTTTCACCAACTATCGTAAAGCCAAGAGAAAAAGGACTCCACGATGAGCCAGCTAAATGAAGAAGATCAAAGCAGGCTGAAAATACAAGAAAATGGGGATGATAAAATTGCTAGAAGATCTCGCCAACGGAAGAACCAATCGAGGGAATGCAAATTCTCAAAGATGAAAGATCAAACAACCTCCAAAAGAGTCCGAAAATTCACCCCTCTGAGCAAATCCAATGAAGAAATGCTACACTTTCTGATAAGCGAAGGAAGGATTACTGAGTTGCTTCCTCCTATAAAGCCCAAGATAAAGAGTTATGATTCCACCAAGATATGTCTCTACCATTCTAACTCACTTGGGCATACGATCAAGAATGCCGGTTCATGACATAAAATCCAAGATCTCATTGAAAATGGAGAGTGGATATAGAATTTCCATGACCAAAAAAAAAAAAAGGCAAAAAGGAAATAAAAGCTTAAGATGTCCATTCGAGACGTGTAGTTCAAATGAGGTGAAGGCTATGAGCGATAATTCGCCGTAACACAAGGTGGACTGATCCTAATGCAAGAAATGATGAAGAGACAAAGGCATCCCCAAAGGAGATTCCCCGCCAACATCAAACGCCCTATGGTTCCAAGATATCAACCACGTTCCAGATCTTATCACCTTGGATGATGTGGAGGAAATACTAATCCTTTCCAAGGAAGAGAAAACCAAAAAGGAAAGTTCTTTGCAAGAAATGCGACAATAGTTCGAGGGAGATTTCACGGTTAAATCCTTTGAAACCCATGAAGAAAGCGAAGGAATAGATGAAGGAAAAGGTGATGAGATTGTTGGGGAATCCAACCCATCAAAGAATCCAGAGTTCATCCCTTTTTGCGATGCGTCCATTTCAAGCGTCCTTGAGGAGTGTACTGAATCAGGAAGCGACCAAGTTATGGCCACAAGCAAAGACATTCAGAATCAAGGGGTAACCTCTATAACGAGCCCAAGGCAATATAACCATCGATAACCGGACTATCGTGCCTCAACCTTTAGAAGATGTAGATCCGGGGATAAAGTCATGAGTTCCGTAAAATGTTGGAGCGGTAGATCACTTTCTTAGTATGCCTTTTATTTTCCATGAATGTAAATAAATAAAAAAGAAAAAACATCTCTACACTCTTCTCACCACTTACCCTTTGAACCTTCTCAAACCAAAGTTCGAACTACGAAAAGACCCGATCTCCTCTTCATAGAGAGTACGTAAGCAACCATCAATGGTGCGGTCAAACCAAACAAAACCCAAACAAACACTTCTCAAACACTTACACCCTGCACGATGATTGCCCAGACGTAATGGTCATCATTCGGGAGAAGGAGGTTGATGATAGCCCTCCATCACTGTAAATCCACCAAAACTTTGCCTCGACAATTCAAGCAAGACTCCTTGCATTAGCCGACGAGGGTAAAAGGAAGAAACTCTCTCTACCTTGTAGATAGCAATAATCGCTTACTTTTTTTGTATAGTATTAGCGATTACTTTTTGTCATTACAAAGCTAACACTTTGTGTGATTGATTAGTGTTATATACTAAGTGAAAGCATATTTGTTTTCAGGACTCAATTTAGATGTGCTCTGATTTTGTCGATGAGGTGCCTATTCTCCACAAGGATCAGAACTTTGATGTAAAGTTGGACTCAGACTTGATGGAAATACAAGATGACTATGAGATACCTCAGGAGATCAAAGAATGGGTCGAAGACAAACCCAAGCCAAATCTTGATCAAATCACCTCTTTTTAAACCTCGAAACCATAGAAACCCCCAAACAAGTCCATAGTGGTACGGACCTCACTCCAAACCAAAGGAATGACATGGTTACTCTATTGACCCTATTCCAGGATGTGTTTGTATGGTCTCACGAAGACATGGTCTGTTTATCCACTGACATTGTCATTCATCGCCTTCCCATTAGAGGGGAATTCAAGCCAGTCAGGCAAAAGCTCAGGCGATTAAAACCTGAGTGGAGGTTAAAAGATAAAGAAGAAATTGTGAAACAATTTCAAGCCGACATCATCATGGTGTTAACATACCCTAAATGGCTATCGAACATAGTCCCCGTGCTGAAACCAGGAAGGGAGGTGCGAGTTTGTGTGGATTACAGAGATTTGAATAAAGTTTGCCTCAAAGATAGCTTTCACGTGCCGTTCATCCACATACTCATTGACAATACAATTTCGACACGACATGTACCTTTGATGATTTCTCATGGGTACCATCAAATCATGGTCAGTTCAAGATGACCATGAGAAAATTTCATTCATCACGCCTGGGGAGCCCTTTGCTACATACGATTGTCATTCATACCTCATCAATGCCCGAGCTACCTATCAATGAGCCATATGGCTCTTTTTTCCACGATCTAAAAAAAAAAAAAAAAAAAAAAAAAAAAAGAAAAAAAAAAAAGAAAAAGAGAAAAAAAAAAATCTCTTCAAAAGGTTCTCTGATTGTCGCCTTTACCATCAAGCAGTTCTACAGATGGTTTTGAGTTTGAAGAAAATCCTTCCTCCACATTCTTCAGAATAGGAATGATTTTGCGGATGCGCTAGAAACCTTGGCTTCCTTGATCAACATACATGACAAGGAAGACATGCCAACCCTCACATTTACGCAACAAAAAAGCTCCAAATTTATGGGAATTCCATTGAAAAGTATGGATGACCTACCTCCCACCCAACATCCTTGGTATCAACACATCAAGAAGTACTTACGAGATGGATCTACACCACCGAGGCGAGCCCGACCGAGAAAAGGTGGATCCATCAACTTGCTATAAAATTCTACCCCCGAAGCGGAGATACACTATACTGAAAAGAGATGCGAACGAGGTCTCCTCGGATGTTCAGGACGAGGACTAAGCTCATAGACTCATGGATGAGAGCCATGGTGTAGTATGTGGCCTGCACATGAGCGGCCCTCTACTTGTAAAGAAGATCCTACAAAGTAGAAGTCCAACTACTATAGCTCAAAACAACACGACTTGGTTTTGAAGAAGATCATCGACAACCAAGCTCGCCTAAAAGGAAAATTCGCCCAAAACTGGGAAGGCCCGTTTGTTGTCAAGGAAGTATCGACAGAGTATTTTCAGATTATAGGAAATGGACGACGATGAATTTCACACTTATCATGTTGGACACCGTGAAACTGGTACTATGTCTAAGGTTACCATCAAGCTTAACATCCCGGTTTTGGATCATCGATCACCACCATTCCGTTCTTTAACCCTTTACCACCACACAACTCTTTCCACCCTTTGCCCCTCGTGGAAACATACTTTCAAGCCATCACTGGCTTTCTCCTTTTCACGATCCTACCACTTAGGTCATCCCACCGCATGATTGAACCTCTCACACTTGCGCTTGGCTACCCATACACGGGATCAAACTTTTCATACCGCAATTTATCCTCAACCTAGGATTAAAATTTTTCTCCCCGCTTCTTTGACCGCATGGGATTACACTTTTTTTACTCGCCCGAGGGGCTTAACCACGTCGACCTGATCTCCCCAATACACGGGAGTACATAGGCAGCCATGTTATATGGTCCGGTCTCACCACAGAAAAAATAAAAACAAACTCACTCCTATCCATAGCCACATACAGAAACAAGTCCCAAGACACCAAAGATGGTAGGGAATACACACAGATCGACGATCCATTCTGAAAATCCTGAGACATCTCACTGTCCATCCATCAAGGAGGAGTTCAGAATACATCCAGATCACAAAGTCCTGGAGAAATAAGTGAATATCAAGCAAGTAGCAAGGCACAACTAAAAGGGAAGTGAATCAACATATATTTCCCTGCCATATATAATGTTGTTTGATATATACAATGTGTATCGTACACGAAAAATGGCTGTTTAGTCTGCAGGCAGGAAAATACAAGCCCATCTACAAATCAGTGTATATGCGAGCTATCAAGTCCAGCATGGATTCCCTCTCAGAAGAAGGAGGTAACACTGTGATCTCCTACCCAAGGGTTTCTACACCAGCCAACAGATCCACTGCCAATTACATGCGATTTCTCGGGTAGATATAACATCATACTGCTCAGCAACAACGATATCCCTATGAGTTAGAGCATCATCTCTCTAACAAAGCGACATCTTTACCAGAAAGAGCTGTCAACATCAAAGCCCACATCCACTACCTATTCACCAGATGGTACATATGTAAAAGCCTCTTGCGATCTCGACGTCTTATCAGCTCATCTATCAAAGCAACTATCCCAGACAACAAGCGAGACTGGGGTAATTTCAAAATTGGCGACAACCGGATATTGGGTCCCTTATAACAAGATTGGGGCAATCTCGGAAGCAGAGACAACTCAACACTGGGGAATTTATCAACCATCCTAAAGTGGAAAATGCACCAGTCAGCGCCATCAGCATGGTCCATCATCATCTCAATGGCGATTCAGATATTATTCACTCGCGACTTCATCAAAGAGAGTTTCTTATATGAACCCTCGGCATCAACATGCGAAAGGACTGGGGCATTTTTCCAATTCCAAGAAATGAAAGGAGCTTAAGACGAGATCAAGCTTCTCATCAAAAAGAAAGGGGTGAACTCCTGAAAGAAATCATAACGACATAAGCGTGCCACTACGAAAGAAGGGAAAATTCTCAAAAAGTTCTTAACTCAGGAGCAGAAGGTCAATGATGAAAGGCCTAGCGAATGAAATCTACACCATCAACATGCGTTAAGTCCTCACAAGTTAAAGCCTCTACACCGACGTTCAAATATGGGCAGCGAAAGAATGAATTACACCCTCCAGGGATATCAGCGGCATTCAGGCCATCAGTTCAGCCGGGTTGCGAATCAAACGCTTAAGGAAATGGGGCACAAGTACCCAACAACGAAATGAGACTACAAATCACCTCAAAAAGGATGAAACATCTGGTGGTTGTCATCAATCTAACATCAGGCGATGTCTAGTGAAGTAATCCGTGGAATATTACTTCAGTGAAGATATCGGAAGATCTGGTATTCTAAACCATGCCATCAATACAGCGCGACATCAACACAGTTCAGCGATGAAAGCTTCGTATACCACCATTCGAGTGGGAACTGGAAAAGTTTGGCAATCAGCAAGATAGTCACCGTTACAACTACCTGCGAATACATCGAGAGGGTCTGGTGATTCCAGAACGTCATCCCCATCAGAGATGTGGAAAACATCTCAACTTATCTTCATCAAACAAGCATCAGCGATTAAATTCCAAACCATTGGAGTCAACACCAAAGATCAGCAGCAAAGAATGATCTCCAGAAAAGGTAAAGCGATTTGCGAATACATTTTAACATTCATCATAATATTCATTACATTGCGATTTGTGATATGCGATATGCGATATGCGGTTTGTGATATGCGATTTGCGATGCGATATGCGAAATACGATATGCAAAATGTGATGTGCGAGTTGCGAAGTGCGATTTGGCCAAATGCGAAAAGTGATGTGCGATGTGCGAAATGCGATGTGCGATTTACGAACTGCGATTTGCGAAAACATTGTCACATTCATCATAAACATTCACTATATTGCGATTTACATCATTGAAAATACCTTGTAATGTTTCAAGTGTCTACTAATCTTTATCATGTCCATTCCATTGCATTGCATGAACATGATAAAGAGGGGCATATGTAGACACTCGAAATTTTCTTCTACTATTACTAATATTGCAGGAGGACAGATTCGTCTTTTAAGAGGTAACCCTGAAAGACAATCCAAATCCATACCGGATACTACCAAAAGTTCATCATCAAACCCCGAATCGTAATCTGGGAGTAGCCAAATCCAACCTCAAAGATAACCCCGAGGCCTGCAGATACAATACCGGACCACACACCAGAAAAGATCGATTAATCTCGGAGATGACCCCGAGGTATCCAGTCTTAGTCCCAACCATGGGAATAAGTCAAGCCAACATCAGAGATGACCCTGAGGATAGTCAAAGTCAACAGCAAGCCAACCTCATAGATAACCCTAAGAAACGACTGCTACAACTGCGCGAAAATTGGAGATAACCCCGGGAGGGGAAAAATGGTCATTTTTCCAACTCAACTTCACTTCAAATCAAATACACTCATTTCAACACAAAATACTTCAAAGGAAGTCGCACAAGAGCGATATCTTAACTCCGAAGCGCAGACTACACAACATGGCTCACCGGATTACTTGACGAAAACCCGGGAATGCTATTTTGGTCATGAACCCATCTTCCTGGAATCAAAAAAGCTCAAATCATATATCATTGTGTAGCTCTCGGAAAGAGCTTTCCGTAATGGTATGGCATGCTTCCATCGGACTCCCGGATTGAATGTTATGAGCGATCGAGCTTAACAACGCAGACACGATTTTCGACACGGCGGGACCCACACGCCCAGGGCACCCCGGCATTGCAAGTACACACCTGCTATTAGGTGCTGCAGTAGACTGCGGCTCCCACCTCTATAAATATGTGGCTTGGGGTGCTTGATTTTCTAAGAGAAAAAAGACGGAAAACCCTGCACAATTTGCTCTCAGACGCCCATACAAATGTATTTTCCCAATTTTAAACACCTGTGAGCTCATATATAGCCTCTTTTGTACCCACAAAAGCCAAAGTGTTTACCCACTCTAAAGATATAGAAGCCTTCTTTATCGTTTAGTTGTAAGCCTTCTCACACACTTTAGTAGTCTTTCTTCATCTTTACACACACCCTTCTACACGTTGAGAGTCGTGTTGCTTGCTTTTGCCTGGACTTGATCCGTGGTTTCTTTTCAAATTATATATATATATATATATATATATATATATATATATATATTGACTAACATTATCAAGTTATGCCTCGATTGAGCATTTTAGACTTCTGGCCGGGCGTTCTTGCTTATATATATATATATATATATATATATATTTATATATATTAAGCGTAGGTGTGGACTTTTGTTCGATGAGCCTAGATTTTGCCTCAGTGCTGCGTTTACTCACTTTATATATATATATATATATATATATATATATATATATATATAAACGTGTATCGGACTTTGTTCGATGAGCCTAGATTTTATGCATATGCAGCATTTGCTTATATATATATATATATATATATATATATATATATATATATATATATATATATATATATGAATCGTGGTCGAACTCTATTCGATGAGCCCGGATTTTACATATATGCGTTTATTGCTTTTATATATATATATATATATATTTGTCCCACCTAGAGTTTACTTTATGGTGGTTAATCGCTTACTGACTTTCTTTACGTTTTTGTCTCGCTCGGAGTTTACTTCGTGGCAATTGATCGATATTCTGACTTTATTTACGTTTCGTCTCACGGAGTTCCTCCGTGGCGGTTGATAGCTTTTAACAAACTTTTATTTATATTTTCGATCCCCATGGAGGTGTTCGTGGTTGGTGATCATGTCTCAGATATATATATTTCTGACTTTTATATATATATACCGCCATCGCTTTCATATAAACCTGCAGATTTGGGAGCCTAGGAACCATGTGATCACAGATTCATCCCATTGAATCTAGATTCAGTTCCCATGATGGACATTTTCAGCTGTAAGCAGCTTGTAAATTATTCTATGATGTCTGAATTTCCTCAGATGGTTTCCATACCCACGAGGAAGTCGACATTATTTTTTTGTATATTATTTTCATACGGATGCCTCGCATCCGTCAAATAAAATCAATCAAGCCGATCACTTAATAAAATGGGAGTGTAAAAGGTCTCAATTCCTATTGAGCATTAGGGTTTGAAAAACCTCTTTTATAAAACATCACTGCCATATCTTGCTAAAAACTGAATTTTTACATAAATTTAGACCCTCTGTATATAGGTTCGAATGAGGCCTCACACAACTTCCAAATAATAGCACATTGACCCACACACACACACACACTCAGATAATAGTTTCTTGTAAAGAGGCGGTCACCGTGGTAACACGGATGTCTGGGGTGCCTAACACCTTCCCCTCATAACCAAGTCCCGGACCCTAAACGATCTCTCGGTTTCACCGAATTCGTATATCGTTGTCACATCATCGGGTCAATGTGCAAACCTTTTCTCGGTTGTGTTGGTACAACCATTTAAAAACCAATCGGCAACTCTAATAGCAAATTCCATCGTAGACATTATACATGTCAGACCTTTTTCACTTGTTTTTTCAAACAAATCTCACCTAAAATGAGAACACCAAAAAACAAGTAACGGAAAGGGACACCCAAAAATCCCGACTTCGACACTAGCTTAAATGACTTATTACCAACTTAATTGGCTTAAGTTCATTACTTACTCATTCATGTTTCTTAATCCAACTTTTCTTATCATCCTATCATGGTAGAGATAGAAGATAATTGAGAAGAAGTCTTTCTCTTTTGTAGTCTTGGTAAGTAGCTTGCTTCTTCTTACTTACTTATGGAATGACTTATGTGTAGCTTATTCTCTCTAACACTTAAGCACTTTAGAAGTGTTGGATTATTTGATCAACCAACAAATGGCTTGTAAGCTTCCTCTATTTATAGACTTTCCAAGGTTAGGGTAGATTGGTCATTAAATCATCCCACCTCCTTAAGCCACCTCCTTACTATTCATTACTTGCTAACCACTCTCTTATCTCATACTTGGCCATTACTTCAAAGTCTTGGTCAATACTCCTAAGTCTTGATCATCACACTTACTTGATCACCACATTACTTGATCACCACAATAACCATATCAATATGGTTTGCCCCATGGGTCATACAACCCATGGATTCTAGCTTGGGCTTGCATTAATTCACTCTTTGGGCTTTGCATTAATAACCACTAGTTGGTTCATTAATTAATAGTTGGGCTTCTCTCTTTAATTCTCTTGGACTTGTATATAATTGTTAACCAATCATCCAAGTCCATTAACATTTCTTAATATATATTGTTGATGTATTATTTTCGTATTCTAATTCATATAGAATTTATATACGGTATTTCATTCTTCATACAAACTCGTATAATACTTCGAATTATACTCGTTTCCATTACTTCGTACAATACCAAGTATCATACAATTATTACTTATTCCTTAACACTTCGCTTTACTTAACGTTTATAAATTAAGTCCACAAGCGAATTATTACATTTTCCATAACTAGATTTTTATTACATAATCCATCTTACCTTGTTATTCCATCAATGCGTATTTCTTGGAAACTCAAAATTATATCCCGAGCAAATACCGATGAATAGTGTTTTTCGGAAAATTTCTCGGAAAACTTTTATTTTTGTCTTGGAAATTCAAACACTTTAATTCATCCACGTAGCTCAAATACTATGATATTTTAACATCAATAGGTTATACAATGACAACCATCTTGATAACACATGGAATATGATTTTATTATTATTTAATTTAATAAAATCATTTTACAATAAGATCCGAATTTCTCGGTCGTTACACATGTCATCATTTTTTATACGGTGAGACGCGATGTATGTGAATGTATGTTGTGTGGTCCCTCCACCAGGAGGCTATCCCGTCGGTGTTTAATTACTGGACTCGTGAAAAGACTAATTCTCCGAGGCTGTGAAAGGCACCACCCAAATTCGCTCCAGTTGATAGAATAGGATTAACTTCCGCCTAGTAGATTGCGATGATTTGGGAACCTTCATGCCAAAAAGCCATGAGAGAGAAACCTAAGATAAGTTGACTCCGATAAACCGTAAAACGGAGGAAAGTCTCTTCATGCTCTCATTTCAATTACTTGTAAACACAATTACTTGTAATTACATTCCATATCTATCTCCATGTAATGAGAAATACGAAGAAATGTGTACACCTATATATTAACATGCTACAAACAGTTGACATCCGTTTTGCAGGATAAAATTCCTAAAATGGACATATCACATAGCATGTTATTATACACATTCCCTAAAGACTAAACTATGCAAATCTTTCGTAGGGAACCAATCTGACCTATTACCCGGTCAAAGTCCAAAAAGGCTACAAGCCTACAGTCAATCATGTCGTCATATGACCAGACTGACCTTAATCCAGTTTCTCGCAAAGAATTCGACGGATTAAGCAAACAAATTACAGATTTGGCTGTTCTACTCAAAGAATTACACTAGTCTAATCAGGGTCCAAAAATACCTATACATGCTGAATCCTCCACACAAGGGGGAACCCAGGTCATTACAATACCTGAACTATAGTTGGATACGACCAACAAAACTCATGATGCTGCCCATTCCACTAGAGATCCAGACATTGGTGACATCAAAAAGAAAGTCCTTCAAATGGAAGAGACCCTTCGTGCTATCAAAGGAATTGGAACACACGGAAGTTTTTCATATGCTGATCTTTACATTTTCCCTGGTGTTCATTATCCCAAAAAATTTAAAACTCCTGACTTTGAAAAATATGACGAGTTAGGAGATCCTTACACACATTTAAAGGTGTTTATTGGAGAACTTGGATCTTATGCAGAGGACAAAAAGCTCAGAATGCAATTGCTCCAAAAGAGTCTAACTGGAGATGCCCGTTCGTGGTACACAAGATTAGACAACTCCAAAATCCATAACTGGGAAGAGCTAGCACATGCTTTCCTCACTCAATATAGCTTTCAAACTCAGATGGCTCCTAATCGGTGTCAAATTACCAAGATCAAGAAACAGTCTAACGAGTCTTTTAGAGAGTATGCTCAAAGGTGGAGACGCCTGGCTACCCAAGTTAGTCCTTCCATGACAGAATCAGAGATGGTCATGACTTTCATAGACATACAAGAAGCTCCGTTCTATGAGAGAGTTTTTGTAAGACCCCGAAAATTTTTTAAATAAAAAGGAATTTCCTTTATTTATTATTTTGAAATAGTAAGAGTTGATTTGATTAATGTGGATAGTTAAGGGTTAAATACGCAAATATTTCAAAATAAGCAAGTGGTTATAAAATATTCATTCATGTCGGGGAATATTCGTTTGGTCGTGGAATATTAAAGATTGTTTAGAATATTCGTTTGGTCGTGGAATATTTCGTACTATCTGGGAATATTAAATGACGGCGCAGGTGACATGTGTGGGCCCCATAACTGAAAGCGATTGGATGAGGAAAACGACAAAGTTTGGGTGGTTATAAATAGCTTGGCGTAGTTGTTCATCAATTAAAGACATTGGAATACCCGGTGGTTAAAATACGATGAATACGCGTGGTTGCATAAAGAAGCACACGGTATTACGCATGTATTATTGAATTATTGATCCTTACGTAAGATGGCACTCTTGAATAATTTTCACATGAGAGTTACCGCTCAATATTTTATTTTATTGATTCAATAATTCTTTGCGTTGATATTATTGTTGTTCAATAATTGTCATCGCAAAGTATTTCCCATTATCGGATCAATAATTCATATTATTTGAATAATATTATTAGATAACATTATTGGCAATGTCTAGAAAGTTACGTCTAAGGAGAGGTTTGGTCACCTAATTGCGCACTCAAAGAAGGAGAGATCCTTATTGGAAAGCCCCCCTTTCACGGGAAGCGACTGGTCATCATAAATGTGATTACGTAATATTATTTGTGAATAATTAATTATTGATTCATATGATAAGGAAATATTTATTTTATATGAATATAAATGATGGATTTATTTATGTGGTTATTAATGAAGGAATTAATCTTTGAGATGTTTTATTTGTATTTTGCCGGATTGGAGGTATTAAAAGATCAAATCGGTGTTATTACTGACTTTATTGTGTGAGTTATAATATTTAATCCAATAGTTGGATCGTTGTAATTTTTGGATATGTTATACATATATAAGTTGAGTATATGTCCACAAATTTTGAACCAATTAAAGATGAGCGTATAATTTATTATGAATTTTAAGAGGTGGTGATTAGTAAATTAGGTTATAAATGATTTTGGTGGAAAATTCTAGAATTGGTGGGCCCCACTTTTGGTTGGTGAGAAATGTGCTCAATTGAATTTTCAAATGTGGTGGGTGGGAATAATAACGAAGTAAAGCCATCAAAGTTTGAGTTTAAGCCTTCCGCGTGCTAACATTTTCCTATAAATAGAGGGCTAAGTTAGAATTAAAAATCACACCGAAACAAAGTTTTCTCTTTCTCTCTCTATATTATTGGCGTATTTTGTGAGTATTTAGATACTTTGAGAGTTCTTTGTTCAAGATAAGTTTCATTCAACATTACTTCCGACCTTTCCTTAGAAATCTTGATTCTTTGAGGTAAGGGATATTATTTTTTTTCAGAATGATATTATTTCTTCAATATCATTATCTTTGAAATATTAGTTGGAACTTTTATCAAATTTGGAACTTTTTCATGTCGGGGTTACTATTCATGAGTTACTATTCACGAGTTACTATTCATGAGTTACTTATTCACGAGTTACTATTCACGCAGTACTATTCATGAAGCGTGAAAATGTTTTTTATGGAATTTCTATCTTTTGGTGTCTGGAGTTACTATTCACGATACGGCACTATTCACGATATCTGACACTATTCATCGAAAAATAAAATTTCTTTTTTCGTCCAAAATATCTATTCGGATACTAGCTTTGATTGTATCCATGTTTTGATCATTCTTGAATTTTACACCACTATGATTATTTTTGAGGTATTGTTGGACATGGATAAAACAAAGTACGAATCCTTAATCCTTAATCCTTGTCATTTTGTTTCCTTTGGATTCGTTCTTTAAAAATATTTTCATCATCCTCGGTCTTATATGATGATATTATTGAATATCTTTGGCACGTAGTGCAAAGATGAATGATTTCTGAAGAATATCTTTGGCTGTGTAGTGCAAAGATGAAAGCGGTGTTTAAATGAACATGACCGATCGATGAATATCTTTGGCCTTTAGTGCAAAGATGAGCAGTGTTGAGATAAACATGGTCGATTGATGAATATCTTTGGCACGTAGAGTAAAAGATGAATATTTGATTTGAGATGAATATTGATTGATGTTACGGGGATAAAATATTGATGATGGACCTGTTAAATTCATAGATTATAGTAGATTTCATTCTCTACGTAACTCTTCTATGAATTATTATTTCTCTGCGAATATTGATCTGAAACTTGTTGTCTATTGTATTCTATCGATTTTTCCTGTTGGAGACTAACGATAATTTGTTGTATATTATCTTAGTCATAGTATTCTTTCTTGGGCTAGTTGAGCTCACCCTTTTCCTTGTTGTTCCATTTTCTTCTCGGGAGGCGAGAATGTATGAGTAAGTCTTAGTGGGGGTATGGAATGAAGGTTCTAGAAAGAGTTGTTTAGTAGTCCTCACCATTTTGTAAAATAATGTATCAATAAATGTGATGGGGATTTATTTGAGTATAGATATTGTCTAAAAGATAATATTTGTATTTAAACTCACAATTATATATTGTCGTATTTCACACGACATTTGTATTATTGAAGTTGTAGTTTGCTTCTTGTACCATGTATTTGGCGACTCGAGAATGGGTGTTGTGTATACCTATTTTGGGGGCGCCATGGTTGGTATCGAGCTTAGGATATGATCTCTGGCGGAGATCGGGGAATAGAACTAGGAGGGAGAGACGAGTAAATCCTTCGCTAGTGTGTCCTACCTAAGCTTATTTGTTGGTTGGTCATAATATAGGGTATTATGTGATTTGTTAATTTATTTAATTAACCCTTGTTTTATGATAGTTTTTTTAGAATGGGCTTTGAGAACGTTAACAATGGAGTGAATGAGATCGTGGAGACACCTCTAATCGCCAAACCAGGATAATGTGATGTCGGTGAAGAAGGAATTAGAGATATCCATGTGGTGAGTGAAGAATTGATAGTTACACCCTAGAGATAATCGTAGAGGTAACGGTGAGAGTGAGGAAGAAGAGGAAAGAAGAGGTACCGAAGAGAGTTTATTAGAGGTATTTTATGATCAAAATATAGAATTGCAAAATCGTATTCATGAGTTAGAAGAAGCGGTGAAGAATTGCGGCGATCGTGGAGCAAAAGGATGCAACGATTCAAGCTTGTGTTACCCGATACGTGATGCTTGAACGAAGCACTCTTTGGCGAGTATAAGATGATAAAGTGGAATCGAAATGAAAGAAGAAATAAGCGAAGCAGTGAGAATGAGTGATGCATGGGTAAAAGTTTGACGACGCGTTGATATTATGGAAAGAGATGTCAAATCTAAAAAGAGAAGATTTAACGATGACGGAAAGGCGTCGTGAAGAACATCAAAGACTATCAACAAATTTAGGGAAGAGAACGATCGCCGCGAGTTAGATGCTACTGAGATGTGGAGAGGAGGACATATAAGGTCAAACTGTTCAAAGCCTTCTAAGGTATGCTATAATTGTGGAAAAGAAGGACATATCGCTTTCGAGATTATACGATATCGAAACCCGATCCAGCGTGAATGGTGACTCAAAAAGGATGTCCCGTAAAAGTCAAAGTCAAGCGGTTCTTGGAAGAGCGTTTATCGTGATCGGTCAAAATGCGAGGAACCCGAACGAAGTTATACGGGTTAGTTAATTATAAATTCTTGCGAAGTTTATACCTTACTAGATATCGGTTCTACCCATTCTTTATCTCTCTTGCTTGCGCTCAACGTTTGAACTTGACTACGGAGAAATTAGACTTTGACCTATTTATGGAGAATCCGTTAGGAGAAACTTTCATTACATCCGTTGTTTAGAAATCTTGCTTGATTCAGGGTTGGCACTATCACATTACCGTTAACCTTATTTCTATAGAGATATTTGCTTTTGATGTGATTTTAAGGTTAACTACTCATCATGCCGAAATTGATTACTTTCGTAAGGTTGTTAGTTTTCATATTCTAAGCAACCTGTTATTGAACTCAAGCAGTCAAACCATTGTAGTCAAACATTTTCATATCAAGCCATGAAGTCATTCGTTTATTACGGATGTCAAGTTTTCTTAGTCCATGTTATGGATTTGAATAAAGACACGTCGAATTGAATAATATTCTTGTTTGTTATTGATTTTTCCTGATGTATTTTCTGAAGAATTTCTTGGCTTACTCCCAAAGCCTGATATTAAATTTTGTATCGAATTTGAACCCGGTACAAAACTCATTTCTAAAATCTCATATCGAATGGCTCCTATTGAACTTCAGGAGTTAAAAATTCAACTATAGAATTTGGTACATGAGCCTTTATCTTGTGACTTCCTTTGTGGAATTCACCTAAGCCAGACTCTCTATAGGGGACGTCATATTCGTGCGATAGTAAACTGATAGGTGTTATTGTGACGTGCTATCCAAGATTGGGATATGAGTCACAGTTGAGAGCAACCTAAGTCAGTAATCGAAATACGTAGCTTTCTAGGCTTAGTTGGTTATTATCGGAGATTCGTGGAAGGATTTTCTTGAATCGCTACTCCGTTAACTTAGCTGACTCGAAAAGATACAAAATTCGTATGGAGCAAGGAATGCGAGAAGATTTTCCAAGAGCTCAAGAGGCGACTCTTTTGGCACATATTCTAACCATACCATCTTGGAAAAGCGAACGTGGTAATGACGCGTTGAGTAGAAGATCATATGCGAGGAACGAGTGCGATGATGTCAAGTATACGATAGAGCCAACTTTAATAGAAAAAGTTAAGGTCGCTCAAGCCACCCAGGCCGGAGGAAATACGCGTATGAAGAAGAAAGTACAAGAAGGAGCTATTCCGTAAGCGAGAATTGATGAAGAAGGAATACTTGAGTCCACTCTAGACTTTGTGTTCTAACGACTACGATTTGAAGTACAAGATTATGATGGAGGCACACAACACGCCATTTGCAATCCATCTCTGGAAGTACTAAAATGTATCGTGATCTTGACATACATTTTGGTGGAATAATATGAAGAGAGATTGCAAAGTTTATCTCGATGTGTTTAACTTGCCAACGTGTAAAGGCGGAGCATCTAGTACCTAAGGGTCCGTTGCAACCACTTGAGATTCCGGAATGGAAGGGAACACATTACCATGGATTTCGATTACGGGTCTTCCTACGGTTTCTCAAGGCATCAATGCTATTTGGGTTATTGTTGATAGATTAACCAAATCTGCTCATTTCTCTGCCGACACGGAGACTTATTCCTTGAACGTCTTGCTAGTATGCACGTGAATGAGATTGTGAGGTTGCATGGCATGCCCTGTATCCATAGTTTTGGATCGTGACCCAAGATTCACTTCAAGATTTTGGGTTAGCTTGCAAAAAGCTATGGGGCACGGATTTGCGATTTAGTTAAGATACCATCCCCAAAGCGGACGGACAATCGAGAGGACTATTCAAACTCTTGAAGATATATTAAGACTCGTGTCCTAGACTTCAAGGGTAGTTGGGATAAGTATTTACCATTGGTGGAATTCTCCTACAACAACAGATTATCGTGCAAGTATAGGTGTAGCTCCATTTGAAGCATAATATGGACGAAAATGTCGTTCTCCAATATGTTGGGATGAGGTGGGTGAAGCAACATTGTTGGGACCCGAAGTTAATGACGTATGACACCGAAAAAGATCCAAATGATTCGACAACGATACAAAAAAGCACAAGATCGACAAAAAGAGTTATGCGGATCTTCATCGAAAGGACGTGGAATTTAATGTAGGGGATCATGTATTGTTGCGAGTTGCTCCATGGAAGGGAGTTACAAGATTTGGGAAGAGAGGAAAGCTCAATCCATGATTTATCGGTCCATTTCAAATTCTTGACCGAATAGGAAATGTAGCCTATAGACTTGCGTTACCTCCGAGTATGTCTCGTGTTCATAATATGTTTCACATATTTGTACTTCGTAAATATGTGAAAGACCCGAACCACGTTATAGAGTTAGAACCGGACGAGATAGCCGAAGACCTAACGTATGAGGAGGTACCTGTCAAGATTTTGGATAGGAAGGAGCATGTCCTACGCACAAAGGTCATACCAGAAGTTAAAGTTTTGTGGAGGAATCATGCTATAGAGGAAATGACCTGGGAATTGGAAACGAAAATGAAAGTGAGGTATCCTCATCTTTTGAAACACCAGTACGCGTCGCCAATTTCGAGGACGAAATTTCATAAGGAGGGAGGTTGTAAGACCAAAAATTTTTAAATAAAAAGGAATTTCCTTTATTTATTATTTTGAAATAGTAAGAGTTGATTTGATTAATGTGGATAGTTAAGGGTTAAATACGCAAATATTTCAAAATAAGCAAGTGGTTATAAAATATTCATTCATGTCTGGGAATATTCGTTTTGGTCGTGGAATATTCGATCTTTTGGGGAATATTCGTTTGGTCGTGGAATATTAAATGCTTGTCGGGGAATATTAAATATTTACTATCACAGCCCATGTGTGGGCCCCATAACTGAAAGCGATTGGATGAGGAAAACGACAAAGTTTGGGTGGTTATAAATAACAGGCGTAGTTATTCACAGATTAAGATCGTTGGAATACCGATTGGTTAAAATACAAGAATCTGGCGTGGTTGCACGGTAGACTGCGGTATTGCACGAAGATTATTGAATTATTGATCCTTACGTAAGATGGCACTACTAAATAATTTTCACGATGATTCCGCTCAATATTTTATTTTATTGATTCAATAATTGTGCGTTGATATTATTGTTGTTCAATAATTGTCACATCGCATAAAGATTTCCCATTATCGGATCAATAATTCATATTATTTGAATAATATTATTAGATAACATTATTGGCAATGTCTAGAAAGTTCATCTAAGGAGAGGTTTGGTCACCTAATTGCGGCGCCAAGAAGGAGAGATCCTTATTGGAAAGCCCCTCTTTCTCGGGAATAACTGGTTGTCATAAATGTGATTACGTAATATTATTTGTGAATAATTAATTATTGATTCATATGATCAGAAATATTTATTTTATATGAATATAAATGATGGATTTATTTATGTGGTTATTAATGAAGGAATTAATCTTTGAGATGTTTTATTTGTATTTTGTCGGATTGGAGGTATTAAAAGATCAAATCGGTGTTATTACGACTTTATTGTGTGAGTTATAATATTTAATCCGATAGTTGGATCGTTGTAATTTTTGGATATGTTATACATATATAAGTTGAGTATATGTCCACAAATTTTGAACCGAATTAAAGATGAGCGTATAATTTATTATGAATTTTAAGAGGTGGTGATTCGTAAATTAGGTTATAAATGATTTTGGTGGAAAATTCTAGAATTGGTGGGCCCCACTTTTGGTTGGTGAGAAATGTGCTCAATTGAATTTTCAAATGTGGTGGGTGGGAATAGTAGCGAGTAAAGCCATCGGGGTTGCGAGTTAAGTGCGCTTCGGCGTCTGCTAACATTTTCCTATAAATAGAGGCTAAGTTAGAATTGAAAATCACACCGAAACAAAGTTTTTCTCTTTCTCTCTCTATATTATTGAGCGTATTTTGTGAGTATTTAGATACTTTGAGAGTTCAACATTCAAGATACAAGTTTCATTCAAAGATTACTTGAGCCTTTCCTTCCGAAAATCGATTCTTTGAGGTAAGGGATATTTTTTTTTTCAGAATGATATTATTTCTTCAATATCATTATCTTTGAAATATTGGTTGGAACTTTTTATCAAATTTGGAACTTTTTCATGCCTGGGGTTACTATTCATGAGTTACTATTCACGAGTTACTATTCACGAGTTACTATTCACGAGTTACTATTCACGAGTACTATTAATTGTTGCGTGAAAATGTTTTTTGTGGAATTTCTATCTTTTGTGTCTGAGTTACTATTCACGATATCGGACTATTCACGATACTGAGACTATTCACGATACTCGGCACTATTCATCGAAAAATAAAATTTCTTTTTTTCGTCAAAATATCTATACGGATACTAGCTTTGATTGTATCCATGTTTTGATCATTCTTGAATTTTACACCACTATGATTATTTTTGAGGTATTGTTGGACATGGATAAAACAAAGTACGAATCCTTAATCCTTAATTCTTGTCATTTTGTTTTCTTTGGATTCGTTCTTTAAAAATATTTTCATCATCCTCGACCTTAAATGATGATATTATTGAATATCTTTGGGGCTCAGTGGCAAAGATGAATGATTTCGAAGAATATCTTTGGGCTCAGTGCAAAGATGAGCGGGTGTTTAAATGAACATACGATCGATCGATGAATATCTTTGGCCTTTAGTGCAAAGATGAACAGTGTTGAGATAAACATGACCGATTGATGAATATCTTTGGCACTGTAGTGCAAAGATGAATATTTGATTTGAGATGAATATTGATTGATGTTACTGAGGATAAAATATTGATGATGGGTGTTAAATTCATAGATTATAGTAGATTTCATTCTCTACGTAACTCTTCTATGAATTATTATTTCTCTGCGAATATTGATCCGAAACTTGTTGTCTATTGTATTCTATCGATTTTTCCTGTTGGAGACTAACGATAATTTGTTGTATATTATCTTAGTCATAGTATTATTCTTCTTGGGCTAGTTGAGCTCACCCTTTTCCTTGTTGTTCCATTTTTTCTTCTCAGAGGCGAGAATGTAGCGTAGTACTAGTCGGGGTATGGAATGAAGGTTCTAGAAAGAGTTGTTTAGTAGTCCTCACCATTTTGTAAAATAATGTATCAATAAATGTGATGGGGATTTATTTGAGTATAGATATTGTCTAAAAGATAATATTTGTATTTAAAGTCACAGTATATATTGTCGTATTTCACACGACATTTGTATTATTGAAGTTGTAGTTTGCTTCTTGTACCATGTATTTGGCGACTCAGAATGGGTGTTGTGTATACCTATTTTGGGGGCGTCACAGTTTTAGCCGGCATCGGCAAACCATTTTCTGAAATGGTCAAACATGGGGATATGGCTGAGATGGGATTGAAGTCTGGAAAGATTCAAGACCTAGCTACACTCAAAGCTGTTGCTAATCACATCCAATCCGGAAATTATGGAAACAACCCCCGGAGGGTCCATAAAAAGAAAGAGGAAGATGTTTCCCTGATACTACAGGGGAAAAAAGGCAATCAGAACTTGCCTATTTAAAGGAGAAACTACACTCCCTTTCAAGCACATTCTGCGAACCCTCCAATACCAAAAGCTGGAGAAGTCAAACGCCCTCGAGTGTTTACACCCTTAGGGATACCCTTGAGAACATTCTCACTCCTCTGACAACACAGAAGAAAATTACGCATCTTCTTCCACCGGCCATTAATTTTAAAGGGACCGGGGTTTCAATCTTGCTTCGAGAATATGCTTATCATGTCGGGGCACCTGGACATGATACTCTGGATTGCTGGGCCTTGAAACACAAGATCTAGGACCTGATAGACAATGGGGAGATCGTGGTTACCAAACCAGATCAACCTCACGTTCAAGACAACCCTCTTCCTCAGCACAAAGAAGAAGAGGTCAACATGATCAATTGGAGCAATGGACAGGGTTCCAATTTTAGCTGTGAATCTTCCCAAACCCTCAAAGACGGTGATGACAAATGGGATTATGCCAAGTTCCAATTCATAATGGAACGAAAGATGAAAGCTCTATGCAAGCAAATTGAACAATTGGCAGAACTGGTGACTTATCAGCATCAAGTGACACGTCAATTAATCAGCTAGGAGCATGCCAGTCTCCTACCTCTTGTCATGAATATTCCCTCATCACTTTCAGAAAATGAAATGCTGGAAGACAAAGTGACAAAGAGAGCAAATGCAAGGTCCGCCGTGGATTTTGCCAACAAAAAGGAATTCACCTATTTGGGCCAACTCCGGTGGAGGAAATCCTTCATATGTTAATCAATGAAGGAAGGATCAGTTCCCTTCTACCTCCAATCGACCCCCGTTCAGACGGTGACAACTCGATGGAGTGTGTCAATATCACTCCCAGCCTCGTCACAACAAAGAGAAGAATCTTTGGGCACTCCGCCACCTTATCCAAAATCTAATTGACAGCGGTGTACTGCGCCTGGCAGACAACGACACTGTGTTACGTGCAAGTGAAGATTCAGGTCCTATTAAGTGGAAGAGTGTGGTAGCAGTCATATCCGCTGAAAATGATGGGGTTAACAAATCACTCACAATGCCAACAATTCAACTCAAGGGAAGTAACAATCCTTTGAAAGTGGCCGGCTCCCGAGCTAATCAACTTTGTCGTGCGAGCACAATATCCTATTGTTAGCTTGCTCGCAGGCCAGTAGAATTATGGAGAAGGTGAAGGATCCACCTCACATACAAGCGCCTACGATTGTCGAAAAGAAAATCCATCGTATCTTCCCCAACGGGTGATGAAGCCTACCATCAAATCAAAGGGGAAAATACCCATGGAGAAAATTAAAAAATTCCTCCGCACTATGGGTCATAACGAAGCCACGGTGGTTTTAAGCTTGAAAGAAGCACCACAACAAATATCAATTCTGGACTTGGTATTAACTTCCGAAAATCACCGGAGGGTCTTGTTGAAGGTTTTAGAAGAAGCCTATCTGCCGACATCAGTTGATACGAAAAAATTTCAACATATGGTTGATCACATTTTCAACAATAATGTGATATCCTTCACTGATGATGACATACCGCCCAAAGGGATCGGTCATTGCAAGCCGTTACACATTATGGTCTTGTCCTCCGGATACATGCTAGCTGGAGTCTTGATAGATGGAGGTTCATCTCTAAATATCTGTCCATACGCTACCTTGGTGAAGATGAATATCAATCTCAACCGAATTCGGAGTAGCCATACTATCATCAAAGCTTTTGATGGAGCCCGCCGAAATTCGGTTGGAGTAATTGAGCTGCCAATCGAAATTGGTCCTCACACGTTCTGCGTATCTTTCCATGTGTTCAAGATAGATTCGGGATACAACCTGCTTTTGGGATGCCCATGGATTCACATGGCAGGGGCAATCCCCTCCACTCTTCACCAACAATTGAAATACATTATCAACAATAGCCTGGTCATGGTCAACGCTGAACTAGAGTATCCTTAACATGGGGGCATGCTGTTCATCAATGCCAATATAGACGTTGAACCGGTCAGTTTTCATGCCTTGGAAGTAAGCAATACCCAATACCATGCTATTGGAATGCCATTGCCCGAACCCAAGATTTCTGCCGAGGTAATGTCGGCTACTCAAGAAATGATGTCATTGGGTCATAAGCCGGGACAAGGGCTGGGTAAAGATTGCCAGGGTATCAAGTACCCCATTCGATTAACCAAGCAAACTGGAACAGCTGGACGAGGCTATCCTGCCAGTTCTAGTCACAAGAATCCTCATAAGCATCAGCAGATTCCTTCAGCTTCAACCATGCGACGTTTATTTTCGCCTTCAAGCTCTGAGTCCGTACAACCTCCTGTAAAGGTGCCAGCCAATGTAATGGCTATATTATTTCCCAAGCCGGTACCGGTGAAGGAGAAAGAAGTCTTTGTTCCAAATCCCACAGTGGAAGAAGAGGAATGAAGAATCAAGAAAGACGTCATCCGAATGATGTCAAGCATACGCATCATCGTTCATGATGAAGATACCAATAAATACACCCCATACGATGATTTCCCAGACGTAATGGCCATCATTCAGGACAGGGAGGATGATGACAATCCCTCCGTCACTGCGGTCCACCCGAACTTTACCCTTGCCAATTGGAGCAGTATTCCTTGCAATGGTCGACAAGTGTAAAACGGGCAGAACTCTCTATGCCCTGTAGATATAATAACTGCTTACTTTTTTATACAGTACTAGCAGTTTATTTTGCTAGTATATGCTAACACTGTGTATGATACACACATTTCATATATACTAAGTGAAAGCATATTTGGTTTCAGGACTCTGAATTTAGATGTACTCAGCTTTGCCGACATTTGCCTCTTCTCCACAAGGATTGTACCTTTGACGTAGAGATGAATTCAGCCTTGATGGATATATAGGATGACATTGAGGTGCCTTCAAAAATTCAAGAATGGGTCAAAGACAAACCTAAACCCAACCTTGATCAAACCACTTCTTTCAATCTCGTAACCTTAGAAAGCCCTAAGTTAATCCAGATTGGTTCATACCTTACCCCAAACCAACAGAATGACATGGTTACGCTATTAACCCAATTCCAGGATGTGTTTACATGGTCTCATGAAGACATGGTGGGTTTGTCCACTAACATTGTCCTTCATCGCCTTCCCATTAAAGAGGGATTTAAGCTAGTCAAGCAAAAGCTCTGACGATTGAAACCTGAGTGGAGTCTAAAGGTGAAAGAAGAAATTGTAAAACAATTTCAAGCTGGCATCATCATGGTGTCTACATATCCTGAGTGGATATCCAACATTGTGCCCGTGCCTAAACCTGGAGGGAAGGTGAGAGTTTATGTAGATTACCGGGACTTGAACAAAGCTTGCTTAAAAGATAGCTTTCCCGTGCCATTTATCCACATTCTCATTGACAATACTGCGCAATACGACATGTACTCCTTTGCTGATTGATTTGTGGGGTATCATCAGATCATGGTTGCTGAGGAAGATTGTGAGAAGACTGCTTTCATCACGCCTTGGGGAACCTTTTGCTATAGACGGTTGTCATTCGGCCTCATCAATGCCGAAGCCACCTATCAACGAGCTATGATGGCTCTTTTCCATGACTTAATGCACAAAGAGATCGAGATCTACGTGGATGACATCATTGTCAAGTCCCAGAAGGAGGATGACCATATAGACCATCTCAGGAAGTTGTTCAACAGGTTGCATAAGTTCAACTTGAAGTTGAATCTAGCGAAGTGCGTCGTTGGCGTTAAATCAGGCAAGTTGCTAGGATTTCTAGTCAGCCACAAAGGGATTGAACTGGATCCTGCCAAAATCCAAGCCATCACGGAAATGCTCATTCCTCGGACAGAAAAAAGGAAATACGGGGATTTTTGGGAAGAATTAACTTCATTAGCAGGTTTATCTCTCAACGCACATCAACCTGTGAGCCAATCTTCAAGCTATTAAGGAAGAACTCCTCCATGAAATGGAATGATGAGTGTCAAAATGCCTTCCGCACAATCAAGAAACAACTAGTCAAAGCTCCCATTTTGGTACCACCCAGGGATGATGTTCCCTTATTTATGTACCTGTCCATAAGTGACAATGCCATGGGCTGCATGCTGAGACAGAAGGACGATAGAGGCCAAGAACGAGCTATCTATTACCTCAGCAAAAGGTTCAGCAGTAGTGAACACAAGTACACTCTAATCGAAAAGACGTGTTGTGCTTTAGCATGGGCTTCCATGAGGTTACAACATTACCTCCATGGTCACATAACCCATCTCATATCCCGTGGATCCTCTCGAAAGCACGTGTTCAACAAACCCATGTTAAATGCTTCACCGTGTCGGATGGCGATTGATCATACAACAATTTGACATTGTATATGTGACTCAAAAGTCCATCAAAGGTCAAGGAATCGTGATCAATCAGCGCCACCGCACCTTGAGGGGATTTCAAACCCTTGGAAACATATTTCCTCGATGAAAAAGTAATGACAGATTCGAATAACACCATCCAGCTTATCTGGCACCAATCATAGAAGATGTATTTTGATGGAGCCGTTAATATGGAAGGTTCGGAGCTGGGAGCAGCTTCTAGTATACGCATACGGGAGCAAAGATCCCATCGCCATTATATTGCAGTTTGTTAGCACCAACAATACGACTGAGTATGAAGGCTATCTCATGGGGCTAAAACTTGCCCGTTCAATGGGCATCAGGCGATTAACTGTCTTTGGAGATTCAGAGTTGGTAATCAAACAATCAACTGGAATCTATCAAACCAAGGAACTACATTTGCTGCCTTACCATCGGCAGGTTTTGAAGATGGTTTTGGAGTTCGATGAAATCTCCTTTCTACACATTCCTCATAATAGGAATGACTTCGCGAACGCGTTAGCAACTTTGGCCTCCTTTATTCACATATCAAATAAGGAACATTTGCCAAGCGTCACAATTTCCCCGTACAAGGACCCAGCCTATGGGAATTACGTTGGAGAAGTATAGGATGAGCTACCTCCCATCCAACATCCTTGGTATCAGCATATCAAGGAATATCTGGGAGATGGATCTACACCCGCGGAGGTGAGACCGACTGAGAAAAGACGGATCCATCGACTTGCTATAAAATTCTACCTGAGTGGAGATGCACTCTACAAAAGAGATGCAGGACTAGGTCTCCTCAGATGTTTAGACAAAGATCAAGCCCAAAGGCTTATAAATGAAATCCATGGTGGAGTCTGTGGCCCCCACATGAGTGGCCCCCTCCTTATCAAGAAAGTCCTCAGGACGAGACATTATTGGCTATCTCTCAAAGTTGATTGCGATGACAACGTCAGGAGATGCTATCAGTGCCAGATTCATGGGAATGCTATACACGCCCCTCCAAAGGAACTTCACAATATGAGTTCACTTTGACCCTTCTCAATGTAGAGAATGGATGTTATCGGGCCCATTAAGCCTAAAGCCATTAACGGTCATTGATTCATCTTCACCATGATCGACTACTTCACCAAGTGGGTAGAAGCAGCCTCCTTCCCTAGGGTTACTAAAGAAGTCATCATTTCTTTCATCAGAAATAATGTCGTTTGTCGATATGGACAACTAGAGGTGATTGTGTCAGACAATGCCAAGAACCTCAACAACAAAATGATGGAGGAATTATGCAATAAATTCCACATCAAACATCTTAACTCTGTCATCTATCATCCAAAGATGAATGGTGCTGTTGAAGCTACTAACAAAAACATCAAGAAGATTATGCAAAAGATGTCCGCCAACCATAAAGATTGGCCTGACCTATTGCCTCTTACTCTGTCAGCCTACTGAACCTCAATGCTCACTTCCACTGGGGTAACCCCCTACGCATTAACCTATGGGATGGAAGCAGTGATCCCCATAGAAGTTGAGATGGAATCCCTCAGAGTGTTGATAGATGCTCAGCTGGATGAAAACCAATGGGTACAAGACATGTATCACCAATTGTCTCTAATAGACGAAAGGCGAACCGCGGCTATCTTACATGGTCAGTTATGTGACGCCCCCAAAATTAGGTATACATCACCCATCTTGGGTCGCCAGATACATGGTACAGAATTCAAATACAACATACTAATACAACTGTCGATTACAATATGACAAAACATAAACTGTGAGTTTGAATACAATTATTGTCTACTAGAGATTATACAAACTCAAAAGGAGACCTCATTACAATTATTATCACACCATTTCACAAAATAGTGAGGACTACTAATGCTATCCTCTGGACCATCACTCCGCTTCCCGACTGTCGTCCAACTATATTCTCATTTCAAGAGAACAAGTAAAAGAAAGGGTGAGCTCAACTAGCCCAGTAAGAAATATTATGACTAAGATAATGCAAAATAAATTATCATTAGCCTCCAACAATGTTAAACTGATAAAATACAATAGACATCAAGTTTAACTACAGCGGAACAAGCAATCCATTAAAAGAGTCAAGTAGAGAATAGAATCTACTATCTTTTATGATTTAAAAAGTTTTTCATCACTTTTATCACGAGACTCCTACTCAATAAATAATCCACATCATTAAATCATCCCCGCACTCTGAGTGCCAAGGATATTATTTAGTATCACGACCACGAATTATCCATGCACCACGGGCCAAAGATAATCGTGTTTTCATCAACAGTCCCTAATCATGCCATAAAACAATTCATCTTTGCACCCTTGGTCAAGAGAATCCATAGCCATAATCATACCAAAAATCGCCCATCAATGCACTACTGGCCGATGAGGACTTTTAATTTTCACATCATTTATAACATAACGGCCATGATTATCTTTGAATAATCCTCGGTCATAATCATACCAAGTCCATCTATGCACCTAAAAGCCATGAGATGACTTTCAATAAATATAAACATGAGGATGATGACAATGATATAAGAATTCAATTAAACAAGTTCCGTAATTAATTTGTCCGGAACCAATAACATCCAAATTGTCAACATGATACTGCTTTGTAAAGTAAAATTCAAGAATGCTCAAAACAATATTTCCATGAAAAGATACTGGATGAAGCGCAAATATCAAGGATATTCCACTAATTTCATGGAGTATAGAAGTAAAAATTTTAATCAACTGAGTATAATATCGAATGGAATAACAAAAGATATCACCATGCATGCGGTACTTCGCATAGACAGGTTATACCAACAGAATAATAATAACGGAACCAGATCAGGTGAAATTCACACCGACAGGATGTTCCAATAGAATAATAAATGCAAAATAATAAATGATGGAACCAGTCCCACAGATAGCACTGCATGGGATATTCCAATGTAATAATAAAGACGGAATAATAAAAATGGAACCAGTCCCACAGATACAGCATGCATGGATATTCGACAGAATAATAGAAGAATGTCACCAAGTATAGGGTATTCCGTGTATACAGGTTATTCCAATAGAATAATAAGAAATGGAATAACTACAGTTCTCTTCATGAATATAAAAGAATAATATCCCTTACCGTAAAATAATACTTGATATAAAAGTAGTGAAGTAGCAGAAAACTTTTCTTCTATCTCTATAGTTTCTCTCTCTAGAGTTCAAAGTGAATTAAGTAAGAAAATAATGAAGGAATGAGCTTATTTATAGGAAAATGGAATGCATAGTAACTAATCCATGAACGGTCAGATTGATTTACTTTAATCTGACGGTCCATATTTAAAGAAAATCTTTTAAATAAAATATAATATATTCTATTTATATAAAAAGATTTTTACTATGCAAACACTATCGCAAGCACTATGCAAACACTATGCATAATAAAATATAATATATTCTATTTATAGAATAACTTTAATAAAGTATTCATTTTTATATAAAAGATTTTACTACGAAAACACTACGTATAATAGAATATAATATATTCTATTTATAGAATAACTTTAATAAAGTATTACATTTTATATAAAAAGATGTTTCTATTTTATTACGTGAATAAAACAAAACTTCTAAATCAAAAATAATTGAATCAAATAATGTGAGATACTATGCAAAGAACTATTGTAGCAATAATTGAACAAAACCGGAGTGACTTCTCACATAAATATCAATAATCAATACGCGGTGCTACTATGCAACAACGCCAGACATCAGTACTTTTTACCGCCGAGTAGTTCAACAAGATCAACGGTAAAACTTCCGCCGTTATTTTCAATAAAATATTTTTGTCGTTTTCTCAATCCAAACAATAATTTCATTAATAGGGGTCCACTAATAATTGTGCCGTCGCATGCGAATATTTCCTGTTTAAAACGAATATTCCCCGACCAATCGAATATAATATGACAACTTGAATACTTTGCAAAATTTATAAATATTACCTACAACTATAACATTATCTCAAATTCACACCATAATATAAAAAAAATTATTTCGAGAAAATTAATTCTTTATTCATAAAATCTGGGGTTTGACAATCTGCACTCCTTATGGAATTTCACCCTCGAAATTTACGTACGTACCTGGTATGCCGAATAGGTGAGGATACCTTGACTTCATTTCAGATTCTAACTCTTGATGTATAACCCTTGAGTGTTGGATATGATTCTTCTTATCCAAGATTTTAACACGAGATCTCATACGTTAAATCATCCGCTATCTCGTCCGATTCTAAATTAATAATGTGGTTCGGGTCATCCACATATTTACGTAACATTTATACGTTAAAAATGTTATGAGCACGCGACATACTTGGCGGTAAAACGAGTCTATAAGCCACAGTTCCTACTCAATCGAGGATTTCAAATGGGCCAATTAAATCGAGGGTTGAGATTTCCTCTTCAAAGAACTCTTGCTTCTAGAATAACGCCCTCTTGAACCTTCTTCTTCACATCATCATCGATTCGGTATGTAGCTTGAGCGTCTTTAACTTTATCAATTAAAGTCAATTTTACTCGTATATTCGTTATCTTCACGTGGGTCCCTAGAGTCTTTAAGCGTATCTTCATCATTTGCAAGTTATATGTAAATAAGTCTTTATGTTAACAACATCGCACTTGTAAACGATACGATCTTCTACTCAACACGTCACTACCACGTTCGCTTCTTCGACGATGATATTGAATAAGACGATCGTAATCTTCAATGACTCGAGTCAACGTCTTTTGGCGCGTTATTACGTTCGTTTTAGTTGAACAAATATTTTGAGGGTTTAAGAAATGGGTTTTTATCTTTGGTGTCAATACAAAATTCAATTTCACGCTCTGGGGTAGGCTAAGAAGTCTTGTAAATACGTCAAGAGATTTATTAATGATAGAAATATCATTCAAAATCATTACTCTCATCCAAGACTTGGATAAGACGTCACATTGATACCAACTGTGACTTCTATCCCTTAACCTAGATAGCACCTCACAATGATACCTATCAACTTGTCATCGTCATTCACGACGCCTTCACGTAAAGTCCGCTTCGGTGCATTCCACACAAGAAAGTCATCAACAAAAGGATCGGGGCTCTTTACTTATGGCTTGATATGACAATGATTGAATTTAGTGGTTTGGTTGCTTGAATTCGCATAAAAGGTTGGTTAGGAATATAAAAGCTAATAACCTTACGAAAAACATGATGAGTAGTTAACCAATCGTTTCAAAAAAACCACATCAAAGGCAAGTATTTTCAAAGAGAAAAGATCGATAGGTAACGTGAAAGTGTCGATTTGAATCAAATAAGATTTATAAACAGTGGAGGTAACGAAGGTTTCTCCCAATGGAGTTTCAATAGATAAATCAAAGTTAACTTCTCTGGAGTTAAGTACAAACATTGAACACAACTAGGTGAAATAAAAGAGTGAGTAGAACCGGTATCTAACATGATATAGACTTCGTAAGAGCTTATGATTAACTTACCCATGAAAATTTTATTCGTGTTCCTCGTCACACGAGAAAAAAATGCTCTCTTAAACTACTGGCTTTGGCTTGTGCGGGACATCCTTTGGCATCACTATCCCAGTTGGACTTGACTTCACCATACAACAAAATCGAGCTAGGTGACCTTCTCTTCTGCAATTAAAACACGCTTTGGATTGTTGCGTACAGTTTGGACGGATGTGTCCCTCTTGTCCGCATTTGAAACATACGACCGATGGGCGTTCTTCTTCCTTTGAAACGGTCTTTGGTGTAAGCGTCTTCACGTCATTTTTGAACCTTCTCTTCTTAAAATGTCCATTCTTATTATCTTGGCCATGATTACCATCGAAATGGTTACCATTCTTCCCACCAATGATCTCCTTCTTCACGCAACATAAAGGTGGCGAATGGAACCTTTTGCTCCTCTGAGCATTCCAAGACATCAAATATCTTGGTAATCTGCTTTATCCATGTCTCCGCCTTAAGTGGTTCTGGCTTTCCCAAAAACTCCGGTGGTCCCAGCTCCTTGAACTGCTTAGCGATGACCAACTGTGGGTTACCATTGTTTCCACCTGCATTATGGATAGGAGCTACCTTCGCCCGTTGTTGCATGAATTCCTCCTTAAATTTCTTAGCGGTGACCGTCCGAGAGTTATCAGTATTTCTACCTGCATTTTGGACAAGAGCTGCCTTCGCCTGTTGTTCCATGAATTGCATAAAGCTATCCTCTGGACCATCACTACGTTCTCCGACTCGTCCCAGCTATATTCTCATTCCCTGAAGAGAACAGTGAATGAAAGGGTGAGCTCAACTAGCCCAGTAAGAAATATTATGACTAAGATAATGCAGAATAAATTATCATTAGCCTCCAACAATGTTAAACTGATAAAATACAATAGACATCAAGTTTAACTGCAGCGGAACAAGCAATCCATTAAAAGAGTCAAGTAGAGAATAGAATCTACTATCTTTTATGATTTAAAAAGTTTTTCATCACTTTTATCGCTGAGACTCGGCTCAATAAATAATCCACATCATTAAATCATCCCTGCACTACAGGCCAAGGATATTATTTAGTATCACGACCACGAATTATCCATGCACTACGGGCCAAAGATAATCGTGTTTTCATCAACGGTCCTAATCATGCCATAAAACAATTCATCTTTGCACCCTTGGCCGAAGAGAATCCATAGCCATAATCATACCAAAAACTGTCCATCAATGCACTACGGGCCGATGAGGACTTTTAATTTTCACATCATTTATAACATAACGGTCATGATTATACCGAATAATCCCTGGTCATAATCATACCAAGTCCATCTATGCACTACAGGCCACAGATGACTTTCAATAAATATAAACATGAGGATGATGACAATGATATAAGAATTCAATTAAACAAGTTCCAGAATTAATTTGTCCCGGAACCAATAACATCCAAATTGTCAACATGATACTGCTTTGTAAAGTAAAATTCAAGAATGCTCAAAACAATATTTCCATGAAAAGATACTGGATGAAGCGCAAATATCAAGGATATTCCACTAATTTCATGGAGTATAGAAGTAAAAATTTTAATCAATCGAGTATAATCTAAGAATGGAATAACAAAAGATATCACCATGCATGCGGTACTTGACGATGCAAAGTTATACCAACAGAATAATAATAACGGAACGGATCGGTGAAATTCACTGCAAGCGAGGATGTTCCAATAGAATAATAAATGCAAAATAATAAATGATGGAACCAGTCCCACAGATAAAGATGCATGAGGATATTCCAAATGTAATAATAAAGACGGAATAATAAAAAATGGAACCGGTCAGGCGTATAGCATGCACGCAGGATATTAAAGCCAGAATAATAGAAGAATGTCACCAAGTATAGGGTATTCCGTGTATACAGGTTATTCCAATAGAATAATAAGAAATGGAATAACTACAGTTCTCTTCATGAATATAAAAGAATAATATCCCTTACCGTAAAATAATACTTGATATAAAAGTAGTGAAGTAGCAGAAAACTTTTCTTCTATCTCTTTATAGTTTCTCTCTCTAGAGTTCAGTGAATTCGTAAGAAAATAATGAAGGAATGAGCTTCTATTTATAGAAAAATGGAATGCATAGTAACTAATCCATGAAGCGGTCAGATTGATTTACTTTTAATCGACGGTCCATATTTAAAGAAAAATCTTTTAAATAAAATATAATATATTCTATTTATATAAAAAGATTTTTACTATGCAAACACTATGCATAATAAAATATAATATATTCTATTTATAGAATAACTTTAATAAAGTATTACATTTTATATAAAAAGATTTTACTATGCAAAACACTATGCATAATAGAATATAATATATTCTATTTATAGAATAACTTTAATAAAGTATTACATTTTATATAAAAAAGATGTTTCTATTTTATTACGTGAATAAAACAAAACTTCTAAATCAACAATAATTGAATCAAATAATGTGAGATAATATGCAAAGAACTATTGTAGCAATAATTGAACAAAACCGAGTGACTTCTCACATAAATATCAATAATCAATCTTGTGCTACTACGCAACAACGCCAGTATTCGCATTTCTTTTACTACTGAGTAGTTCAACAAGATCACCCGGTAAAACTTTCGCCGTTATTTTCAATAAAATATTTTTGTCGTTTTCTCAATCCAAACAATAATTCCGTTAATGAGGTCTACCGATAATTGTCTTGAGTCGCATGCGAATATTTCTGTTTAAAACGAATATTCCCAACCAATCGAATATAATATGACAACTTGCATACTTTTGCAAAATTTATAAATATTACCCACAATTATAACATTATCTCAAATTCACACCATAATATAAAAAAAATTATTTCGAGAAAATTAATTCTTTATTCATAAAATCTGGGGTTTCACAAGTTATATCAGCAGAGGATCGCTAGATCCTACAACAAGAAAGTCCGACTATGGTAGTTTAAACAACATGACTTGGTTTTGAAGAAAATCCTTGACAACCAAGATCAGTCTAAGGGAAAATTCGCTCCTAACTGGGAAGGCCCGTTTATTGTCAAAGAATTATTGACGGGAGGTGTTCTTAGATTGCAAGAAATGGACGGCGATTAATTTCCACAACTCATCAACTCGGACGCCGTGAAACGGTACTATGTCTGAAGTAATTCGCAAACACCCTGGTGTCGGACCATCAGATCACCAGTCATTCCAGTTCTTTAACCCTTTACCACATACAACTTTTCTACACTTTTCCCCTCAGGGAAACATACATTTCAAGCCAACAGCCTGGCTCTCCTTTGCGTTCCTGCAACTTAGGTCATCCCACCGCGGATTGAACCTCTTGCGTTTACAGTTTGGCTACCCATACCTGGGATCAAACTTCTCATACCTGCAGTTTATCCTCAACCTATGATTAAACTTTCTCTTCCCCGCACTCTGACCTGTACATGGGATTACGCTTTTTAACTCGCCCTGAGGGGCAAACTACGTCGACCTGATCTCCTCTTCAATAGGAGTACGTAGGCAACCATGTTACATGGCCCGGTCGCAATAAAACAAAAACAACAAAAACATTCCTACCCTTACAAAAACAAAAACAACCAAAAACATTCCTACACCATTTCTACCATATACAGCGTTGAACCTCTTACACCAGGTTCGAACTACGCAGACCTGATCTCCTCTTCAATAGGAGTACGTAGGCAACCATTCATGGTTTGGTCTCACCCCTACCAAAACACAAACAATTATCAACTGGTACTGGGATTCCTTCAATCCATTACATTTTCATTCGGCTTCAGACCAAAGGGATGGAATTACCTGAACTCCTTAGAAATAGGAGATTCGGCGACCATCTAAGCTGCGGTCATACCTTGAAGAGCAACACCAATCCGTAAGAGGTGGAATTAACTAGGCTTCTCCTAAATAGAAGTAATGGCGACTATTTATGGTGCGGTCAATCTCAGAGAGGAAAGCCATACTCCTCTCCACATTTTCATATAGAAACCTGTCCCAAGACACCAAAGATGGAGGGGTACACAAAGATCGATGATCCATTCTGAACTATCCAGAGACAACTCAATGTCCATCCACCCAGGAGGAATTCAGAATACATAAAAATCACAAGTCCTGAAGCAGCAGGCAAAATATCAAGCAAGTATTCAGGAATATCTAAAAGGGAAGTGATCAAAAATATATTTCCCTGTCATATATATAATGTTGTTTGATATATACAATGTGAACTGTGCATGACAAAATGGCTAAGCTAGTCTGTGCAGGAAAATACAAATCCATTTACAAGTCAGCTTGTATGCGAGCTAACAAGCCCAACATAGCATCCCTCTCAGAAGAAGGAGGTAAAGCTGTGGTCTCCTATATGAGGACATCCACACGACCCAATAGATCTGCAGCCATCTACATGGTGACCATATGATCATAAATATATGCGCTCATCTCTGCGATCATGCTAGTGGTAAGGGACCTCACCACAGTACTATCTGTGACGGCTACATCCCGGGCAGATATAACACTATCCCGCTCAACTATCACTGCGTCTCTGGCTAATTTGGACTCATCCCGCTCAACAACAGCGATATCTCTGTGAGCTAATGCCTCGTCTCTCTCTAATAGAGCTGCGTCTCTCCCCTCAAGGGCAGTCAACATCATAGATTGAGCTTGATCTCTCTCAAAGGTCATCAGATGAAGACTCTACTCAAAGTACTGTGGCGAGTACTGAATCACAACAGTACTGGTACTGGGAGAATCTGGAGGAAATACTGGCAACCTAGTAGCGGGTTCCTCCTTGATATAAGAATCGATGTCCTCCATGGGCTCTACATCGTCTGACTCTCTATCCAGTATGACCGAACTACCTGTGAACACTCCTGATGGGTAAGTACAACAGTGGGATGCTGACCGTAGGGTCTCTGCTATAATCATAGGTACAATGGTACGACCCTCCCTGAGAGCTCTCACGGCCATGATGACACCTATGTCTATCTCATCCATGTATGAAGTGGAATATAGACGCGTCTGACGACGCATAACATCGAGACATCCACCACGCCAAATGCCAGTAATCCTCTGGTGCGGTGAAATCCCCAGAATATCATGAGTAGCTATCCTCCAAGCCAAATTTGTCATACAGAAAACACTGGGATATCACGTGGCTAGATGTCAGCTCATCCTATACTACTCTGCTCCGCAATCCAGTGAGAGTCATGAATCGTCTTCTCATGTCTCCCAAAGCAAGGTGCACACAAGGTCTGTCTAAAGGCAGCATCGTCAATCGTGCATACTCCTCCAGAGTAGGAGTCAACTCATGGGTCCCGAATCAAAAAACCTGTCTATCCGGTACCTAATGCTCTATCATCCCGTCCAAAAACCCTGCGGGAACCTGAAACATCAATAAGGTCATGGTATCAGCAAAGAAATGATCTCTGATCACCCAATTCGGTGGTGACATGCTATCATACCACGATCGCATACCCAATGCCACCAACGATGGTGGGATATTATCTATATGGCTAACTGTCGAAGAAGACATCTGCGCGGGCCGTGTCATAAGACCATCCAGGGGTCAATGTCGAATATCTCTGGACATACATATGCATAACATGATACATGCATAGCAGATAATAGATGGCAATATGATATATGGAATGGAAAAACTGTGCATACATTCCTAAGTATATCATCATCTAATACATCATCTCTATACAGCTACAAATACAAGGAAATGGGGCACAAACGCCCTACTACTAACAAAGGCCTATCAAAAGATATAGCAGGAATGGGGAACAGCCACCCAATATCTAACAGAGGCCTATCAAAAGATATAATGAGAATACACATCAGAAGAAAACCAAGGTGTCGATGTCCACATCATCAATCCTATCCACCTGATGTAACTCCTCCTGAGTCACTGGATCTCTATCAACAGGGATGTCAGGCCTATAAAGAGGAGGATCTACGCCAGCAAAACTGAATGGGTCATCTGAGGGGCCAGCGCCTGAGCTGGAAGGAACAAATGAATCCACCTCTGCTGGATCTCTGCCCAAATGCCGGATAAATATATGTGCCTGGTCCAACTGCCGGGTCAAACTATCAATCTGGGTCATATGAGTCGGATCTCGGACACAAGCTATCTAATCCGTCATCATCAAGGATCCTGGAACCATATCCCCCATAAACTATGTGGCGCGGGACTGGGCTCCAATGGTGCGAGGGGACCACCACCGCTGGAACATCTCCTAGGTACGTGGACCCTCTGACAATTTGAAACCGTCAACCCCCAACAATGGGATATCAGTGACGGGTGACTGTGATACATGCCAATGACGCCTGGCAGGAGGCAAGATCGGCATACGGATCTCCCCTGTGGTGCTCCTAATAGCACGCTCTCTTAAATACAGTTCCCAGCCTCCATCTGTGAAGAGAGGAACTCTCCTGGTGGAAATCACGTACTCTACTCCAGTCGGGTAGCCATCCTCAAAGCCGATGGTCAAGTGTTCCCTTGAATAGGGAATCCATATGATGGTATCCGCTGTCAACAACTCCAACTTCATACGGCAGTGAGTGAAACCCTCCGCTACAGGGACCTCCGGCAAAATTGAATGATGCCATCGTCGTCCTCGTGGATAGGTATCTAAACCTAACACACTCACAGGACGCAAGCATGGGAGCCTCTCATAGGCCCAAAACTGCCAACACAATGGCAAAACATCTGCTATCAGTAAACACTCTTAACCTATAAATGGGAAAAGACCAGAGAAGTACTAAAAAAAAAGGGTAAAATCTTATCCAAGCCTTGGTCAAACCCTGTGAGGGCATACGCATGCCCCGGAGGAAATAGGAAAAGGTATAAGAGCCCCAATCATACTCTCCAATACGGTCCACATCACGCGTGGCGCTGATCAAGGCGAAAGATATTGTGGAAGATTTATCTGATATGAAGCAGCCTCTAATGATCATCAGGAATAATCGCCGCAGAACGCGATCCCTGATTCTGACATCATCAGGCATGGGCTCACTCAAAAGCCCGCTCATAGCATCTATGCTCAAAGGACCTGAATGGACAGTCCTGCCTTTGAGCGCCTCCGCCGAAACTCCTAACAAGGATCTGACGGCAGTAGGGGTAATATTCGTCATGCAAGGCACTGGCTCCCTTCCAAACTCCATACCTGTGATAAATCGCCAATCCATAGGCGTCATCATCACCTCGCAATCCAGTAGATGGAGTGACTGACTCTGATGAAACCATCGCTCAGACAATGCACAAAGGTAACCCCAGGGACAACGACGAGGAAGGATGGAGAAGAATGCCCCGAATCCCCACTCATGCACTACCACTCTATAGTCAGGTTGAAGCACCTGGTACATGGAGTGAATGCTGAACCAGTTCCCTCGAGGTTGTGTAAAACCAGGAACCTACATGAAATGCAGATCAACATCAAAAACCCTTTACTCCTCATCAAAAGGAAAGAAGGAAGATCAAAGTCTAATGTCATACCTCGTTAGCATGCAAATACATCGATGGATGTCTACTCAAATCACCCAGCAGCTCTGGGTTTGCCACCTGAATACTCGGGAGCTCCCTACGAGGGACATGTGCAGCAGGAGCGGGATCCTCAATCAGAATATCCACCTCCTCTTCCTCAACATCTGGCACATCTACTCGAACATGATGAATCACGGCCTCCACCAATCGACGAGGCTGTCTGACAGAACGGGGACGAGGCACTTCAGAAGCCCTTCGTCGTATGCCAGAAGTGGTCCTACGGGAACTGCTCGGCTGATCCGGATCCATGTTATCTGGACAACAAATCTCTAAATCACCCCAGATAGGGTGTGGTATTTCCTTACCTGGAGCTTTCTAGAATGAATTTTATGACTATATGCATGCATGCATTTACTTTAACAAACAATAGAGTTAAAATGCATGACTACACAATGCCTATATTTTGAAAAAAATTTCCATAGTCCCCTTTGAAAATAGGACTATCCACATGCACATAGGCATGTCTAGGTGGCCATTCAGTAGCACACCTGCCCTAAAGTCATATACACAATATATGCATTAAAAATCAAAATCATCCATGCATAAGGTTAACCTCAATATCAGGAGTACTTTACATTTCTACCTTTTGCTCATTGGACCTCAAATAGGACAAAAAATAGCAGAAAAAGGTGCCAATTTGACTGTCTCAAAAGTAAAATTTTTTCACATCATTATGTTCAAGATGGTTTAGTACTAACATTTACTATGTTGAATATTTTTATCAAGTCATTTGTGCATACATAATCACTACTATGTGTTTAGATGCATTTCATGCTATAACTCAAAATCAGCCGGATAAAAAGTGGAAAAAATACATGCATACGTTACCAGGATAGTGTAAAACACTTGTACGGTGACAGAATTTGCAGAAAATAGCCCGAAATCAGCAGATCTGAAGGAGGATCACGGATTTCTCTTCGCGTGACAAGTTGAAAATGACTTGTGTTGCTAACTTGCTGGATTTTATCATCCACGATTGGCCGCAGGCTCACCTGTGGCTGCAGCAGGTGCACATGTGGCACCCCTATGTGGGTCCCACCCCTTCGGCTCGGTCCAGTTCAAGTTGCAAAGGAGTTCTTGCGGACTAGAAAGGTCAAATAGAGAATAAAGACGCCACGTGATTGAGCAAAACAACATACAATCCTGGTCTTCTCAGATGAAACTTTGAGTCTGTACATCGCTCATTGGTAGTCACTTGAACGCGAGGTATACTCTGCCAATGATCTCATTTGCTATAAACCACATCCGACCATACCTTGTACAGGTCCGATGCCGCCAACTCCGGGTCATCACCCTAAAAGATCAACGTAGATCCCCGACGGGGGTTACAACGTGAGTCCCCGATGAGGGTTACAACGTAGATCCTCGACGGAGTTATAACTTCGAGATCCCGACGGGTTATAACGTAGATCCCGACGGGTTTAACGTAGATCTCGACGGGGGTTACAACGTAGATCCCTGACGGGGGTTACAACGTGAGTCCCCAACGGGGGTTACAATGTGAGTCCCCGGCGGGGGTTACAACGCGTACTTATCCGTTGACACACAAATCAGCGAAGGTCAAGCAGCCTTGACATCATGATAACCGTTGGAAATGAACCCAACAGAGCATCGGAAGCCATCTGATGACCAACCGCTACTACACACATCAGCGATGGGTACAACGTGAGTCCCCGGCGGGGGTTACAACGCGTACTTATCCGTTGACACACAAATCAGCAAAGGTCAAGCAGCCTTGACATCATGATAATCGTTGGAAGTGAACCCAATAGAGCATCGGAAGCCATCCGATGACCAACCGTTGCTACACACATCAGCGATGGTTACAACGTCAATCCCCGACGAGGGTTATAACGCGTGCTTATCCGTTGACATACAAATCAGCGAAGGTCAAACAGCCTTGACGTTATTTCAGTCGATAACAATTAAACCTATCAGAGCTCTAGAGCTATTCGAGGGTTTCATGCTCGATTGCTCATATTCCCCTGCAGATCCCCGGCGGGGGTCACAACGTAGTGTTCCGTTGATTCACACGTCACCGAAGGTCAAGCAACCTTGACAGTATATCCTACATTATTTTTCAGCCATTGATTCATATGTCGGTGAAGTACACGTCAACGAAGGTCAAGCATCCTTGACAACATTTGTTGTTGGCAGTAAATCCAACAGAATCTTGACATATTCTGGTGATACCAACCAGGAAAGGTCCACGTTATCAAAGAGGATAGATGATGGAATATGTTATACACATTCTCAAACAGACCAAGCTTTATCCCTACAGATCTCTTACACATAAGAGGTACATCTTCAGGATCAAGTCATAATCGAAGACACAGGGATTTGGTGATAACACCAACATCAACATCCTAACTGATTCGGATGACACATCAAATGGTCAAGATTGCTATCCCGATTGAAGCAACGAGCCAAGTAATCATCCCGATATGTTGGGCTACACCCCCACATACATCGTCATCATACAGTTGCATCATGTTGCTACCCATAGTACTATGTTTGTCTTGTTGCGTTTCAAGTGTCTATGATTCTTTATCCTACCCATGCATCGCCATGCATAAGTATGATAAAGAGGGGCATTTGTAGACACTCGAAATTTTTTGTACTACTGTCACTAATATTGCAGGAGGACAGATTCGTCTTTTAAGAGGGAACCCTGAAAGACAATCCATATCCATACCGAATACTACCGAGAGTTCAACATCAACCCTAGAGCACACACTAGGAGTAACAATTCCAACCTCGGATATAACCCCGAGGCATGCAGATCCAAGACCGGAACACACACCGGAGAAGACTGGTTAATCTCGGAGATAACCCTGAGGTATCCAGTCTCAGTCCCAATCATGGGAATAGACACCAACCTTGGTGATAACCCCAAGGAATGCAGTTTCGGCGATAACCCCCAAAATACTTGTTTCAAATGCGACCAACTTTAATCTCGGTGCTCACAACGAGATACACTGTACCAACCCGGCGATAACATCGGGAAGACAGACACACCTCAAAGATGACAATGAGGACCTTCAACAAATTACTGACGGTCAATCTCGGTGAAGCTCGAGTAACGTCTGCATGATCATTAATCCGTGATAAAACCCTAGTAGTGGGAAACATTGCCATCTCGCCAACGCAATGCCACGCCACGTCGTATCAACATCTCTATGCAACGATGTCCCACAAGACTAACCAATCCCGAGTGACTATTGTGCGGGTTAATGGATGAAAGTTGAAGCTTGAAGACCGGAGGGCATCGTCCCATCTTCAATGACTTCATACAAACTCTAATCCCATGCCATCGTATAACTCTCGACAACGGCGGTCCGAAATAGGTCCTGTATACCTCAAACGGATGCCCAGATTGAACTTCTTAAAGTTCGAGTAGACATTAAAGTGCATGCGTGCACGTAATTCGAGATGACTCGACCCAAAAAACTTGGGCCCACCCGGGTTGCCTCTGGTACACCTGCGGCCCAGCTGCAGGTACACCTGCGGCTAAATCACCTATAAATAGAGGGCTTGGGCTGCCCATTTTGCAAGAGAAAATGGCAAGGAAGCCTCGCCTAATTTGCTTCAGACTCACCCCATGCAGAAGTGTACTTTCTCATTTTAAAACACAGTGAGCTCATATATAGGCCTTTTGTACCTACAAAAGCCAGTGTTTACCCACTCTAAAGATATAGAAGTCTTCTTTGGCAGTCAACTGTAAGCCTTCTCACACACTTTAGAGTCTTTCTCTTCATCTCTGTACACACCCTTCTTCACGTTGAGAGTCGTATTCATGCAGATTGCGGACTTTGGTCCGTGGTTTTATTTTAACTTGTATACATATATATATATATATATATATATATATATATATATATATATATGAATCGTGTGTCGAACTTTGTTCGATGAGCCTGAACTTGATGCGGAGGCGTTCTTGCTTTAATATATATATATATATATATATACATTTATATATATTAACTGTGTGTCGAACTATGTTCGATGATCCTAGACTTAGGTCTGGAGCGTTTACTCGTGGAGTTTACTTCGTGGTGGTTGATCGCTTTTACCGCTTTCTTTACGTTTCGTTCCGCTGGAGTTCACTTCGTGGCGATTGATTGCTTTGTATGACTTTCTTTATATTTTGTCCACTTTGGAGTTTCCTCGTGGCGGTTGATACTTTCTGACTTTATTTATATTTTGATCCCCATGGAGGTGCTTCGTGGTTGATGATCATGTCGTATATATATATTCTGACTTTTATATATATACTTGTTTCTCGCTTTCATACAAATTGCAGATATCAGGCGCTAGGAATCATGTGATCACAGATTCAAATTTATTGGATCTAGATTCGATTCTCGTGATGGACATTTTCAATTATGTAGCGACTTGTAAATTATTCTACGATGTAATCAATTTCCTCGAGATGGTTTCCATACCCATGAGGAAGTCGACATTATTTTTGTACATTATTTTCATACGGATGCCTCGCATCTGTCAAATAAAATCAATCAAGCCGAACACTTAATAAAATGGGAGTGTAAAAGGTCTCAATTACTGTAACGCCCCAAAACCGGGACTATTTTTCTTCCCGATCTTGTGCGTTAATATTATCCTGTTCTACCTTTAAAACATTATTTAATATTAAAATAGCTAAAAATGCGGAATATTTTTTGTTCTTTCCATTCATTCATCCCTAAATCGCAACCTTTACAATTCTTCTTTATACTAGAATCATATTTATTACATGATTTATTTAACTTGAGTAAATATGAATATATGTACAATTCATTATTTCAAACATATTCCTAATTTAGAACAAATAATCTTCATCTATTGAATTATTCAAAGATTTACTTCTCTGTGGTTTACACATGTAAATACCATCAAATGATTCAACACCATCTCAATTAAATCACTAGTCTTCTTTTCATGTGCTCCTAATCACGATAGATCGCATCATAGCTTTAACCTGCAAATTAAGCAAGATTGAGCACGACGGCCCAGCAAGTCTAACAGTCTATCATGCATCACATAGCACATAGGTTTCCCATTCAGTTCATGCATTTATATTCTTGGTGTTCAAGCATATTACAAATGCATTATCATATTTATATCATGTTGGTAGAAACATACATACCATATCATACTACACATGTCATGTACATGTCATTCATTGCACATATATATTGAGTTCCCCGACTCAATTCAATAATTAGTCATAACTTGACATTCATCATTCACAAAGCAAATAATGCAGTTCATAGGTATTACATACTTATAAACATAAATCATGCTAACAGTTATCTATAGGAATTATAAGTCCACATAAATAAACTGAGATACTTGCCTTGATTGGAGATTACCAAAAAATTTAACTTAGCTTCTCTCCACAAATCCTACACAACTGTGTTTACATATACACACACATTAGATAACCAACTATGTAACAAAACATGCATGCATATATTTAATCCATGATTATTAGTTTATTTAAACTATAATATTTTATTCTCATCTTAAAACTAATCTTGGTTTATTAAGAAACTTTATTCATTTTAACCTTTTTATGCACAATAAAGGTCTCTCACATTTTTAATATGTAAATATTTTACATCTTGAAGCTTAAATCATCCATATTCTATTTTAGGAATATCTTATGCCTTTACTCATTAATTCTGGACTTAAACAGCTAATAAATAGCTTTTATTGTAAAATCCAATTTACTATATTATTCCTTTAATATAAATAATTTTTATATTATTATTTTGCATGTTCATGAGTTAACTCAAATTATTTTCTCATATATAAATATTTTATCCCGCTAACACATTCGCTTTACTCTTCGTTTTGCAGATATTTACATTTTCACTATATATGAACGTATTCGCCACACAACCATGTCATATAACTTGTACAGTTATATTTTACATATCCATATTGGCCGCATCCTTGAAAATTTCTTATATTCTTCTCAAAGACATTACTCTTTTACTCACGATAGTCTTTTATCGCTTTAATAAACCTTGACATGATTTTAGTTCATCAATACTACACACTTTCAGTTTCTAATCCTCTTGTATTTTAATACATGGGCATTACATACTTCTTGTTCCTAACTCAAGTATACAAGGTATATTCATAGCTCATTTCATTATTCTTTAACTTTCGAAAATTTTATGTTTTCGCAATAGCCCATGTGCTAAACCATGCTATCACCATGTACGCGAATATCTCGCTTTGTTAGTAGCTTCGCTTAACATTTATTCTCGTGAATAAATTACATTCGTGTTTCACATGTATTTTATTTTCATACATATGTCATTATGTGATTCAGTGTTCATAGTCTCCGTTTCGAATTTCTAAAACCTTTCGCTTTCAAATTTCGATGTTCAATATAGTTTAAATGGGTTAGTGTATTTTATTTTAATACATAACCCTTTTATATTTCATTTCTCAATTCAAGTTGATCACATATATGTAATTTCATGTTTACATAATACTTTTATCGCTTTCTTGCGCATGAATAAGTTTGCGCGATATATAGTTTGTATATTATATTTATACTACTATACCGGTGTTTCATTATGTGCCAAATAGCTCTAAAACCAACCAAACACGTCGCGGGAACACGATAAGATGAGTAGGCCAAGGTTGCCCGGGGTTCGGCGTTGGCATCTGGGTCAAGCGACCCATGGCTTGACACGCTCCTTTGCTAATTTTTATTTCTTAAACCTTTAATCAACTTCTTTGCGAGTTTTGGGTAGGTTTTAGTCCATATCTCCAAGTATTTAAAGAAATTTTCTAACCATGAAAACAAGCGACTAAAATCGACCAAAACAAGCACGTGAAAAGCATGTCAGCGATTGCACCAAATAAGCAGTGGCAGCATGACGTCTCTGGCTGCCGTAGCGTGGGCTGGCAAAGATTCTCGCTTCTACTCGATTGCTTGAAACATACTTTATGCATTTTAACTTCTTGCTTGTAGCTCTAAAAATTCCCAACTTTGGGTATGTTATAGATACCATAGTAGGCTATTTTTAAAAAATATAACCCATCCATTTCTGACCTCATAGGAAGCCTAAAACAGGCCCCAAAAATGTCCACACGTAACAGTTTTTCTCTTTTTCCCAGCCTTACCCTCTTTCGCTAAAACAGTCATAACTTTTTCATTTCAAAACATTTTTAAGCGATTCTTGAGCCCACGCGAAGCTAACTTCTGGGACTACAACTTCTCTTCAGATCACAAATCCAATTTCCAAACCTAACAGAACAGAAATCTGCTCTAAGTGGACAGAATGTTCTGTTTTTAGACTGCACGACCCTCCTTCCCTAAAATGGTCATAACTACTTCGTTTCTCAATATTTTTAAGTGATTCTTAAACCCACGCGAAGCTAACTTCTGGGGCTACAACATTCATTCTTTGACCATTTTCAAATTCAAAACACACAATTCCAGAATTTCGTGCAAAGTGGACTGGTCGGAATTGGTTGGACAGTTTTGACCCGACTACTTTGAATGATCGTAACTCTTTACTCCGAAGTCGGAATTAGTTCGTTTCGGAGTCTATGAAAAGCTTATTCAGTGTACTATAATACCTCAAAAGCCCAGAATTTTCTGGATATATTTACTATAGGGTCAGCAGTCACACAATCTTTCAAACTTTTTCGTTTTGTCTCAAAATTGATTTTCGTTCTAATTTGAGTTGCCCAAACCCTTTAATTATGTACATATGGTGTATATATATGTAACCTTAGCCTCGGCTTCGCCTAATTCTTTATTTTTAACAAAAACAGTCCTTAGAGGACTTTTAGCGAACACATAGTGTGCGTCGCTTTAAAATTCAGTTTTCATAGAGTTTGGTTTGTGTTCTAGCCCAATTTTTCCCCACCTTATTACTCTGCACAACCACGCTAATCTCCATGGCTCTAATTCAGTCCACAGGCGTACAACTTGCAACAATAAAAAAAAACATACATGAACTTGCTAACATATAAGTTAGTTTACTAACTTATAATCTTTGTATACTCAGTTATACAATATCAATTCTCATGGCTTGCCATTATCTAGAATCCAATATATTATCAACTACTAATGTAAGCAAAGAATCTCAATTAGCTAACTTCTAGACAAATTAATAGTTTATACACTACATATATTGTTAGCTTAGTAATCCCAACCTTATGACTTAACAACAACAAGAATAAAACAATACATAACAGCTCCAATCACAACCAATTCAGTCATCAAAGCTCCCAAAATTGATATAGCAGTCCATGATTTACTGTACCAGCCATATTACAGCTACTCGACCATCAACAGTCCACTAACACTATCAAAATGGAATAGAAGAAGAATTGTAAAGGTTGCGATTTAGGGATGAATGAATGGAAAGAAAAAAAAAATATTCTGCATTTTTAGCTATTTTAACATTAAATAATGTTTTAAAGGTAGAACAGGATAATATTAACGCACAAGATCGGGAAGGAAAATAGTCCCAGTTTTGGGGGTGTTACAATTACTATTGAGCATCAGGGTTTGAAAAACCTCTTTTATAAAACATCACTGCCATATTTTGCTAAAAATTGAATTTTTACATAAATTCAAACCCTGTGTATATAGGTGCGAACGAGGCCTCGCACTACTTCCAAATAACAGCAGACTGACCCACACACACACACATTCAGGATAATAGTTTCTTGAAAAGAGGCGGCGGCAAGTGGTAACACGGATGTCTGGGGTGCCTAACACCTTCCCTCCGCATAATCAAGTCCCCGGACCCTAACGAATCTCGGTTTCATTGGACCAGTATAGCAGTTGTCACCTCCACGGGTCAATGTGCAAACCTTTTCTCGGTTGTGTTGGTACAACCATTTAAAAAACCAACTGGCGACTCTTAACAGTCCATCGTCGACATTATACATGTCGGACGTTTTTCACTTGTTTTTTCAAACAAATCTCACCTAAAATGAGAACACCAAAGAACAAGTAAATGGAAAGGGACATCTAAAAATCCCGACGTCGACACACTCTTTATAGCCATGATTTTCTCCCCTTTCTCGTTCATCACTAGTCTGAACATCTTGATCAGTTGGGAGCTGGTTTCATCTTTCGAGGTTAGAAAAAATACCCATGTGAATCTGGTGTAATCGTCCACTATGACTAGTGAGTATCTCTTCCCTCCAAGGCTCGTTGTTGGAATTGGCCTAAATAGATCCATGTGAAGCAGCTGCATGGATTTGTCAATTGAGTTGGTTGTTTTGCTCTTGAATGAGCTTCTGGTCTACTTTCCAAGCTGACAGACGTTGCACGACCTTTCTTTGATGAAGCTGAACTTGGGTAAGCCTGCAACTAGATCCTTTGAGGCCAGTTTGGACATGCTATTGAAGTTTAGATGGGACAGTCTCCTATGCCATAGCCAACTCATTTCTTCAGATGCTTTAGCCAGAAAGCATATTGTCTCGTCTGAGCTTAATTGTCCAAGATTTACTGGGTAGACATTTCCTTCTCTTGTTTCGGTTAGCTTTACAGCAGATGTCTTCAAATCTCTGACTTGACATTGATTTTTGAGGAATGTTACTTGATGACCCTTATTGCAGAGTTGGCTAATGCTTAGAAGATTATGTTGTAGTCCTTCCACATAGGACACTTTACTAAAGGACACTGCACCATTTCCAGTTGAGCCATACCTTCTTGTCTTGCCAGAGCCGTTGTCTCCAAAGATGACTGAGGTACCCTCCTTCGCAATGTAGTTAGACAGAAGGGCTTTGTTCCCAGTCATGTTCCTTGAGCATCCACTGTCCAAATACCAGGTTGTGATCGTGGAGCTCTTTTCCTGTTGCAACAGAAAACCTTTTTTTGGTACCCATACTTGCATGGGTCCTACTTTGTTAGTACCCTTCGGGACCCAAATCTGTTTTATTTTGAGTCTTACATGCATGAAATTATAATAGCACTTTGCAGCCCTGTGACCAACTTTATCGCACATAAAACATCTAATATGATGCATGCTTGTGTGTATGTGAGAATTTTTCTTCCATTTCGACTTTTGTGGATCTTTAGTCATCCTTCTGTTAACTTGATTTTCCTTCTTCCACGTGTCCTTGTGTTTCATGATTTGTGAGAAGTGTAACTTACCTCTGATATACCTTCCCAGTTGGTTCGTAGAGTTGGTCTTACTCGACTCTACGATCCTTCGAGGTTGGTGAGTAGTGGTTGGGTTACTCTTCACTTTTCTGAAATTCAGGCCATCATGAGATCCCTTACTCCTTGGAATATGGATTGAATCAGTAGAGCAGAGTTTGACTGACTCATTCTTCTGTGAGGATTTCACAAATATAATGCCTTTACTAAAACATGAAGCATTACTAATGCTAGTTTCCTTTACCTTTTCCACACATGGATCTGAGGTAATTCCCCAAAGCCTAAACCTGTTCTGTCAGAAACACTTCTCTGGCTAGAGATTAGGGAGTCCATGGATGAAGATGATTAATTCCATGTAGAGATTGCCTTTTCTAGTTCCTCAATTTTAGAGGTTAGACTTGACTCTCTTTGTGCATTGATCTCATTGGTCTGTTTTAAGAGCTTATTCTCAGCTTCAAACTTGGAGAGGGAGTCAGTACTTAGAAGTGTTGTTTCCAGTTCTTCTTGAATTTTCTCTTTCTCCTTTTGAAGAAGTGAATAGTCCTTAGACATAACTCTAAACCATTTCATGTATTGATGCAGATCAGATGTTATATCATGCAGTGCAGTTCTTAAATCATTAATGTCTACATCAGGAGAGTTGAAGTCAAATACCTCATCTATACTTAATTCATGTATGTTGGAGTTTTGTTTGTCCTTTACATGCTTGGCCATCAGGCAAAGGTTTGCCATTTGAGGATCTTCATCATCTCCAGATTCGAGAGTTGAGTCATTGTCTGAGTCACTCCACGATCCTCCAGCTACAAGGCCTTTGTCTCTCTTTTGAGGCCTTTTGTTGCCTTTGTATTCCTTCTTTGGATGTGATTTCTTCTTTAGTTCTTCTCTGAAAGGTTTATTGCAGTTAGCAATGAAATGGCCAGACTTCTTGCAATTATAGCATTGATCATTAATCTACTCCTGGCTGCTGTAGTTGCTCACTTTCTTTGGCTTGCTGGTTTTACCTTGACGCATGAACCTTCTGAGTCTTTTGACCAGCATTACAAAGTCCTCATCATCATCTTCATCATAGTTAGAGTCAATTTCAGTGTTGACTTTGGAGGTGTTTTCAGTTGCTTTGAGAGCAACACCCTTATCCTTCTTTCTTCCTTCAGATAGAGTTTCTGCTCGTTGAGTCAGCTCTAGTTCATATTAAAGAAGGTTTCCATATAACTGTTGAACAGTTATCTCATGGAGATTCTTTGACTCTCTAATAGTAGTGGTTTTGGCATCCCACCTGCTTGGTAAAGCTCTCATGAACTTTATGATTAGATCTTTGTTTGGATAGATCTTTCCACAGGCTCGTAGAGAGTTGAACAGAACATTGAATCTCTCGTAGGTGGCAGTGACATTTTCTCCTTGAACGTGTGTAAACATCTCATATTGCTGAGTCAGGAGAGATTGTTTGTTTTCTCTGAATTCTTCTATTCCTTCATGCATGATGAACAGTGCTTCCCAAACCTCCTTTGCTATTTTGTCGTTGACAATGTTTCCGAACATATCATCTTCTAAGGATTAGAACAAAATGTTCTTGGCCTTTTTGTCGAGTTAAACATCTCTCTTTTCATTGTCTGTCCATTCTCCTTTGACCTTGATCTGTACTCTGTTTGGGTCGTTTGTAGTTGGTGCAAGCTTTGTAGGAACGTAGGGCCCATTCTGAATAGTTTCAAATAGATCTTCATCTATTGAATCCATGTATGCTTGCATCCAAACTTTTTAGTTGGCGAATTTATCTTTGTTGCACATAGGTGGCTTGCTGCCTCCTCCAGTCTTTGATTCGCTTGGTAAGTGTGCCATTGGATCTACTTAAGCTTTGTAGGCTATAGAATAGAACCTGCTCTGATACCAATTGTTAGTTCCCAAAGGCACAATAGTTATCTAGAAGGGGGGGGGGGGGGGTTGAATAGATATTTGAAAATTCTTTTCGTTTTACTTTGTTAGTTTGATAATGATTAAAACACAGCGGAATTATGATTTGTTTAATCTCCCTTTTAGATATGGTGATTTGGTGTGAGTGAGGCAATTATAACAGTTATAGCAGTTATATCAAGAATGTATGAGACACAACAGTTTTAAGTGGTTCAGAGCACTTAAAGCTCCTAGTCCAATCTTCTACTCCTTGAGTAGAAAATCCATTAAGGATATCTTTTACACTTTCTGAATCTCACAGATTTTTTCTAGACCAGCAGTCTAGGAACTTCTTAGTTCACTCTTGAACTCTTCAAGTCCAGTAGACTTGGTTCTTCACAGTTCACTTAGAACTCTTCAAGTCTTATTGATGCATATCTATTATATTTCAAGATGTAGATCAACCTAACATCTTTGATCTCTTCATCTATACATTCGTTTATAGAATGACAAACATTAAACGCTTAGATCAACCTAACAAATTTGATCTATCACTAAGTCCTTGTACATATATTCCTTGAAGGACTTTACATATAATCATGAACATTTACTTTAAACGTCAAATCAAAATATGCACTCTCCCAACAGAAGATATTTGATGTCTTGGAATGCTCAGAGAAGAAAAAGGTTCCCTTTGCCACCTTTATGTTGCGTGAAGAGGCAGATTACTGGTGGGAATCTGTAAAACATACCAAGCGTGACGCACTCAAGATGTCTTAGGAGAAGTTCCAAGAATTGTTCAACGACAAGTACTTTCCCAAAAGTATTCGTCATATGAAAGAGGTGGAATTCATCAAGCTGGAGCAAAAAAATATGACTGTGTCGCAGTACGAATCTAAGTTTTCCGAGTTATCCCAGTTTGCATCCCACTTAGTTGATAATGAGGAGAGAATGACACGAATGTTTCTAAGATGTTTGAAACCCGAGATACGTCAATACCTTATCTCTCACAAACTATGTTTGTATTCAGATGTTGTAAATATGGCTCAGTTATTGGAGCGCAATATTGAGTCAACCCAACCAAGAGAGAGCAGCCGACAAATTGATAATACCAATGGTAGCAGTCATCGAAGCGGTGACAACAAACGTGGAGGGAATCAATATGCCAGAAATGGTAACCACTTCGGTGGTAATCATGGCCAGGATAATAGGAAAGGTTAACTAAGTGAGAACAACTTCAAGAAGAGAAGGTTCAATAATGATGGAAAGACAGCAGCGCCCGTTTCCAAGGAAGAAGAACGACCACTGGTCTTATGTTTCAAATGCGGACATGAGGGACACATTCGTCCAAACTGTACGCAGCAACCCAAATCATGTGTCAATTGCGGAAGATAAGGTCACCTAGCTCGATTTTTTCGTGTAGTGAAGTCAAGTCCAGCTGGGATGGTGATGCCAAAGGATGTCTCAGACTAGTCAAAGCCGGTAGTTTAAGTGAGAGCGTTTGTCGAGGAACCAGAACGAAGTTATCACGGGTAAGTTAATCATAAATGCTTATGAAGTCTATACCTTATTTGATACCAGTTTTACCCACTCTTTTATTTCTCCTACTTGCGCCCAACATTTAAATTTGACCCCAGAAAAGATAGACTTTGACTTATTGATTGAAACTCCGTTAGGAGAAACCTTTGTTACATCCACCATTTATAAATCTTGTTTGATTCAAATGGATACCCTCACATTACCTGTCGATCTTATTTCATTGAAAATACTTGCATTTGACGTATTTCTATGGATTAATTGGTTAACTACTCATCATGCAAAAATTGATTATTTTCGTAAGGTTGTAAACTTTTATATTCCTAACCAACCTATTATGCAAATTCAAGCAACCAAACCATTAAAATCAATCACTGTCATCTCAAGCCATAAAGCTATTTGTTTATTAAAAAACGGATGTCAAGCTTTCTTAGCTCATGTCACGGATTAAAACAAAAATACTTCAATTTTGAATGATATTCCTATTGTTAATAAATTTCCTGACGTATTCTCTGAAGAACTTTCTGGCCTACCCCCAGAGCGTGAAATCGAATTTTGTATCGACCTTGAACCCGATAAAAAAACCCTCAAATATTTTTCACCAAAAAACGAACGTAACATGTGCCAAATTCGTTGGCTCGAGCTATTGAAAGATTACGACAATACCATCTTAGAAAAACGAACGTCGTAGCTGACGCATTGAGTAGAAGATCGTATACGTTTATGAGTATGACATTGTTAGCACAAAAACCCATTTGTATGATTTACAAAAGATGGAGATAGAGTTAAAAAATCCAAAAACCTACGTGAAAATAGCGAATATACGATTAGAACCGACTTTAATCGATAAAGTTAAAGCCGTTCAAGCTACAGACTCAGAGCTGATGAATATGAAGAAGAAGGTTCAAGAGGGCGTTATTCTAGAATCAAGAATCGACAAAGAGAGGAAATCTCAACCCTCGACTTTATTGATATATTTGAAATCATCGATCGAGTAGGAACTGTGGCCTATAGACTCGCCTTACTGTGACGCCCCTAAATTCGGGTATCTTCCAACCCGACAGATGGTACTCCACTGTACTAACATCCATACAATCATTCCATTAAAATACAACAAAATGAAAGTAATTACTATCTTCTTATTACAATCAAAGTATAATCCTTCCCAGGTTCATAAACCGGTTACATCGTTCATTGTTCATAATGTATAATACATTCAAACTTACTAAACTATTACACAATGCCTAAGCATCCATCTTAGCATTGCCCTTATCATTCTTGGCATTCACAGTACGTTCATCTTTAACTGCAGTTATATAATTCATGCAAGAAGTGAGCATGACAGCTAAGCAAGTTTAATCAAGGATAACAAGAATACCACATTCATGAATTATACAACAAGTCCAACAAAACTGAACAATAGTTATGAAGTATTCTGAATCAATAATACTTTAACAGTTCATAACATCAATTCCCAAAGTATAGAATAGATTAGGAATTCTGAACCGATTGATAGACCATGAACAGTAAATTTCAGTTTTCATACTTGAAAAGGAGTCCACAGCACTAAGGTCGTTCATCCGTATAACTTACGAGCACTTCTAGGTGATCAGCCTATAGTACTCTATGTTGATCAACACTACATTCATTAAACGTATTTACGTTTAATATTTTTGGCAAACTCGCGTGCCCATCGAATAATCGATGAAAAATACTTTTGTTTGTTCATAGACAAACCTTACCTTCACGTCCGTACCAATTACTTGGCATAGGATAGCGTTAACATTTCTATATAGAATGATATGAATAATAATCAATCTATATCTTACGAATAGTCTAGCCGAGTTAAAATCTGACATCGACCCTTTCTTTAAAACAAGTCTTGCAATTCAGTTCAACGAATCACATAAAACTTGGCTAATATGGAAGTTAGACAAGCGTTAAGAAAACTTTCCTTTCAGTGTCTTCAAATAACTTACTCGACTGACCACAGCCTTTACAAAATCTACATGATATGTTTTAATAGCACACTAAAATTAGCTATCAAACAACTATTCACATTGTTCGTACAAGCTTCTTTCTCTTCTATGTCTGTGTTAACGTAATATCTTTATTAAAGCCAACATGACTTATTGCCCTTCGTCCCGGTGTATCACTCTATTGACGTTTGTTAACCGAACTCAAACATCGTTGATAAAGTACCAACTTTGTTCATTTTACATATCTTGTTTATATTCATTTCATTCCTAAGTTTCATACTCTATACCTTAGTATAGGTAGTATAGGATTAGTCTTAGTACATTCATTGAGTATATAAACTCAACTCAGGTAGGTCTCTAAACAACTGAAGTTTAAAACCTAACTTGGTCAACTTTTTTCCCATCATCGGTATTTGCTGCATGGCATCCTCAGTATATTAGTGGAGCTGCATGCTGAAAGTTAGAAGTGGTACTTTACCTGAGTTTGGCGCTGTGACGCCACCACTTTGTACTGGTTTTGGCGCTGCGGCGCCGAGTTTGTGCAGCAGTTGGCCAAACAAGTTTTGGTTTTCTAACCAAACTTCCAGCTTCCTAATTTGTTCGTTTTACATCCGAATTGACCCATTCAAATTCCTAGAAGTCAGGAATGACATCCTTTACGTGTTCATATAAGAATTCAACACTTTCGAATTCGTTAACTCATAATTCACTATTAAGTACATTTTATATACGTTCATAAACGTTAATGAGCATTCAATGCTCGTTTTCTTCGTTCTAAGTAGGAATCCGACGATTCTCGAACCCACAACTCTTAATCACCCTATCTCATGTGTTGACATTGGAAACCGATGTTTCCAAGTCACACGGTAACTTTTGACCTTTAATCCGGACTTTATGCGTTTTCGACGTTTAATGTCTATTTCCGCAAAATTCGCTATAACTTCGTTACTATTGTTCTTTAAGCCAAATCACATGGAATACTCCATGGATTTCATATCTACATCCTAACCAAAGAAGATGCATATACTAACGTGTTGATGGAGCTCAATTGTTTATCCACAATCGATCTCAACTATCAATATTTCCATGGTTCAAACCTATATTAAACCTTATTATTTTTATAATCTCATGACTTATAGAGATTAAATCTATGGAAAGTCATCTTTAAATCCTCACTCATGACATATACCACCCCTTCATGATTCTCTAAAATGAAAGAAAATCTAAAAGAGATGGAGATGAAAGGTAAGGAATATACCTTAAGAACGAACTCCTATGAATTTCTTGAAAACTCTAAGTCCAATCTTCCAAAATATATGTTTTGGTTGAGTATAGCTCTCTTTCTCTCTCAAAATAATCTAGGTTGGTAATCGCAAAACTCTCAAATGGCCAACCTTGCCTTCTTATTTATAGGAAATGAGAATGGAGGGCAATTTGGACATTAAACCCCACCTCCTTACTATTCATGTGTGGTCACCAAGTAAGATACTTGGTGACCAAGCCTTATGATTGGATTACACACCAAGGTGACCGGCCCACCTCCTTAGGTGACATCTCATGGGTTGCCCCATGGGTTTTACCCATTCGGTGACCCACCGATTCGATTCTACTGTTCGGTTTTAATGAATTGGGCTTAACTAAATAAACATTGGGCCTTGACTTGGACTTAACCCATCCATCTCATTGGGCTTAGTCATTCAATTGATTGGGCTAATCATAATCCAATAAAAGTGAATTACTCATTCATACATAGATTAATCCTATGATACGATCGTATTCTACACGCATAATTCACGTATTCCCTTCGTATACCATACGTACAATAATCGTATTGTACCTTGTATTTAGTCAACGTATTATACATAGATACTAACTAGCATCACCAATTGTATAACACTTGAATTAAACCTAACGTCATTCCTTCTACGCATATTATTTCCTTCTCGGAAATAAATATACTCAACCCTTAGGTTTTAAGTCCGCAGGCGAAAATTGCATTTTCCATAAATGAAATATTATCAGATATTCCAACTCGTTATGATATTCTATCATTACGCGTTTCCCGGAATTTCAAAATAATTCCCCGAACAGAAACGGATGAATAGTATTTTTACGAAAATTTCTCAGAAAATAATTATTATCGTCTTGGAAATTCCAAACAACTATTTCTAACACGTAGCCAGAATACTAACCACGTTAGCACATTCTAGGTCATAGAACGACTTTCACATAGCTTACTCACAAAGAAATCAATTAAATTCATTTAATTCACATAATCAAATAAAAATTTAATTGTCATAAAAATCTGATTTTCTCGGGTGTTACACTTACTACCAAGTATATCGCGTGTTCATAACGTTTTTTTTCACGTATCGATGTTACGTAAATATGTGGACGACCCGAACCACATTATTGAATTAGAACCGGATGAGATAACAGAAATTTTAACGTATGAAGAGGTACCTATTAAAATCTTGGATAAGAAGGAACATATTCTACGCTCTAGGGTTATACCTCAAGAGTTAGAATTTGAAATGAAATCAAGGTATTATCATCTCTTCGAACTACCAGGTACGTAAATTTTGAGGGCAAAATTTCATAAGGAGGGGAGATTGTAAGACCCCGAATTATTTGAAGTATTATGGTGTGGATTTGATATAATGTTATAGTTGTGGGTAGTATTTATAAATTTTGCAAAGTATGCAAGTTGTCATAAAATATTCGATTAGTCGGGGAATATTCGTTTTAACAGGAAATATTCGTACAACGACACAATCATTGGTGGACCCCATAATGAAATTACTGTCGGAATGAGAAAACGACAAAAATATCTTTTTATAAAAATAACGGCAGAAGTTTTACCGTTAACTGTTGAAATACTTTGTTAAAAGTATAAGAATGTCTGGCGTGGTTGCATAGTAGCATACAAGATTGATTATTGATGCTTACGTGAGAAGTCACTCGGTTATACTCAATTATTGCTACTAGAATTTTGTGACAAGATCTTGCATTATTTGATTCAATTATTGTCAATATTTTTATATATTATTAAATCAATAATTGAGACGATACAATTATTCATATTATTATTTGCAATATTGACGATGTCTAGAAAGTTCTGTCGAGGAGAGGTTTGGTCACCTAATTGCGCGCCAATATGGAGAAATCCTTATTGGAAAGCCCCATCTATCTTGGAAACGATCTGGTTGTTAAATATTGCAAATTATAATAATGATGATAAATGTTGTTAAAAATATTGAACGAATTTTATAAAGTATTTGTTGTAAATATTGGTGTATTAATTGGACCCCCATTTACCCATTTTCAAAATAATCGGTAGAAATTTATTCTTTATATTAAAGGTGGGGGCCACATGTGGGGCCCACGTGTGGAAGAAATGATTTTGGAAATTGGGGGGGGGGGGGGAGTATACGTAAAGGGGAGGGAATATATATAAGTATGTGATGTGTGTATATATATATATAATATAATGTGTGTGTGAGTGGAAAATGGTTGAAAAGGAGTAAAAGTGATAGGTAGAAGAAATGTGGTGATGGGAAGAAAAAAAATGAAAAGAAAATGTGTGTGGGTGATAGTGAAATGTGTCTGAGAGTGTAAGATGAGTGTGGTGAAAGTGATGTGTGTGTGTTTGTAATATTAATGTGGTGGGTGGTGGAGGATACCCAGGAGAAAAAAAAAGAGGAAGTATGTGTGTATATGTGATGGAATGAAAAGGGGGGTGGGGGAAAATGCCTTGGAAGAAATGGAGTATATATTTATATAATATATATAGCATTTGTGTGTTGGATATATATATATATATATATATATATATATATATATATATATATATATATATATATATATGATATGTGTCTGGTGTGTGCATGGCGTGAATTAATGTGTGTGTGTGTGGGTGTAATGCCATGCCGTATAAGGCATGGTATATATATATATATATATATATATTATATTTTATTTAAAGTTTTTGTATTATTAGAATATTTTATTACACAGTAATGAATAGTAAAACCAAAATTTTCTTCAATTTTTCTCCCATGAAGTTCGTCCTAATATATACTGTGCAGTCCGTGATTTCTAAATTCAAATAATATCATTTTCATTCTCCTATAAATAGGATGCTTAGTTAGAATTGAAAATCACACCAGAATTAGAGAATTCTTCTTCTATAATATTGAGCGTAATTTTTTAGAGTTTTAAGAAGCTTTGAGCGTAGAAAACAGTGAAAGTTTTCTTCAAACATATCCCCGCCCTACCAGTCAAAATACTCATCTTTTTAAGGTAAGGGGTATTATTTATTTCATATTCTGAAGAGATATTATTTTTCGTATTCGTATGAATATTATTTTCGTTCAATATTCGTAATGAATATTATTTTCATTCAATATTTGTAGGGATATTATCTTCGTTTAATATTCGTAAGGAATATTATTTTCGTTCAACAGTCGTAAGAGATATTATTTTTGTTCAGTATTCGTAAGAACTAATATTTTTTTCCATACTCTCTAGTATGTAAGTAATATTATTTCGTTTCAGATTTCGAATTATATACTCATTTTGTTTTGTTTTGGCTTCTATACTCCATGAAATTAGTAGAATATCCATGATATTTGCGCTTCATCCAGTATTTTTTCATGAAAATATTATTCTAAGCATTCTTGATAAATTTTAACCTTTTTATGTCGGAGTACTATTCATGGGGTTACTGATCCCAAAGTACTATTCACATGGTACTATTCACCCGTGGTACTATTCATGATATAAATAGATTTCTCTTCAGTCCAAATCATTTTTGATAGAATATTATTCTTGAATTTTACTCCACAAAGCAATATCATGTTGACAATTTGGACATTATTGAATTCTGGATAAATTAAATTATAAATCTTTAAAAATTTATCCTTTGCTTTCTTTTAAATGAATTCTTATGTCATTGTCATCATCCTCACGCTTATATTGTTATGAAAGTCATCTTTGGCCATAGCGCATAGATGGACTTGGTATGAAAGTCATCTTTGGCCATAGTGCATAGCCGGACTTTTCTGTTGTAGGATCTGGCGATCCTTTGTTGATATAACTGACCATGGAAGATAGCCGCGGTTCGCCTTTCGTCTATTAGAGACAATTGGTGATACTTGTCTTGTACCCATTGGTCTTCATCCAGCTGAGCATCTATCAACACTCTGAGGGATTCCATTTCAACTTCTACGGGTAGCACTTCTTCCATCCCATAGGTTAATGTCTAAGGGGTTGCCCCAGTGGAAGTGTGCATTGATGTTCTGTAGGCTAACAAAGTAAGAGGCAATAGGTCCGGCCATCCTTTATGGTTGGCGGATATCTTTTGCATGATCTTCTTGATATTTTTGTTAGCCGCTTCAGCAACAAATTCGTTCATCTTTGGACGGATAGAGATGAATGTGAGTTAAGGTGTTTGATGTGGAATTTACTGCACAACTCCTCCATCATTTTGTTGGTGAGGTTCTTGGCATTGTATGACACAATTACCTCTGGTTGTCCATATTGACAGATGACATTGTTTCTGATGAAAGCAATGATAACTTCTTTGGTAACCCTGGGGAAGGAGGCTGCTTCTACCTATTTGGTGAAGTAGTCGATCATGGTGAATATAAAGAGATGTCCATTACTGGCTTTGGGCTCGATGGGCCCGATCACGTCCATTCCCCACATTGAGAAGGGCCAGGGAGAACTCATATTGTGGAGTTCCCTTGGAGGGGCATGCATGGAATTTCCATGAATTTGGCATTGATAGCACCTCTTGACGTGATCATCACAGTCAGCCTTGAGGGTAAGCCAATAATGTCATGTCCTAAGGATCTTCTTAATAAGTAGGGGGCCGCTCATGTGTGGGCCACATACTCCACCACGGACCTCATCCATGAGCCTCTGAGCTTGGTCCTTGTCAAGACATCTGAGGAGACCTAGTCCTACATCTCTATTATAGAGTGCATCTCTGCTCAGGTAGAATTTCACAGTAAGTCGATGGATCCGCCTTTTCTCAGTCGGGCTCGCTTCAGTGGGTGTAGATCCATCTCATAAATACTCCTTGATGTGCTGATACCAAGGATGTTGGACGGGATGTAGCTCATTCGATACTTCTCCAACATAGTTCCCATAGGCTGGTGCCTTTTGCAAGGAAAATTTGATGCTTGACATGTGTTTCTTGTAAGGTATGTGAATCAAGGAGGCCAAAGTTGCTAGTGCACCTGTAAAGTTATTCCTGTTACGGGGAATTTGTAGAAGGAGATCTCTTTAAACTCTGAAGCCATCTGTAAAACTTGTCGATGGTAAGGCAGCAAATGTAGCTCTTTGGTTTGATAGATTCCCATGGATTGTCTGATTACCAACTCCAAATCCCCAAAGATAGTTAACCACCTAATGCCTATTAAACGGGCAAGTTTTAGCCCCAATGATATAGCTTTCATACTTAGCTGTGTTGTTGGTGCTGATAAACTGCAATTTGACGGCGATGGGATACTGCTCCCCCGTATCGGATACTAGAACTGCTCCAGCTCCAGAGCCTTCCATATTAACAGCTCCATCGAAATACATTTTCCATGTACAACATGTATCGTACTGATGGTGTTGCTAAACTGTCATTACCCCTTCATCGGGGAAATTCGTTTCTAAGGGTTTGAAGTCCCCTGAAGGTGCGACGGGAAGTTGATCCGCAATTCCTTGACCTTTGATAGATTTTTGCATCATGTAGAACATGTCAAATTATTTTATGATCAACTGCCACCTGGACAGCCGACAACTTAACATGGGTTTACTGAACACGTACTTGAGAGGATCCACGCGGGATATGAGATGGGTTGTGTGACCATAGAGGTAATGTTGTAACCTCATGGAAGCCCATGATAAAGCACGACAAGTCTTTTCAATTAGAGTGTACTTATGTTCAATGTTGCTGAATCTTTTACTGAGATAGTAGATAGCTCGTTCTTGGCCTCTATCATCTTTCTGTCCCAGCATGTAGCCTATAGCATTGTCACTTATGGACAGGTACATGAACAGGGGAACATCATCCCTGGGTGGTACCAAAACTGGAGCTTTGACTAGCTGCTCTTTGATTGTAAGGAAGGCCTTCTGGCACTCATCATTCCATTTCATGGAGGAGTTCTTCCTTAATAACTTGAAGATGGGCTCACAAGTTGCTGTGAGTTGAGAAATAAACCTGCTAATGAAGTTGATTCTTCCCAAAAATCCCCGTATTCACTTCTCTATCTGAGGAATGGGAATTTCAATGATGGCTGGATTTTGGTGGGATCCACTCAATCCCCTTGTGGTCGACTAGGAACCCTAGAAACTTGCTCGATTGAACGCCAAAGGCGACTCTATCGGATTCAACTTCAAGTTGTACTTACGCAACCTGTTGAAGAGCTTTCTAAGATGGTTTAAGTGGTCTTCTTCCCTTCGGGATTTGATAATTATGGCATCCACGTATATCTCTATGTCTTTGTGCATTAAGTCATGGAACAGAACCATCATAGCTCGTTGATAGGTGTCTCCGGCATTGATGAGGCCGAAAGACAACCGTCTATAGCAAAAGATTCCCCAAGGCATGATGAAAGAAGTTTTCTCACGATCTTCCTCAGCAACCATAATCTGGTGGTACCCCACGAAGCAATCCTCCAAGGAGTACATACCGTATTGAGCAGTATTGTCAATGAGAATGTGGATAAATGGCACGGGAAAGCTATCCTTTAGGCAAGCTTTATTCAGATTCTGGTAATCCATGCATACTCGCACATTTCCTCTAGGTTTAGGTACATGAACTATGTTGGATATCCATTCAGGATATGTGGACACCATAATAATGTTAGCTTGAAATTGTTGCACAATTTCTTCTTTGACCTTTAAACTCCACTCAGGTTTCAACGCCTGAGCTTCTGCTAAACTGGCTTGAATTCATCTTTAATGGGAAGGCAATGAAGGACAATGTTAGTGGAAAAACCCACCATGTCTTCGTTAGACCATGCAAACACATCCTGCAATTGGGTTAGTAGTGTAACCATGTCATTCCTGTAACGCCCAAGAATTTTGAATTTTCAATGAATTAAGTTTTTATTTGATTATGTGGATTAAATGAATTTAATTGAGTAATTATATGAGTAAGATGTTCAAAGGTCGTTTTATGACCTAGAATGTGCAGATGTGGTTAGTATTATGGCTTTGTGCTAGAATTAATTGTTGTGAATTATTAAGACGAAAACGAAGGTTTTTCGAGAATGTTTGCGTAAAAACACTATTCATCCAATTTCGTTCGGAGCTAGGGTTTGAGATTCTAAGAAACGCGTAATGATAGAATACGAAGATAGTATGGAATATTCAATAATAATTCCGTTATGGCAAACGAAATTTTCGCCTGCGGACTTAAAACCTAAGGGTTGAGTATATTGATTTTCGAGAAAGAAATGAAACGCATGGAAGTAATTCCGTTAGGGTTAAGGCATGTGTTATACAATTAAGATACTATTTAGTATCTATGTATAATATGATGAGTTAATACGGAGTACAATACGATTATCTTACTAGTATTATACAGAAAAAATACGTGAATTATACGTAGGGAATATGAGTTGTATTCTTGAATTTAGTTAAGACTTAATGTTAATTCATTTGGGTTGGATTATGTTTAGTCTAATCAATTGAATGAGCAAGCCCAAGGGATTAAGTAATAAGCCCAAGTCAAGGCCCAATATTAGATTGGTTAAGCCCAATGCAAGAAAACTGAACCGTGGATCGAACCGGTGGGTCACCGAATGGGTTAAACCTATGGGGCAACCCATGGGGATGACCCATAGGCATGGTGGGCCGGCCACTTGGTGTGCAAGCCAAGCATATCACTTGGTCACCAAGTACTTTACTTGGTGACAAAGTGGTAAATAAGTAAGGAGGTGGAGAATTGGACCATTTTACCCTCATTTGGTTTTCTATAAATAGAAAGCTAGAGTTTGTTTTACAAAGCTTGTCCAAATATAGTGAGAGAGAGAAAGAGCTAGAAACATTAAATCCTTCTACTTCCAAGCAAACTAATAGGCGTTTATCAAGAACGTGATATACTTCAAAGGTAAATTATTATAAACAGTAATCTTCATCTTTTTCGATTTCTTTCTCATAGAAGAATCGTAGATGAGTGGAGTGTGTTTATTGAGGAGATATAAGGATGCCTATTAATGATTAAATCATTGATAGGTCATGACTAAATAGAAATCGTAAGTGTTTATATGAGTTAAAAACCATAAGCGTCTTGAACGTTAACTTAGTTATTAACGAACGTTTTGAAAACCGTTATAGCTAAGGGATGTGCCTATTGTTTGGTTAGGATGACTATGATGAATCAATTGAGTTTTCCATGTGATTTGGCTTAGAGAACATTAGTAACGATGTTATGGCAAATTGTACGGAAATAGACGTTAAACGTCGAAAATGTAGAAAGCCCAGATTAAAGGTCAAAAGTTGATGTGGGACTTGAAAACATTGGTTTCCAATGTCAACACGTGAGATAAGGTAATTAAGAGTCGTTGGCAAAAGAATCGTTGCATTCCGACTTATAACGAAGAAAACGAGTATTGGACGGACGAAAATGTTAAACGAACGCTTAAAAATGAACTTAAAGGTGAATTCTGAGTTAACAAATTTAGAAATATGAAATTCTTATACGAATACGTAAAGGATGTAATTCCTGACTTGTAGGCTTTTGAATGGGTCAATTCGGATGTAAAACAAACAAATTAGGAAGTCGGTAGTTTCGTTAGGAAACCAAACTATTTTGGTCAACTAGTGCATTGTGTTCTAAGCCGCAAATACTAAAACCCAAGAGTGTTTTCTCACACACCGCAGCGCCATGTATGGTCGAGAGAAAATGAAAACGTCTCGAGACTCAAATGCAAATACGAGAGTTTGTATATGGACTCTCGCCGCATTGTCACCGAAGTCCGGGCAAAACCTCTGGAGAGTGACGTCGCAACACCACTAGAATACAAAGGATGTTGTGCCAAGCAAATACCAACAGAAAAATGTTAACGAAGTTAGTTTTTGTTCCATTTTGAATGAAGACTTAAAGCAAGACAATGAAGGTACTTAATGTACATGATAAGACTTACCTTAAATCACTTATAAGGTGTTGATGTAAGAAGATCTAGTAAGGTTTAATAGAAATTAAACGAAGAACATAAAGACGTAATAACTAAACCATGAATGACATTCAACGTTGTTAGTTAACCAATAATAATCGAATATCGGTTAAGGACGTAAGAATGTTAATGAAATGTAACGAAGTATAGAAAGTTGAATCAACTTTAATAACGAAGTTAATTCAAATAAAACATAAAAGAGAAAGAAGTTGGTTAGAACCGTAAAGTTAGTTTATTTGATAACTAATTACAGTGTGCTATGTGAATGTATCATGTAGATCCTGTAAAGACTGAGAATAGTTGAATTATAAATTCGAAGACGCTTGAAGGCAAGTCTTTCTTAACGCTTGCCTAACCTTCGTGTTAGCCAAGTTTTTACGTGATGCATGATAAACTATGCATGAATGGTATTAAGGAAAGAGTCGATGCTTGTATTATCCTGGCTAGACAAGTATTGAAGAATAGATTGAATTGTTTACAAGTTTGTTGATATAGAACTGTTAACGCTATCATATGCCAAGTATTTGGTACGAATGTAAAGGTAAGTTTGTCTATGTACAAACAAAAGTATTTTTCATCGATTATTTGATGGGCACGCGAGGTTGCCAAATGTTGAACATAAATACGTTTAACGTAAGAGTGTTGATCAACATAGAGTATGTGACGCCCCCAAAATTAGGTATACATCACCCATCTTGGGTAGTCAGATATATGGTACAGAATTTAAATACAACATACTAATATAACTGTCGTGTACAATACGACATAAACTGTGAGTTTGAATACAAATATTGTCTACTAGAGATCATACAAACTCAAAAGGAGTCCTCATTACAATTATTATCACACTATTTCACAGAATAGTGAGGACTACTAATGCTATCCTCGGACCATTACTCCGTTCCCCGACTCGTCCCGCCTATATTCTCATTTTCAAGAGAACGGTGAAAGAATGGGTGAGCTCAACTAGCTCAAGAAGAAATATTATGACTAAGATAATGCGTAATAAATTATCATTAGCCTACACAACAAAGATGTTAAACCGATAAAATATAATGAACATCAAGTTTAACTACAAACAGAATTCTAGCAATCCATTAAAAGAGTCAAATAGAAAATAAAATCTAATATCTTTTATGATTTAAAAGGTTTTTTATCATCATTATATAATGAGACTCACTTTAATAAATATTCCACATCATCGAATCACCCCCCACACTACGGCCAAGGATATTCTTTAGTATCACGACCACAATTATTCATGCACTACGGCCAAGAATATTTGTGTATTCATTAATGGTCATGATCATGCCAACAATCTGTCCATCAATGCACTACTGGCCATCGAGGATTTTTACCACATCATTTGTAACATTACGGCCATGATTACACCGAATAGTCTCTCGGTCATAATCATACCAAGTCCATCTATGCACTATGTGCCACAGATGACTTTCAACATAATATAAACATGAGGATGATGACAATGATATAAGAATTCAATAAAACAAGTTCAAGAATTAATTTATCTAAGAACCAATAACATCCAAAATCACAACATGATCATCGCTTTGTAGAGTAAAATTCAAGAATACTAAGAAGAATATTTCCATGAAAGGATACTGGATGAAGCCCAAATATCAAGGATATTCCACTAATTTCATGGAGTATAGAAGTCAAAGTTTTAACCAACTGGGTATAATAAAGAATGGAATAACAAAAGAAATCACCATGCATGCGATAGATTGCATGTAGGTTATTCCAACATAATAATAAATAACGGAACTGTGTCGGCGCGAAACGCATGTATGTGATATTCAACAGAATAATAAAGAATGGAACCAGTCCGGCGTAGAAACACACGTAGCAGGATGTTCCAATGTAATAATAATAAAGGCGGAACTAGGTGGGGTGTAAAACACATGCGAGCAGGATGTTCCAATAGAATAATAATAAAGAGGCGGAACCGGGTCCAGTGTAAAACACATGCATGAGGATGTTCCAACGAGTAATAAGAGAAGAATGTCACCAAGTATAGGGTAAATCACAGATACAAAAGTTATTCCAATGTAATAATAAGCAATGGAATAACAACAGTTCTCTTCATGAATAAGAAAGAATAAAACCCCTTACTTTAGTAGGAGATTGAATACTGCAGTAGTGTAGTAACAAAATTCTCTTCTTCTTTCTCTCTTATTCTCTCTATACTTTCTCTCTCTATAGCTTGAATGAATTCATGAAAAATAATGAAGCACTAGGCCTCTATTTATAGAAGATTTCTAGCTTAGCACCTACCATGTGAAAAGGCAAGTGGCTTGACGACTGGTGATGTGAAAAGAAAAGTAGTTTGACGCCTGTAATGTGAAACGACAAGTGGTTCGACGCCTGTAATGTGAAACGACAAGTGGTTCGACGCCTGTAATGTGAAACGACAAGTGGTTTGACGTCTTGTAAAGGTAATTACTATTGACAAAGGTAATTACTATTGACGAAGGTAATTACTATTGACGAAGAGACTCTTAGATGATGACATATGGACCCCCCATAAAATAATCAAACTTACCACAAACGTCCCATAACAGACTCTTTATATACATCAAGGATTGAATAAATATTAACACAAATCATTTTATTTTTAATCAACACATATTTAATCTTTCAACAATTATTAATCATTTATAACTTGTCGTCTCAATTATTGATTTAATACTATAACATATTATATGATGATGATCGTGACAATAATTGAATCAATAATATAAGAGATATGATGCAAAGAATTCATCGTAGCAATAATTGAGCATAGTGAGTGACTTCTCACGTAAGCATCAATAATCAATATCGTGCTACTTATACAACTACGCCAGACATCTTTGTACTTTTACTACCGGATAGTTCAACAGTTTTAACGATAACACCTCTGCCGTTATTTTTATAGAAAGATAATTTTGTCGTTTTCTAACTACGACAATACTTCCGCCAGGGGTCCACTAATGATTGAGAGCCGTCGCATCGAATATTCCCCGACAAAAGAATATTCCCCACCAAACGAATATTTTATAACAACTTGCTTACTTTGTAAAATTTATAAATATTACCCACAACTATAACATTATATCAAATTTATTCCATAATATTCAAAAATAATATTTATAGAAAATTCATCTTTATTTATAAAAGTTGGGGTCTTACAGAGTACAATAGGCTGATCACCTAGAAGTGCTCGTAAGTAAAGACGGGTGGATGGCCTTAGTGCCGGATATCCTTTTCAAGTATGAAAACGAAAAGAGTATGTTCATGGTCTATTGACCGGTTCACAGTGTCTGAGTTGATGAGTTGCGGAAATCCATCGACGTCCGTTTCCTGCAATCTGAGAGCGCCTCCTGTCAATACTTCCTTGACAACAAATGGACCTTCCCAGTTTGGAGCTAATTTTCCTTTAGACTGATCTTGGTTGTCAATGATCTTCTTTAAAACCAAGTCATGTTGTTTAAACTGCCGTAGCCGGACTTTTCTGTTGTAGGATCTTGCGATCCTTTGTTGAAATAACTGACCATGGAAGATAGCCGCGGTTCGCCTTTCGTCTATTAGAGACAATTGGTGATACTTGTCTTGTAACCATTGGTCTTCATCCAGCTGAGCATCTATCAACACTCTGAGGGATTCCATTTCAACTTCTACGGGTAGCACTTCTTCTATCCCACAGGTTAATGTCTAAGGGGTTGCCCCAGTGGAAGTGTGCATTGATGTTCTGTAGGCTAACAAAGTAAGAGGCAATAGGTCCGGCCATCCTTTGTGGTTGACGGATATCTTTTGCATGATCTTCTTGATATTTTTGTTAGCCGCTTCAATAGCTCCGTTCATCTTTGGACGGTAGATGACGGAGTTAAGGTGTTTGATGTGGAATTTACTGCACAACTCCTCCATCATTTTGTTGTTGAGGTTCTTGGCATTGTATGACACAATTACCACTGGTTGTCCATATCGACAGATGACATTGTTTCTGATGAAAGTAATGATAACTTCTTTGGTAACCTTGGGGAAGGAGGCTGCTTCTACCCATTTGGTGAAGTAGTCGATCATGGTGAATATTAAGAGATGCCCATTACTGGCCTTGGGCTCGATGGGCCCGATCACGTCCATTCCCCACATTGAAAAGGGCCAGGGAGAACTCATATTGTGGAGTTCCCTTGGAAGGGCATGGATGGAATTTCCATAAATTTGGCATTGATAGCACCTCTTGACGTGATCATCACAGTCAGCCTTGAGGGTAAGCCAATAATGTCATGTCCTAAGGATCTTCTTAACAAGTAGGGGGCCGCTCATGTGTGGGCCACATACTCCACCATGGACCTCATCCATGAGCCTCTGAGATTGGTCCTTGTCAAGACATCTGAGGAGACCTAGTCCTACATCTCTATTATAGAGTGCATCTCCTTTCGTAGTAGAATTTCACAAAGAAGTCGATGGATCCGCCTTTTCTCAGTCGGGCTCGCTTCAGCGGGTGTAGATCCATCTCATAAATACTCCTTGATGTGCTGATACCAGGGATGTTGGACGGGATGTAGCTCATTCGATACTTCTCCAACATAGTTCCCATAGGCTGGTGCCTTTTACAAGGCAAATGTGATGCTTGGCGTGTGTTCCTTGTCAGGTATGTGAATCAAGGAGGCCAAAGTTGCTAGTGCACCTGCAAAGTTATTCCTGTTATGGGGAATATGTAGAAGGAGATCTCTTTAAACTCCAAAGCCATATGTAAAACTTGTCGATGGTAAGGCAGCAAATGTAGCTCTTTGGTTTGATAGATTCCCATGGATTGTCTGATTACCAACTCCAAATCTCCAAAGATAGTTAACCACCTAATGCCTATTGAACGGGCAAGTTTTAGCCCCATGATACAGCCTTCATACTCAGCTGTGTTGTTGGTTCTGAGAAACTATAATATGACGGCGATGGGATACTTCTCCCCCGTATCGGATACTAGAACTGCTCCAGCTCCAGAGCCTTCCATATTAACAGCTCCATTGAAATACATTTTTCATGTACAACATGTATCGTACTGATGGTGTTGCTGAACTGACATTACCCCTTCATCGGGGAAATACGTTTCTAAGGGTTTGAAGTCCCCTGAAGGTGCGGCGGGAAGTTGATCCGCAATTCCTTGACCTTTAATGGATTTTTGCATCACGTAGAACATGTCAAATTGTTGTAGGATCAACTGCCATCTGGACAGCCGACAACTTAACATGGGTTTACTGAACACGTACTTGAGAGGATCCACGCGGGATATGAGATGGGTTGTGTGACCATGGAGGTAATGTTGTAACCTCATGGAAGCCCATGATAAAGCACGACAAGTCTTTTCAATTAGAGTGTACTTGTGTTTAATGTTGCTGAATCTTTTGCTGAGATAGTAGATAGCTTCGTTCGCCTCTATCGCTTTTCTGTCTCCAAAGATGTAGCCCATGGCATTATCACTTATGGATGTGTACATGAACAGGGGAACATCATCCCTGGGTGGTACCAAAACTGGAGCTTTGACTAGCTGCTCTTTGATTGTAAGGAAGGCCTTCTGGCACTCATCATTCCATTTCATGGAGGAGTTCTTCCTTAATAACTTGAAGATGGGCTCACAAGTTGCTGTGAGTTGAGAAATAAACCTGCTAATGAAGTTGATTCTTCCTAAAAATCCCCGTATTCACTTCTCTATCTGAGGAATGGGAATTTCAATGATGGCCTGGATTTTGGTGGGATCCAGCTCAATCCCCTTGTGGCTGACTAGGAATCCTAGAAACTTGCCTGATTTAACGCCAAAGGCGCACTTGGCTGGATTCAACTTCAAGTTGTACTTACGCAACCTGTTGAAGAGATTTCTAAGATGGTTTAAGTGGTCTTCTTCCCTTCGGGATTTGATAATTATGGCATCCACGTATATCTCTATGTCTTTGTGTATTAAGTCATGGAACAGAACCATCATAACTCGTTGATAGGTGTCTCCGGCATTGATGAGGCCGAAAGACAACCATCTATAGCAAAAGGTTCCCCAAGGCATGATGAAAGAAGTTTTCTCACGATCCTCCTCAGCAACCATAATCTGGTGGTACCCCACGAAGCAATCCTCAAAGGAGTACATGCCGTATTGAGCAGTATTGTCAATGAGAATGTGGATAAATGGCATGGGAAAGCTATCCTTTAGGCAAGCAAACCAATAGGCGTTTATCAAGAACGTGAATTACTTCAAAGGTAAATTCTTATAAACCGTAATCTTCATCTTTTTCGATTTATTTCTCATAGAAGAATCGTAGATAAGTGGAGTGTGTTTATTGATGAGATATAAGGATGCCTACTAATGATTAAATCATTGATAGGTCATGAATAAATAGAAATCGTAAGTGTTTACATGAGTTAAAAATCATAAGCGCCTTGAACGTTAACTTAGTTATTAACGAACGTTTTGAAAACCGTTATAGCTAAGGGATGTGCCTATTGTTTGGTTAGGATGACTATGATGAATCAATGGAGTTTTCCATGTGATTTGGCTTAGAGAACATTAGTAACGAAGTTATGGCGAATTGTACGAAAATAGACCATAAACGTTAAAAACGTAGAAAGCCCATATTAAAGGTCAAAAGTTGACGTGGGACTTGAAAACATTGGTTTCCAATGTCAACACGTGAGATAAGGCATGAAGAGGGAGATTGCAGAATATGTTAGTAAGTGTTTAACTTGTTAGAAAGTTAAGGTTGAACACCAAAGACCGAGTGGATTGATACAACCACTGGAGATTCCGGAGTGGAAATGGGAGCATATCACCATGGACTTTGTGGTGGGCCTTCCAACGACGATAAAAGGATACGATGATATTTTGGTAATAGTGGCTCGGTTAACTAAATCGGCTCATTTTCTACCAATAGGAGTTAGGTATAACCTAGAGTAGTTAGCTAAGCTTTATGTTAAGGAAATGATTTCCAGACATGGAGTACCTGTTTCGATTGTGTCCGATCGTGATCCACGATTCACGTCAAACTTTTGGAGGAGTTTGCAAGAGCAAATGGGAACGTATTTGAGATTGAGTACAGGCGTATCATCCACAAATGGATGGACAAAGCGAACGGACAATTCAAATGCTAGAAGATATATTAAGATCTTGCGTTATGGATTTCAAGGGGAGTTGTGACGAGAATCTACCTTTTGTAGAATTCGCTTACAACAATAGTTTTCACGCTATTATAGGCATGCCGCCTTATGAAGCGTTGTATGGAAGGAAGTGCAGAACACCACTTTGTTGGGATGAAGTAGATAAACATCAAATGTTGGGACCTGAGATGGTACAACAAACAGCAGATATGGTAAAGCTAATAAGAACTCGATTACTAGCGGCTCAAGATAGACAACGGAAGTATGCAGATCCTCATCGAGAGAAGAGGGAGTTTGAAGTAGGTTCATATGTTTTCTAAAAGTATCGCCTTGGAAAGAGAAGATACGTTTTGGAAAGAAAGGGAAGTTAAGTCCAAGGTTTGTAGGACCTTTTGAGATTTTAAGAAGGATAGGGGAAGTAGCTTATGAAGTAGCCTTACCTCCAGAAATTGAAAGAATACACAATGTGTTTCACGTGTCTGTGTTGCGTCCTTATAAACCAGACTACAAGCATGTAATAGAATATGAATCTATTCATGTAGAAAAAGACTTAACTTATGAAGAGATTCTGATTCAGATTATTGATAGGAAGGATCAAGTCTTGAGAAATAAAGTAATACCTTCAGTAAAGGTAATTTGGAGTAACCACGATGCTGAAGAAGCAACGTGGGAGCTCGAAAGTAAAATGAAGGATAAGTTTCCTTATTTGTTTATGTAAGAATAGCGAGATTCTGGGGACAGAATCCTTATAAGAAGGGAAGAATGTAACGCTCGAGAATTTTGAATTTTCAATGAATTAAGTTTTTATTTGATTATGTGGATTAAATGAATTTAATTGAGTAATTATGTGAGTAGGATGTTTGAAGGTCATTTTATGACCTAGAATGTGCAGATGTGATTAGTATTATGGCTTTGTGCTAGAATTAATTGTTTTGAATTATCAAGACGAAAACGAAGGTTTTCAGAGAATGTTTGTGTAAAAACACTATTCATCTGATTTCGTTCGGAGCTAGGGTTTGAGATTCTGAGAAACGTGTAATGATAGAATACGAAGATAGTATGGAATATTCAATAATAATTCTGTTATGGCAAACGAAGTTATCTCCTATGGACTTAAAACCTAAGGGTTGAGTATATTGATTTCCGAGAAGGAAATGAAACGCGTGGAAGTAATTTTGTTAGGGTTAAGGCATGTGTTATACAATTAAGATACTATTTAGTATCTATGTATAATATGATGAGTTAATACGGAGTACAATACGATTATCTTACTAGTATTATACGAAAAGAATACATGAATTATACGTAGGAAATACGAGTTGTATTCTAGAATTTAGTTAAGACTTAATGTTAATTCATTTGGGTTGGATTATGTTTAGTTTAATCAATTGAATGAGCAAGCCCAAGGGATTAAGTAATAAGGCCAAATCAAGGCCCAATATTAGATTGGTTAAGCCCAATGCAAGAAAACCGAACCGTGGATCGAACCGGTGGGTCACCGAATGGGTAAGACCCATGGGCAACCAATGGGGATGACCCATGGGCATGGTGGGCCAGCCACTTGGTGTGCAAGCCAAGCATATCCCTTGGTCACCAAGTACTTTACTTGGTGACAAAGTGGTAAATAAGTAAGGAGGTGGAGAATTGGACCATTTTACCCTCATTTGGTTTTCTATAAATAGAAAGCTAGAGTTTGTTTTACAAAGCTTGTCCAAATATAGTGAGAGAGAGAAAGAGCTAGAAACATTAAATCCTTCTACTTCCAAGCAAACCAATAGGCGTTTATCAAGAACGTGATATACTTCAAAGGGAAATTCTTATAAACCGTAATCTTCAACTTTTTTGATTTTTTCTCGTAGAAGAATCGTAGATGAGTGGAGTGTGCTTATTGAGTAGATATAAGGATGCCTACATGACCAAATAGAAATCGTAAGTGTTTACATGAATTAAAAACCATAAGCGTCTTGAACGTTAACTTATTTATTAACGAACGTTTTAAAAACTGTTATAGCTAAGGGATGTGCCTATTGTTTGGTTAGGATGACTATGATGAATCAATGGAGTTTTCCATGTGATTTGGCTTACAGAACATTAGTAATGAAGTTATGGTGAATTGTACGGAAATAGACGTTAAACGTCGAAAACGTAGAAAGCCCGAATTAAAGGTCAAAAGTTGACGTGGGACATGAAAACATTGGTTTCCAATGTCAACACGTGAGATAAGGTAATTAAGAGTCGTTAACAAAAGAATCGTCGCATTCCGACTTATAACAAAGAAAACGAGTATTGGACGGACGAAAACGTTAAACGAACGCTTAAAAATGAACTTAAAGGTGAATTCTGAGTTAACGAATTCGAAAATATGAAATTCTTATACGAAAAAGTAAAGGATGTAATTCCTGACTTGGAGGCTTTCTAATGGGTCAATTCGGATGTAAAATGAACAAATTAGGAAGCCGAGAGTTTTGTTAGGAAACTAAACTATTTTGGCTAATCAGTGTACGGAGTTCGGCGTAAGTAAGCCAAACCGAGTGTTTTTCGCCACCACAATACGCTTATGTATAGCTGAGAGAAAATGAAAACGTCTGGAGACTCGCGCCGCAACGTGAGAGTTTGTACATGGACTCGCATCGCAACAATGGAGTCCCGCAAACCTCTCTGGAGAGTGATGCCTGGCCGCCACTAGAATACATGGGATGTCGCCATGTAAATGACAAATGAGATGAAAAATCTTGATCAAGTTAGTTTTTGTTCCATTTTGAATGAAGACTTAAAGCAAGACAATGAAGGTACTTAATGTACATGATAAGACTTACCTTAAATCACTTATAAGGTGTTGATGTAAGAAGATCTAGTAAGGTTTAATAGAAATTAAACGAAGAACATAAAGACGAACCATGAATGACGTTCAACGTTGTTAGTTAACCAATAATATTCGAATGTCGGTTAAGGACGTCAGAACGTTAATGAAATTTAATGAAGTATAGAAAGTTGAATCGACTTTAATAACGAAGTTAATTCAAATAAAACATAGAAGAGAAAGAAGTTGGATAGAACTGTAAAGTTAGTTTATTTGATAACTAATTACAGTGTGCTATGTGAATGTATCATGTAGATCCTGTAAAGACTGAGAATAGTTGAATTATAAATTCGAAGACGCTTGAAGGCAAGTATTTCTTAACGCTTGCCTAACCATCGTGTTAGCCAAGTTTTTACGTGATGCATGATAAACAATGCATGAATGGTATTAAGGAAAGGGTCGATGCCTGTTTTATCCTGGCTAGACAAGTATTGAAGAATAGATTGAATTGTTTACAAGTTTGTTGATATAGAACTGTTAACGCTATCTTATGCCAAGTATTTGATACGGATGTAAAGGTAAGTTTGTCTATATACAAACAAAAGTATTTTTCATCGATTATTTGATGGGCCCGCGAGGTTGCCAAATGTTGAACGTAAATACGTTTAACGTAAGAGTGTTAATCAACATAGAGTACAATAGGCTGATCACCTAGAAGTGCTCGTAAGTAAAGACGGGTGGATGGCCTTAGTGCCGGATATCCTTTTCAAGTATTAAAATGAAAAGCGTATGTTCATGGTCTATTGACCGGTTCATCATTCCTAAGCTATTTTATATACTTTGGAATGGTTATTATGATATGAGAAGTATTAGTCAAATGCTTCATAGATAATTGTTCAGTTATAGAATTAAAGCTTGTATTTGTTGAGGTGATATTCATATGATTCGTTGTTAAGACTTGCTGAGCTAGTTATGCTCATTCTTGCTTGAATCATATATTTGCGAAAAAAGTTAAAACGGCAGCAGTTCTAAGAGAGATAAAGGCAAGGCTAAGATGGACAATTAATCGTCCTGTAATAGACTAGTATATTTGTATGTAATATACTTATGAAGAACAACGAATGTATTCGGTTATGAACTTGGGAAAGGATTTATTACAAATGTAATACAAATATAGTAATTACACTCATTTTGTTGTTATTTCAATGGAATGATTGTATGAAATGTAGTATCGTGGAGCACCATCTACCGGGTTAGAAGATACCCAAATTTGGGGGCGTCACAAATCCTTTGACAAGTAGGCTTCTTCCAAAACCTTCAGTAAGACCTTCATGTGATCCTCGGAAGAGAAAACCAAGTCCAGTATTGAAATTTGATGTGGAGCTTCTCTTAAAATCACCTTGGCTTCATTATGGTCCATGGTACGGAGGAATTTTTCAATTTTCTCCATGGGAATTTTCCCCTTTGATTTGATGGTAGGCTTCATCACCCGTTGGGGAGATATAGTGGACTTTTTGTAAGCTGATAACAGGATACCGTGATCTAAATTGTAAGTTTATTGGCTCTAGTGCAACCACTTTCAAACGATTGTCAACTCCTTTAAATTGAATTACTTATATTGGGAATGGTTTGACAGTCCCATCAGCCTCAACAGATATAATTGCTACCAATCTTTTCCATTTAGTAGGACATGTATTCTCACTCTTACATAGCACAGTATCATCGTCTGCTAGTTGCAGGACACCGCTGTCAATTAGATTCTGAATAAGGTGGCGGAGTACCCAACATTATTCCGTGTTGTGACCACGAGAATGGGAGTGATATTGACATATTCCATCAGAATTGAAACATCCTGAATGGGGATTAATTAGAGGTAGAAGGGAGGTGATCATTCCTTCATCGATCAACATCTGAAATATCTCCTCCATAGGTTGGCCCAGGTATGTAAATTCTCTTCTATTGGCAAAATCCCAACGGGCTTTGGCATTTGCTCTCTTCGCAACTTTGTCCGCCGTTGTTTCAATTTTTGAAGGCGATGATGGAGTATTCATAACAAAAGGGAGGAGACTAGCATGGTCTTGGTTGACTAATTGGTGTGTGACTTGATGCTGATGGGTCACCAGTTCTGTTAATTACTCAATTTGCTTACATAGAGCTTTCATCTTTCATTCCATCACAAACTAGAACTTTGCATAATCCCATTTGTCAACACCATCTTTGATGGTATGGGATGATTCACCATTAAAATTGGAACTTTGTCCACTGCCCCAATTAATCATATTGACCTCTTCCTCTTTGTGTTGAGGAAGAGGGTTATCTTGTACGTGAGGTTGGTTTGGTTTGGTGACCACGATCTCACCGTTGTCTATTAAATCTTGGATCTTGTGTTTTAAGGCCCAACAGTCCTGAGTATCATTTCCAGGTGCCCCGGCATGATAAGCGCACTTTCGTGTAGCATTGAAACCCCTCCCATTCGGGTTGGCTAATGGAAGAAGATGGGTGATTTTCTTTTGAGTCTTCAGAAGATTGAGAATGTTCTCGAGTGAGTCCCCTAAGGGTGTGAACACTCGAGGGTGTTTGACTTCTCCACATTTAGGCAATGGAGGGTTTGGAGACTGTGCTTGAAAATGGAAGTAGTTTCTCCTCTGAATAGGCACATTATGATTACCTTTCTAACCTTGTAGTATCAAGGAAACATCCTCCTCTTTCTTTTTATGGACCCTTCGGGGGTTGTTTCCATAAGTTCAAGACTGAATGTACTCAGCAACAGCTTTAAGGGCAGCTAGGTGTGGAATCTTTTCTAACTTTAATCCCATCTCAGCCATCTGCCTGTGTTTAATCATTTCAGAGAATGGTTTACCAATGCCAACTAAGACTCTCTCATAGAAAGGAGCTTCTTGTATGTCTATGAAGGTCATGACCATTTCTGACCCTGTCATAGAAGGAACAACTTGGGCAGCAAGACGCCTCCACCTTTGAGCATACTCTCAAAAGGACTCATTGGACTGTTTCTTGACCTTGGTAATCTGATACCAGTCAGGAGCCATCTGAGACTAGAAGGTGTATTAGGTGAGGAAGGCATGAGCTAGCTCCTCCCAGCTATGGATCTTTGAGTTATCTAATCTGGTATACCACGAACGGGCTTCTGCAGTTAGACTCTTTTGGAACAACTGCATTCTGAGCTTTTCATCCCTTGCATAAAATCCAAGTTCTCCAATGAACACCTTCAAATGTGTATAAGGATCTCCTAACCCATCATACTTTTCGAAGTCAGGAGTTTTAAACTTTTCTTGATAATGAACCCCAAGGAATATATAAAGGTCAGCATATGAGACACTCTCGAGTACTCTAATTCCTTTGATAGAACGAAGGGTTTCTTCCATTTGAAGGACCTTTTTCCTAATATCACCGGTGTCTAGATCTCCTTTAAGATGGGTGTTTTCAGGGTTTTTGTCTGTAATCAACTGAAATTCCAGATTTGTTTTATCCGAACCTTGGGTTCCTCCCTATGCAGAGGATTCTATATGTGTGGGCATTTTTGGGCCCTGAGTAGACTGATGTAGTTCTTTAAGAAGAACAGCCAAATATGTAATCTATTTACTTAATCCGTCGAATTCTTCGTGGGAAACAAGATTAGACTGGTCAGAGGAAGACATTATTGGTTGTAGGCCCGTGGCCTTTTTGGACTATGGACGTGTAATATGTCCGATTATTTCCCTGCGAAAAACTGACGTAGTTTAGTTTTTAGGGAATGTGTAAATGTTTACATGCTATGTGATGTATCTGTTTTAGGATTTTTTTTCCTGCAAAAATGGAGGTTAACTGATAGCATGTGAATATTTAAATATGTATGTTCACACATTTCTTCATATTTCTAATTATATGGAGATGAATATGGAATGAAATTACATGTAATTGAATTTACGAGTAATTTGAAATGAGAAAGCATGAAGAGACTGTCCTCTGCGTTTGGTTTATCAGAGGTTAACCTATCTTAGGTTACTCTCGCGACTTTTTTGCATGAAGGTTCCCAGATCATCGTAATCTACTTGATGGGAAGTTAATCCGATCTTTCAACTGGAGCGAATCTGGGTGGTGCCTTTCCTGAGCCTCGTTGGAATTAGACTCCCTACGAGTCCAGTAATCAAACACCGACAGGATAGCCTCCTAGTGGAGGAACCACACAACATACATTCACATACAACGTGTCTCACTGTTAATGAAAATGATGATATGTGTGAAGCACTAATATCACAAGCAGATATAGTGTAAAGCATTAAGTGCAGTAAATATATGCATTCGTATACATTCATCATAAATGTAAATGCAACATCCACACACAAGCATATAACAGTTTTGAAAAGATTGTAATAGCAGCTTAAGCCTTCTTACTGGTGTCCCCAGTAGAGTCGCCACCTGTCGACGTCATAATTTTTATTTGTCCTTTTTCTATTTTTGTTCTTTGGTGTTCTCATGTTAGGTGAGATTTATTTGCAAAAATAAGTTGTGGAAAGGTCTGACATGTATATGTCGACGAATGGACTATAAGAGTCGCCAGTTGATTTTTTATATGGTTGTACCAACACAACCGAGAAAAGGTTTGCACATTGACCTAGTGATGTGACACTGCTAAACGAATCTGTGAAACCGAGATTCATTAGGGTCCGGAGGCTTGATTATGCGGAGGTAAGGTGTTTGGCACCCCCCGATATCTGTGTTGCCACGGTGACCGCAACTTTTCAAGAAACTGATATATGAATATGTGTGTGTGTGGGGGGGTCAATATGCAGTTATATGGAAGTAGTGTGAGGCCTTGTTCGCACCTATATACACAGGGTTTGAATTTGTGTAAAAATTCAGTTTTAACAAGATATGTCAGTGATGTTTTGTAAAAAAGGTTTTTTCAAACCCTTATGCTCAATAGTAATTGAGACATTTTACACTTCCATTTTTTATTAAATGTTCGGCTTAATTGCTTTTAATTTTTGAGATGCAAAGCATCTTCGAGAAAAATAATGTACAAAGCTGTGCCGAACTCCTCGTGGGCATGAAAACCATCTGAGGAAATCCAAACACCGTGAATAAATTTACAAGCTGCTTACAGCTGAAAATGTCAATCACGAAAACCGAATCTAGATCTAGTAGACTGAACCTGTGATCACATGATTCTTAGGCTCACATGATGCCACAATTGATATGAAAGCAGTAAGCAATTATATATATAAAAGTTGTAAATATATATATACAGACATGATCAGCCACCACGAAGCACCTCCATGGGGGATCAAAAATGTAAATAAAGCTGTAAAAATTATCAATTGCCACAAAGTAAACTCCTGGCGGGACGAAAAGTAAATATATATATATATATATATAAAAGTAGTAAACACACCGGATATAAAATTCAGGCTCATCGAACAGAGTTCGACACACATTTCGTATATATAAGTATATATATTAAAGCAATAAACGCGCCGAGTGTAAAATCCAGGCACATCAAACAGAGTTCGACACACAGTTCATATATATATGTATATATATATATATATATTAAAGCAATAAACGCACCGGATGTAAAATCCAGGCTCATCAAACAAAGTTCGACAACAATTCATATATATAAGTATATATATATATATATATATATATATATATATATATAAGCAAATAAACGTTCTGAATGTAAAATCCAAGCTCATCGAACAGAGTTCGACACACAATCATATATATATATATATATATATATATATATATATATATATATATATATATATATATATATATATATATATATATATATGAAAAGACATTAAACGCTCCGGACGTAAGTCTATGCTCAATCGAGGCATAACTCAATAATTTTGTCCATATATAAATATATGTAAATATATATATATATATATATATATATATATATATATATATACATATCTAAATGAAATGAAACCATGGACTGAAGTCCAAGCAAACACACGCAACACGACTCTCAACGTGAAGAATGGTGTGTGAAAAGATGAAGAGAAAGGCGTTAAAGTGTGTAAAAAGGCTTACAGTGGATTGCCAAAGAAGACTTATATAACTTTAAGTGGATGAACACTCGGCTCCCGCCGGTAAAAATAGTAGATGTATGTGAGTTTTCAAGTGTTTAAAATGAGAAAGCACTAAGTTTAGGGTGTGTATATAGCAAATTTGACAAGGCTTCATTGCCTTTTTTCTTTATAAAATGGCCACCCTAGGCCCTCTATTTATAGAGGGGGCTACCCATGAGATGTACTGCTGGTGTTTTTGGGTGCCCCAAGCTCTATGGTCCCATCATCTCAAATGCGTGCATGCGTACCTTTGTGATGTCTGCTCGAACTTTCAGAATTGCAATCCGGGCATCCGATTGAGGTGTATAAGACCTATTTCGGACCGCCGTTATCAAGAGCTACTCCATGACATGGGATTAGAGGTTGTACAAAGTTAGGAAAATGGGACCATGCCCTCGGTCATCAAGCTTCAAATTCTATCCGGTGTGCTGCCTTGCGTAGTAGTCACTCGGGATTGGACCTCCTTAGTTCTTGTGTGACATTGCTGTGTAGAAATGTATATATGAGATGTTGAGATAATGTGATGTAGGATCGAGGTGGCAAAATGATAATTTTACCACTCATCGGGGTTATCTCCGATTTGGGTTGATAAAGTAGACTTTGTTCAGGGTTATCTTTGAGATTGGACTGCTGCAAGTACTGAAGGTCCTCAGGGTTATCTCTGAGGTGTGCCTGTCTTCCCGGTGTTATCTTCGGGTCTCGTACTAAATGCCTTGGTGTGAGTGTCGAGGTTGAAGCTGACTGCATGCATTTGAAACAAGCATTTCTGGGGTTATCTCTGGAACTGCAACTGCACTCCTTGGGGTTATCTCCAAGGTTATCACTGCTATTCTCGGTGTTTTTTCTAGGACTGGAATCGAGCATCTCGGGGTTATCTCTAAGAGAGAACTGTCCTCTCCGGTGGAATTTCTGTATTTGAACTGCATCATCTCCTAGGGTTATCTCTGAAAGACGAATCTGCCCTCCTGCAATGTTAGTGACAGGTGTGAAGAAAATTTCAAGTGTCTACACCAACTTTATCTCTTCTTTATGACTGCTCGATTAGAACGTCAAGAGCTATCCTTTTGCATAGATAGTTGAGAGCATCTATGCAAAAGGACAGCTCTTGACGCTAGTTGAGAGCATCTGCATCAGAATCATAGTATGTTTTGTTGAATGTTGCTTATTAACGGGTTGAGACAACACTACGATCCTGAAGAGTGTTAATTGGATCTTTAATGTAGAACACCTCTTCCATCTCTTGTGCAGTGCTTCAACACTCCTATTTGCTTTGACTAATCTTAAGAACTGATAGCTTGATTCCTTGTTCTGGCCTCTTCTGAATAGCAAGAAACTTCAGATTTATGGCATACCCAGCTCGCTTTCTCCTTGTGATCTCTCGTTCACTTATCATCAATGAACTTACCCAATGCTTAATCACTTTAGCCTTGTTCTTTATAAGCTGACCAGTATCTCTGTGTACAATTCATTAGTTCCTGCTTTGTTTGGCAAACACTACAATCCTGGTTACTTCCAAGATTGTTGTCTTCTGTTCACTTGATACCTACTGCACTTGTTGACTTTCCTTAGTCAGTCACTTTTATCGAAGTCTTCTTCTGATTAACTTTGTGGAAGACGTTATCCTGAATGGCTTCACAACTCAATCTGGATGTTGATTGGGTTGGTGTTTAGATCTTCTGTTAGCTTGCATGCCATTCGTTGAGTGCTCTCTGGTTTCCTTCAGGTGGGATGTATCTTTGCAGCTCAGACCAGAGGCTTCATACTTTGGATATTATGGCAGTGCTCATATGTTGAGAATCGTTTTTACTCTACGATTCTTCCTTGACATTGTGAGCACCTCTGTTGAAGTCTTAGTTTTGCACTCTACGATTTGGCTTTGGTTCTGCAGACACTACGACTCCAAGATTAGATATTGACACTCTACGATTTCTTTCTTTATTCTTGTTGTCTTCATTTGATCTTGCTCGACTAGGATCTTTGCCTCTGATGTGATCAGTAGACTCTACGACTCTGAGTGTGGTCTACGATTCTTGACTTGGCTTTGGAAAATGCTCGGTCGGCTCACAGACAGACTGTCTCTATGATTCTGAACATGACTTCCTCGGCAGACTATGGCTCTGAGGATGTTCTTCTCGACACACTACGATCCTTCCTCGTCTCTCCTCTCAGTCTACGAACTCTGAGATCTACTATCTTGCAGACTACAATTCTACCTTGATAGTTCTCAAGTTTTCCTTGACTCTCATGGCAGACTACAATATATGGTGCAATGCTCGACGATCAGACAAGCCTATCTATTACATTATAAGATTAACCTAATAAGCTTGATCTTTCTATATTTATAGTCCTTGTACATCATTTCTTTTTAAGGACTTTACAAAGCTATTTTGTTTATGTAGGATCAACCTAATATATTTGATCAATTCATTTTAAGTCCTTGTACATATGTTCCTATTATCTATCAAAGGACTTTAAATCTTTTCTTAATGCAAGCATACTTGCATATTCATTCATACATATCATAATCAAATCATATATAAATAGGAATATCATTCACATGCTTATTCCTAACAAAAGAGTAATTAAGATAAGGTATAGACCTTAACTCATCTTTAATCTTGTATGCTAAGATAGGTTAGGTGTTTATGTGTTTATATAAGTGTTATTATATATTATATGATGATCTATAATGTTATATAATAGATCCATAGCATCAAAATGCTTTAAAATCAAAGTTTTGAAAATTGCCTAAGAACCCTAAAAACTTGTCTGACAAGCATATGTCAGAGACCTTAGATCCTTCCCTGTTAATGATTTGTTCTGTTTTATGTTTTAGATTTGTAGTATACCATGAGGACTATGATGTGGAAGTGGAATCATGGTCATTCCATTTTCCAGATTACAAGATATTGATGGTCAAAGTCGGTTGACCGACCATGACTAAGAGTTTCTGGGTAACCCAGAAACTCATTATCAGTGCTTGACAAGATTTTGCTAGCTCGAGATCTGTCAGCTGTTATGTTATTTGATGATGTTGTTGTAACTAGTTTTTAGCCTGCTATATGGACTTTAGATTCATGCCTTAAGATCCCTTATATCACAAACATGATCGAAGTAGGGGATGGTCAAAGTAGACTGTCCGGTCACAAATTGAGTTTTCTGGAATTTCCAGAAAACTGATGAACACAATTTCTGACAAGGTTTGACCAAGCCAGATCCTGTGATGTTGATGTATTTTTGCTACTTTAGTGTTATGATGTTGTTCTATGACATGAGAACTACATATTTGGACCATGAGAATGCATTAAACATGACAAGAACACCAAATTAATCTAGCTAGAAAGTGGTACCTTGAAGCTGTCTGGGTTTCTAGGTCACCCAGAAAACCAAGAACAGTCCTGACAAGAAGTTTGAAGGCTTAGATTTTCGTGTTGTGATGTTGTATGAGTTTGATTGTTGTTGATAAGTGTAGTATTACATTAATACTAAATATTATGAACCTTAGCTAGCCCAGAACATTTATGTGCTGAGAATTAAAATTGGTCAAAGTTGGCACCAAGTGACTGCTTGTCAGTGTTCTTGAGGCTCAAGAACACCAACAACGATAGAAAGTTTCGCTAAAGCCTTTAGCGACGGATTTAATTAATTTAATTTTCTAATTTCCAGAAAATGATTAAAAATAGAAATAAATTTCTAAAAATTACAAAATTAGTTTTTAAAATTATTTTTAGTTATGAAAATTAACTTTTGATCATTTGGAATATTTTTCATTAATATTTATATTTATTTTAATATTAATGATATTTAATTTATTTAATTAGTATATTAAATAAATTAGAGAAAATGATTTTAATATTATAAAAATTATTTAAAATAAGAATAAAGTGTTTAGAAATATTTTGAGTTATAAAATATAACTTTTAATATTTTTGGGGAAATTTCATTAATAAATTAATATTAATGATATTAGATTTATTTAATTATTGTAGACACTAGAAATTTTTCATTCATGTTACTAACCTTGCATGGGGGCGTAATCGTCTTTTAGGAATAACCTTGGAAGATAACTCAACTTAGTCCCGGAGATAACCCGGGGATACCCACTCTCTGCCATCTCGGAGACAACCCTGAGATATTCCATCACAGTCCCGGAGACAACCCCGAGATCTTCAGTTTCAACCTCGGAGACAACCCCGAGGACTGCAGTCACAATTTCGAAGACAACACGGGAGAAATTTGCCATCTCGGAGATAACCCCGAGATATTCAGTCCTAATCCTGGAGACAACCCCGGGATTTTCAATCCAACCTCGGAGATAACCCCGCGGAATGCAGTTACAATTTCGGAGATAACCCCGGAAATGCTCCTTTCTACTCCCAACAGTTAGCTTCAACACTCAGTGATAGCCCCGAGGAAACCCATTCCCAAAGCCTGGAGATAACCCCGGGAGGTCAGGCACACCTCAGAGCAACCCTTAGAGACCTCCCAAGGAATGTAGTTGCAATTCCGGAGATAACCCCGAAAATGCTCCTTTCCACTCCAAGCAGTCAGCTTTAACACTCGGTGATAGCCCCGAGGCACCCATTCTCCAAGCCCGGAGATAACCCCGGGAGGTTAGGCACACCTCAGAGACAACCCTAAGGGTGATCAATACTTGCAGCAGTCCAATCTCAGAGATAACCCTCAGCAACGACCGCTAAATTAGCTCAAACTGGAGATAACCCCGGTGAGGGGAAAAATCATCATTTTGTCATTGTGTCATCTCCACAACATTCAAACATACATTCTACATAGAAATGTTCTACAAGAACTAAAGAGCTCCAATCCCGAGTGACTACTACACAAGACAGCACACCATATAGAATTTGAAGCCTAAAGTTTAAGGGCATGGTCCCATCTTCCTGACTTCGTACAACCTCTAATCCCATGTCATTGTGTAGCTCTCGACAACAGCATGTCGTAAAAGGTCTTATACACCTCGATCGGATGCCCAGATTGAAGTTCTGAATGTTTGAACGGACATCACGTTGCACGCATACACGCATTGAGAGCGGCGCAGACCCAAGGGGTCTGGGGCACCCGTGCACCCATGAGTGCACTGCAGGGCTGCCCATAGTAGTACACCTACGGCTCCCCCCTCTATAAATAGAGGGCTTGGGGCAGCCATTTTGCATAGAGAAAAGGTGAGAAAGCTCTATCCAATTTGCTCTGTATACACTAAAAATGGAGTGCTTTCTCATTTTAAACACTTATGAGCTTCTATATTGCTATATTTTTACCGGCGGAAGCCGAGTGTTCATCCATTTAAAGCTTTTAAAGTCTTCTTTGACAGTCCACTGTAAGCCTTCTTACACTTTCTAAAGCCTTTCTCCACTACTGTGCACACGCAGTTCTTCACGTTGAGAGTCGTGTTGCGTATGTATGCCCGGACTACGGTCCATGGCTTTCATTTCTTTTTGTATATATAAATTTATATATATATATATATATATATATATATATATTAACATTATTGAGTTATGCCTCGATTGAGCCTGGATTTACTTCCAGAGCGTTTATTACTTATATATATATACACACACACACACACACACACACACTTACATATAAATTGTTGTCAAACTTTGTTCGATGAGCCTGGATTAATATCCAGAGTGTTTATCGCTTATATATATATATATATATATATATATATATATATATATATATATCCTCGATCGCGAATTAACGAAACGAGCTTGGATCGATATATATCTAGTGCGTTTATCACTTTATATATATATATATATACATTTTTCTCATGCCTAGAGTTTACTTCGTGGCCTTTTATAGCTTTATTTACATTTCTGTCAGGCCTTGAGTTTATTTACATTTTGTCTCACCTGGAGTTTACTTCGAGGCGGTTGATCGCTTTATTACTTTATTTATATTTTCTCAATCCCCCATGGAGGTACTTCGTGGTGGTTGATTGGTTTTTACTGCTTTATTTACATTTTTCAATCCCCTATTGAGGTGCTTCATGGTGGTTGATTATCTGTATATATATATATATATATATATATTTACTGCTTATATATATATATAACTGTTTACAGCTTTCATACAAATTGTTACATTATGTGAGCCTAGGAATCATGTGATCACAGATTCAGTTTTCTGATTCTAGATTCGGTTCCCGTGATGGACATTTTCAGCTATACACGGCTTGTAAATTATTTACGGTGTTTGAATATCCTTAGACGGCTCTCATACCCACAAGGAGTTCGGCGCTACTTTTTTATCTTATTTTTCTCGATGATGCTTCGCATCTCAAAAAATAAAAGGGAGGCATGCAAGACATGCGACAAGACTCATCTGGGAGTGTGTCTGAAAGGGAAATCAGGTTTTTATAATTATGGACAGGAGGGTCACATATCACCCAATTGTTCTAATCCTAAGAAAATCCGTGGCTGTTTTGTTTGTGGGTCGATGGACCACATGGCAAGAAATTTACCAAAGAAGGGGTTAGAGGATAGTAAGGGTTCTGGTAGTGGTAAGTTAGCCATTATTGGACCAACACCATCATTGGGTAGACCCTCAGATCGAACTTTTAATATGACTGTCCGAGATGCGGTTGCATCAGCGGATGTAGTAGCAGGTATCATTACAGTCAATGAAATAAATGCTTATGTGTTATTTGACTCAGGTGTTACTTGTTCTTTCATAGCATGTGAATTTGATAAACAACTCAGATTAAACCCTAAGAAGCTAAAAATACCTTTAGACGTTAAAGTAGCAAACGAGGAAATAATTTCCATTGAACACATTTATAGGAATTGTTTCGTAGATATTAGGAGTAACAAATTATTGGTATATCTTTTACCAATAAGATTAAGGGGATTTGATGTAATTCTAGGTATGGATTGGTTAATTAGCCATAGAGCGATAATAGATTGTCATAGAAAGAGTGTAAACCTAAGGCTTTCTAAGAAACATGAGGTGGTGTTTTATGGTAATAAATCACTGGGACGCTCTTGTTGTCTAACCATGACACAAGCTAGGAGGATGTTGAAAAAGGGGTGTAAGGGTTACCTGTGTAATGTTGTGGATACCCAAATAGTGGGAGCACCATTGGAACAGATACCGGTGGTACAAGATTTCGCGGATGTATTTCCGGAGGAGTTACCCGGTATTCTGCCAGATAGGGATGTAGAATTTGGGATTGATTTGATGTTGGGTACAACACCAGTTTCAAAGGCACCATATAGGATGGCCCCAGTAGAGATGAAGGAGTTAATGGTTCAATTACAGGAACTATTAGATAGAAATTACATTCAACTGAGTGTATCCCCGTGGGGAGCACCGGTATTGTTTGTAAAGAACAAGGATGGGTCGTTACGACTTTATATCAACTATCGAGAGTTGAACAAGTTAACGATTAAGAATAAATACTCGTTACCCAGGATCGATGATCTATTTGATTAATTGAAAGGGACAAAGTAATTTTCTAAGATAGATTTGTGTACGGGGTATCATCAGCTGAAAGTTAGGAAGGAGGATGTACCTAAGACGGCGTTCAGAACACGTAATGGGCATTACGAGTTTCTGGTTATGTCGTTTGGGTTGACGAATGCGCCAGTAGCATTCATGGATATGATGAACAAAGTGTTCAAATAGTATTTGGACAATTCCGTTGTAGTGTTCATTGATGATATTCTAGACTATTCTAAGACACCAGAAGATCATGTTGAACATTTAAGAATAGTCTTGGAAACACTACAGGAAGAGAAGTTGTATGCAAAATTCATTAAGTGTGAATTTTGGCTTGAACGAGTGCAGTTTTTAGGGCATGTTATAGATAAAGATGGCATATTCGTAGATCCAGCGAAGGTGGAAGCAGTGAATGAGTGGGAGCAACCAAAAATGCCAACCGAGGTTCGGAGTTTTCTAGGATTAGCAGGATACTATAGAAGGTTCATTCAGGATTTTTCTTAAATAGCTACTCCATTGACAAATCTTACAAGGAAGTCGATAAAGTATGAGTGGACAAAAAAGTGTGAAAATAGTTTTCAAGAACTAAAAAGGAGGTTAAGTGAGGCACATGTATTATCCTTACCAGATGATACAGGGAATTTTGTAGTTTATAGTGATGCTTCACATAGAGGACTGGGTTACGTGCTTATGCAGCATGGCAACGTCATTGTGTATGTGTCACGCCAGTTAAAGGATTATGAGAACGTCTATCCTACTCATGACCTAGAATTGGCAGCTGTAGTTTTTGCCTTAAAAATATGGAGACATTATCTATACGGGGAGAAGTGTGAGATATTAATGGACCATAAAAGTCTGAAATATATCTTCACACAGAAGGAGTTGAATATGAGGCAGATGAGGTGGTTAGAGTTGATAAAATATTATTATTGTGATATCTTATATCATCAGAGGAAGGCAAACGTAGTAGCCGACGCGTTAAGTCGGATGGGTAGGGAAAAGCTGTTAATGTTAACGACTCAGAATGAGTTAATAACAGAGATGGCAAGGATGGAGTTAGAAGTTAAGTTACCAAGTGAAATGGTGGAAATGTTATATTTTGTGGAAACTTGACCAACGATAGTGGAACGGGTTAAGGAAGTACAAATAGATACTGAAGAATGCGAGCGAATGAAAAAGATAATGAAGGATGACATAAATACTAAGTATAACCTTGATAATGAAGGTTTACTTCGTTTTGAAGGAAGAATTTGGGTTCTAAATAATTCCGATTTAGAATAAGAGATTATGTGTGATGCTCATAGTTCGAGGTACTCGATACATCCTGGTAGTACTAAGATGTATCAAGACCTTCGTCGGAACTTTTGGTGGCCGAACATGAAGAGAGAAATCGCAGAATACGTTAGTAAGTGCTTAACTTGTCATAAAGTTAAGGCTGAACACCAACGACCGAGTGGGTTATTGCATCCACTAGAGATCCTGGAGTGGAAATGGGAGCATATCACCATGGACTTTGTGGTGGGACTTTAAACAATGAGAAAAGGATACGACGCTATTTGGGTAATAGTGGATCGGTTAACCAAATCGGCTCACTTTCTACCAATAGGAGTTAGGTATAACCTAGAGCAACTAGCTAAACTTTATGTCAAGGAAATTATTACTAGACATGAAGTACCTGTTTCGATTGTGTCCGATCGTGATCCACGATTCTCGTCGAACTTTTGGAGGAGTTTGCAAGAGCAAATGGGAACGCGGTTGAGATTGAGTATGGTGTATCATCCACAGACGGATGGACAAAGTGAACGGATAATTCAAACGCTTGAAGATATGTTAAGATCTTGCGTTATGGATTTCAAGGAAAGTTGGGACGAATATCTACCTTTGGTGGAATTCGCTTACAACAATAGTTTTCACACTAATTTAGGCATGCCGCCTTACGAAGCGTTGTATGGGAGAAAGTGCAAAACACCACTTTGCTGGGATGAAGTAGGTGAACGTCAAATGTTGGGATCGGAGATGGTACAACAAACGGCAGACATGGTTGAGCTAATAAGAACCCGATTGGTAGCAGCTCAAGATAGACAAAGGAAGTATACAGATCCTCATCGAGAGAAGATGGAGTTTGAAGTAGGTTCATTTTTCTTTCTGAAAGTATCACCTTGGAAAGGGAAGATACATTTTGGAAAGAAAGGAAAGTTAAGTCCAAGGTTTGTAGGACCTTTTGAAATTTCAAGAAGTGTAAAAGAGGTAGCCTATGAAATAGCCTTACCTCTAGAAATGGAAAGAATACACAATCTGTTTCATGTGTCAGTGTTGCGTCCTTATAAATCGGACTACAAGCACGTAATAGAGTATGAATCTATTCAAGTGGAAAAAGACTTAACGTATGAAGAACTTCTGATTCAAATTATTGATAGGAAGGAACAAGTCTTAAGAAATAAAATAATACCTTCAGTAAAGGTAATTTGGAGTAACCACGATGATGAAGAAGCAATGTGGGAGCTCGAGAGTAAAATGAAGGAAAAGTTTCCTTATTTGTTTATGTAATTATAGCGAGATTTTGGGGACAAAATCCTTATAAGGAGGGAAGAATGTAACGCCCGAGAAAAAAATTGGAGTTTTAATGAATTAAAATTTTATTTTAATTATTTGGATTAAGTGAATTTAATTGATTAATTATGTGAGTAAGATAATTGAAGGTCGTTCTATGACCTAGAATGTGTAGATGTGGTTAGTATTCTAGCTATGTGCTAGGATTAATTGTTTTGAATTATCAAGACAAAAATAAAGGTTTTCCAAGAATTTTCCCGTAAAAAACATTATTCATCCGATTTCGGTCGGAGCTTAGGTTTGAAATTCCAAGAAACGCGTAAAGATAGAATATGAAGATGTAATGGAATATCGAATAATATTTCAGTTATGGCAAACAAAGTTTTTGCCTGCAGATTTAAAACCTAAGGGTTGGTGAAAGAGTTTCGCAAAGGGAAATGAAATGCGTATAATCGTTTCAGTTATTAAACGTATGATATACGAATATGGTATGAATAGAGGTACGACGTATAATAGGAATATCGTATGAATACTAAACGAGAAGAATACGTGAATAATACGCGTAGAATACGATTAGTTCTTATAGGATTTTGAGTTAAGGACTTTGTACAATCCAATGGGATTTGGATTAATAGCAAGCCCAATGAACTATGGAATTAAGCCCAAGTCAAGGCCCAATACTAAGTTAAGACAAGCCCAATCCAAGAAACCGAACCGCAGATCTAACCGACGGGTCACGGGATGGGTAAAACCCATGGGGCAACCCATGGAAAGACCCAAGGAGGTGTGGGTCGGCCACTTGGTCACCAAGTAAAGTGATTAATTGGTGGCTAGGTTGTTGACGGGGTGGGGAATAGTAAGGAGGTGGCCTTTGGACACTTTTTCCCTCCATCTGAGTTTCTTATAAATAAAGAGCTTGGCTAGTTCATTTGGTAGTTTGCCAATATTAGCTAACATATATTGAGAGAGAGAAAGAGCTAGAAACAAGTAATCGATCTACTTTGAAGCAAAACATAAGAAGTTTACCAAGAACACAAAGAACGAAAAAGGTAATATTTTGTAAACATTAGTCTTCATCCTTTTTGATTTCTTTCTAGTAGAGAATTGTAGATTGGTGGAACATAACTATTGAGGAGGAATAAGGATGTCTATTAATGATCAAAACATTGATAAGTAATGTTTGAGTAAAAATTATAAGAGTTTACGTAAGTTAAATCATAAAAATCTTTGAAAGTTAACTTGGTTGTGGATGGACAAATCGAAAGCCATCATAGCTAGTGTATGTGAATCATGCTTGGTTAAGGTATAGATGATGAATCAATAGAGTGTTCCATTTGATTTGTCTTATAAAACACGAGTAACGGAGTTATGGCGAATTTTATGAAAATAGACGTTAAACGTCGAAAATGTAGAAATCTCGAATTAAGAGTCAAAAGTTGTCGTGTGACTTGAAAAATTCGGTTTCCAATGTCAACGTGTGAGATAGGGTATTCAAGAGTTGTGGATGCAAGAATCGTCGAATTCCGACTTATAACGAAGAAAACGAGTATTGAACACTCGAAAACAATAAACGAACGCTCAAAATGAACCAAAAGTTGAATTCCGAGTTAACAGATTTGAAAATGTAAAATTCTTATATAAACACTTAGAGGATGTAATGTGTGAGTTGTTGGCTTTTGAATGAACCAATTTGGATGTAAAACGAATAAGTTATGAAGCCGGGAAGTTCGTTGGAAAAACCAACTGTCAAAACTAATTGAGGCACAGGGACGGCGCCGCAGCGCCAACCCAGTGTAATTTTGTCATGCCGCAGCACCAAGCACGGCCAAGAGAAGCCAAAATCTTTTGGAGTTTCGCACCGTAGCGCGAGAGTTAGTGAAAGGACTCGCGCCAGAGCGCCGAGTCCGGGCAAAACCTCTGGAGAGTGACGTCGTAGCGCCACTATAGTAAAAGGATTGCCGCGCCGCAGCACTGGCAGTGAGAAATAGTTAACCAAATTAGGTTTTTAATTCTAATTGAAGGTAAACCAATAGTAAGGCATGAATGTACTTAATGTACATGATAGGACTAACTCTAAATCACTTATAAAGTGATAACATAGAAAGTTAAGTATGGTTTAACCATTATTAAATGAAGAACGCAAAAGTGTAAGCAAGTAAACCGTGAAGGGTGTTCGACGTTGGTACTTTACCAATGATCGCCGAGTGTCGGTTAATAATGTAAGAATGTTAACAAGCTGTAATGAAGTATAGTAGGTTGAATTGACATTATTAATGGAATAAATTCAAATAAGACATAGAAGAGAAAGAAGTTGGTTAAAGCAATAAACTAAGTTTGTTTGGTAGCTAATTACAGTGTGTTATATGAATATATCATGTAGATCATGTAAAGACTGAGAACTGTTGAATATTATATTCGAAGACGCTTGAAGGAAAGTTTTTCTTAACGCTTGTCTAACCTCCATGTTAGCCAAGTTTTCACTAATTCATGTTATGAAATGCATGAATTCTTTTACGAAAGGGTCGATGCCAGTTTTAAGTCGGCTAGACTAATCTTAAGAGTTGGATTGATTTGTTTACAAATCTTTCAGTATAGAACTGTTAACGCTATCCTATGCCAAGTATTTGGTACGGATGTAAAGGTAAGTTTGTCTATGAACAAACAACAGTATTTTCATCGATTATTCGATGGGCACGCAAGGTTGCCAAAACTTAAACGTAAAAATATTTAACGAAAGAGTTTTGATCAACATATAGTGCTATAGGATGCTCACCTAGAAGTGCTCATAAGTAATGCTGAATGTACGACCTTAGTGCTAGATGTATTTTTCAAGTATGAAAATGAAAAGAGTATGTTCATGGTCTTTTAACCGGTTCAGAATTCCTAAACTATTATATATACTTTGGAATCGTTGTTATGAAATGAGAAGTACTAGTCAATGTTTCATAGTGCTTCATAGCTATTTGTTTAATTATGGAAGATAATCATATAATTCTCGATGTGGTATTTATATTATCCTTTGTTAGACTTGGTGAGCTAGTTATAATCACTTCTTGCTTGAATTATATGATTGCAGCTAAGGCCGAACGAACGGAGAATTCTAAGAGAGATAAAGGCAAAGCTAAGATGGATAGTTAATTATCTTGTAATAGACTAGTGTATTTGTATGTAATATACTTATGAGTAATGAAGAAAGTATCGGTTTCTGAACCTGGGAAAAGATTTATTACTATTGTAATAAGAAGATAGTGAATACAATCATTTTGTTGTTATCGCAATGGAATGACTGTATGAATTGTATTATCATGTAGGAACATCTGTCGGGTTGGAAGATACCCGGATTTGGGGGCGTCACAAACACTTGGTGATAGCCCCGAGGCACCAATTCCCCAAGCCCGGAGATAACCCTGGGAGGTCTGGCATGTAACGCCCCGAAATCTGGTCTATCTTCACACCCGGATTTCGTACGTCACGAGTACATCCTTCATCCAACATACATCATTATATACCGAAATATAACAACATACACTCTCAAATCCCAGGTTCTGAAAACCTTATAACCTTTTTCATTACAAATAATAATAAATACATTATTCATTTCATCTTACAAGAGTGACTTTTATCCGCCACAAAGGATACATAACAATTCATTAAACTAGTCTATAATTCAATTTCATCTTTTTACATTACAAGTCTTCACTTGATTTTCTCGCTCATTCACCTTCTGAATGGAACTTCATCTGGATTCCGTCAGCTTAATCTTCACGGGATCCTTAAGTTCTTCTAACGTTGTTCGCTGAAAATTATTTTTCATTTAAAGCAAGTGTGAGCATTCAATTGCCCAGCAAGTCATAACAGTTGAACAAACAACTGCAGAATTAAAACATTTCTTTAGAACTTCTATAACCGAACAAAGGTTATGAAGCAGCTTGAATAATAGGAATAGTCTCGATTCCTATCATCTTAAAACATTAACCACTTTTTCTTTGAAATACTTTCATTCTTCTACCGTTTCATACACATTCTATCTGGCTAGAATCATTAGCACAAACTTAACAATAACGGTTCATGTATAAACAGAATATACTTGTATTGAACAACTCAATCACAGAACAATGAATATAATAAAAACACCGAAGTGTTCAAATTGTGGCTCAAGGCCTCATACGTTCTACCACATTATACAAATATCGCACATTCGCACATAGATAGAACTTCTTATGTACAACATCTGAGAAGTTTAAGAAACTAGCATTCATTAGAAAATGAATGAAGTTAGGAAACTTGCCTTACGCCCAGCTACAGCATACGCTGAACTGCTCATCCAATTCCTATATAACACATAAGGAAAACAACATGTACTAATTATTCATATATTGAATTGACGCATTGGTTTACTTAGCTTTACTTCTTAGGGTTTGTGTTCTTATAATATAAGTTTACGCGACTAACTTCATTTACCAGTTTACGGCTTTATGACATACGAAGATGTCTTACTCAAAACGTTCATCATCTTGGATGATTTATTTTCTTATCTTATCCGAACCATTAAACTTAATGTTCGTTAAAGTTCATTTCTTATTTCTTACGGCTTTCTGACAACTAAATGTCATACCTAAGGATTCATTCCTTATCGACTCACATTCGGCTTTCATTAATCTTATTACCATTTGTTATGTCTTTCTTGATAATTCCCATCTTATTAATACTTTCGTTATCCATTATACGCACCCCATGTTCATTAGCCTCGTCGCTCAACGTCTAAGGAATCACAACCATAGCAATCCCTCACGTTCGTTCATCGCGACTACGGTCCCCGGACATCGGTTACGTAACCCGTGTTTAAATTCTTTATCAATTAATCTTGCTTAATCTTTACGTTCAACCTTTAATAAAGGTTTAAGTCATTTGCTTAAGTTTTATTTTATATGAACTCTATGTTCATATTTCTTTCTTGCACATCCCCCATTAATTGAGCATTTAAAATCTCATTATTGGACCTTGCCCTGCACCGGCGCTGCGGCGCCAAGTCCTTTGTTATCTCTCGCGCTGCGGCGCCACTCTCCAGAAGATTATGGTCGAGCTCGCGTTGCGGTGCCACTTCTCACAGTCTATCCAGCGCAGCGGCGCCGAGACAAAACCCAAGAAATTTTTCTAAGTGTTAAATAAATTCTTTGAGACGCTCACTTCCCGATCTCATAACTCATTCGTTATAACTCAGAATGAGGTCGTTCCAAATCCATTCTCTTCCTTATCTTACGTACTTTAATACCCCTCAGACAGAACTTCGTTCTGAATCCGTTAATGTGCCATTTGATTGGCTTGATCTTCACCCTTTGTTCATTTTATGTTTTTAATGCTCTTCATTTGTTCGTCCGTAATTCGATCATCCGAACTCGAAACTCGTTCATTCTTGAGTCCACAACACACGTTTTCTATGTACTCTTACTTTCTTATGAAACCCTACACGTTCGGGATCATTTACTAACTTTCTAATTCTCGTTTGACTTTTACGAAATTTCGCCATAACTACGTTATAGCTAAGTTTTAATCTGTTCTTCATGAACATTTCTACCGTTCCTAACCAAGCAATAAGCAACTAACTTATACGCGATGGTTTTAAACTTGTCCATCAACAACAATTATCCTACGATGGTTTTAAATTTGTCCATCAACAACGTTCTTCGTGTTCTTCGCGTGTTCTTCGTGTTCTTCGTTCGTTCTTCATTTTAATCGATATTTTGGATTACGATTCCACTTTTTATTGGAATTTGATGTTATAGAACATTATTCCTTACTTATTTAACCTACTTATTCATATAATCCACTCGGATCATTCAAATTCGCTACGAATCTTATACTTCCTTAAGAAATTTACAAACTAAACTTCTAATTTATTATTTCTTCTTTTCTCATGATTTCAACCATATGAAATCATCTCTAACCTTATCTACTTCTTATCTTCATTAAGTTATGTTTTAACATAGAAAACTTAAAGAAAAATCTATTAGAAGCTAGGTTTTAGATTACCCCTTCTTCTTATTTTTCTCCCGCTAGACAAAGCCGACGATTTGCAAACTTTTCTATTTCATGATCACTTTTGATCCGAACATTCATGCTCACGCACTTCCTTCTCCTCTTCATCCGAGCTCTCTCTCTATCTCTCAAGTGTGGGATTTTCAAAATCTCAAAACAAATGAAATAAGCTTACTATTTATAGATTTTCAAAGCTAAGGGCATTTTAGTCATTTCGCCCCCACCTCCTTACTAGTCCCACCTCCTCCCACAACTTAGCCACCAGCCTTAATTGGTGGCCAGGTAGCCACCCCACATGCCCATGGGTCACCCCATGGGTTGCCCTATTGGTTTTACCCATCCGTTTACCCATCGGTTCGATCCGCGGTTTCTTTTCTTGGTTTGGGCCTTAACCCAAATTCTTATTGGTCCTATCCTGGGCTTGTTTTCACAAAGCGTTGGGCTTGACATAATCCAAGTCCAATTAGATTCTACAAAGTCCATGAACCCAAAGTTCATTAAGACTTATCGTATTCTACGCATCTCATTCTCGTATTCTCATATTTTCTTTGTATATAGTTCGTACGATATTTGTATTATACGTCGTACTAATCTTCTTACTATACTCATATAATAACTAGTATTATCCTCGTATTTCTTATGCATAATAACCCTAATGATTTTACGTGATCATAAAATTCTTTGAACTCACTTTTCCTAACCCTTAGGGTTTGAGTCCGTAGGTGAAAACTCCGTGTTTGCCATAACTGAAATATTATTAAATATTCCATCACGTCTCAAAATTAAACGTAATCTATAACTTCTCGGAATTTCAAAATAAATCTCCGAGTAGAAACGGATGAATAGTGTTTATTTCGTCTTTTTCCCTGAAAATATTTTGTTCCTGGAAAACTTTTATTTTCGTCTTGAAAATTCTTATTCGCTCAGACTAGCTCTTAGCCAGAATACTCCAGACTTATAATCATCCTAGGTTATAGAACGATTAATAAACACATAGCACATAATAATATTAATAAAAATTCCTTTTATTAATAAGTAATTCTTTAAACCTAAATTATGGACAACACGAATTTCCGGGTTGTCACATTCTTCCCTCCTTATAAAAATTCCATCCTCGGAATTTCTTAAAACCACACCCTTACCCGGGTCATCACATTCACCCCTTCTTCACAGAATTTCGTCCTTGAAATTTTAGCCTACCTTTCTTCTTAACTTCACTTCAACGGAGTTCTTATCTTTCCCTCATTCCTAACCCCCATAACCTATCAAGAATCATGAAGCAGAAGGAATAACGAGGAATATAAAATTTCCTCTTAAAATGTTTCATACTTTTGCTGAGGGGTCAAATCGACCATGAACTCTTACTGGGTTAACCAGCATTTCGCCGTAAGCCCTTCTTTAACAGTCAGTTTACAATCACAAAGAAAGTAACCACCTCTTCCATGTTCTCCTCAGACTAAATCATTAGATTCCGCACCAAACCAATTTGGTTTGGCACAAGTTCTCAAAGAAAGCTCGATGACATACCATTTGTCTAGCCGAATCAAGTAGCTTAGACCATACCAATAAATTGGATATCAACGTGAAACATTCGTCTAGTCAACTCAATTGACGTCGACTACTTCTTTAAATTCATTTCGCAATACATCAAAACGGTTTATGACGTCATGATACCATACTTTTCACAATACGTTGAGGACTTCATCAATTTGTGACTTCGTCATTATACCTCATACCATAGCGGGTTGTTGATCCTAAGATCACATCCAACACCAGGTTCAATGGTATTAACAACTCCATCCTTTTACCATCCTTGCATCAAATGCTCGGATGATATAAAAATTCATTTTGATATTTCAAATCAATTTCTGTCTAGCCGGAGCAATTAGCATAGACATACCAAGAATAGCTCTTTTAAAATACTTTGGTTCCAAAAGTTGAACCAATCCTTTCCTTCTTTTTTTTTCAAAATGTACATATCAGCACGAGTTCAATAAACATCGAAATCTTAGTATATCTAGATGACTTGGAATATCTTATTCTTCACCTTACTTCATTGTCTTACTGCGACAATACTTAATCTTCTCTAGTACTTTTAATATTAAGCCTACTGAAAACAACGTGTTGTCAATCTAAACATCCTTATACCTTAGTACAGTCCATCAACTTTCCACACATTATGAGTTCAGGAACTTTCCACAATAATATGAGTTTAAGAACTGTCCAGACAGACCATAGGCGTCCATTCGCTAAGACGTTCGAAAACATACCATATTATTATGAGTCACGAACTTACCATAAGTATGAGTTTCAAGAACTCGCACCTACCTTATCGTTCTCTACCTATCAAGTATATACATGAGAAAAGATTCATCTTCTCGTCATATACATCTTGATAGCGCGACCAATCCTAATGATTATCACTACCAGAAGCTAAGTGACTGTAGAACCAAACACAATTCCACCGCCCATCAGAAAATTGGTCGACTCGACCGTAGATATAAGAAGCTAAGTGGTTGTTACACCAAGAACAATTCTTCGCCCATAAAAAGAATTGTTCAACTTAACAACTATATCACATAAGAAGCCAAGTGGTTCTAAAACCACGTACAATTTCCCCGCCCATACAAGGAATCATACAACTCAGCTGTTGATATGAGTCCTCAATTGAAATTTTACAACTCCTAAATCTCTCTCTACTTAATACGAATTTTCTTTAATTCATATACTATCCTTCATAACTTAATCTAAGTTCTTCTTCCCGTACTACTTCATAGTACCTTTCATTCATAACACTCGCTATAAATCATTCATTGTTTAACAACCCATATGTTACTACGAGTCACTATGATCACGTGGTGATCTTTTTATCCTTATTTCTACGATTATAGTCTTAGGTACTCCTACCTAAGGTTTATAACCTATCGACTCGATACCAACATAGCATACGAAATCCGGTCTATATTCACACCGGATTCCATACGTCACGAGTACATCCTTCATCCAACATACATCATTATATACCGAAATATAATAACATACACTCTCAAATCCCAGGTTCTGAAAACCTTATAACCTTTTTCATTACAAATAATAATAAATACATTATTCATTTCATCTTACAAGAGTGACTTTTATCCGCCACAAAGGATACATAACAATTCATTAAACTAGTCTATAATTCAATTTCATCTTTTTACATTACAAGTCTTCACTTGATCTTCCCGCTCATTCACCTTCTGAATGGAACTTCATCTGGATTCCGTCAGCTTGATCTTCACGAGATCTTTAAGTTCTTCTAACATTGTTCGCTAAAAATTGTTTTTCATTTAAAGCAAGTCTGAGCATTCAATTGCCCAGCAAGTCATAACAGTTTAACAAACAACTTCAGAATTAAAACATTTCTTTAGAACTTCTATAACCGAACAAAGGTTATGAAGTAGCTTGAATAATAGGAATAGTCTCGATTCCTATCATCTTATAACATCAACCACTTTTTCTTTGAAATACTTTCATTCTTCTACCTTTTTCATACATATTCTATCTGGCTAGAATCATTAGCACAGACTTAACAATAACGGTTCATGTATAAACAGAACATACTTGTATTGAACAGCTCAATCACAGAACAATGCATATCATAGAAACACCAAAGCGTACAAATTGTGGCTCAAGGCCTCATACGTTCTACCACATTGTACAAATATCGCACATTCGCACATAGATAGATCTTCTCAAGTACAACATCTGAGAAGTTTAAGAAACTAGCATTCATTAAAAAATGAATGAAGTTAGGAAACTTGCCTTACGCCCAGCTACAGCTTACGCTGAACTGCTCATTCAATTCCTATATAACACATAAGGAAAACAACATGTACTAATTAGTCATATATTGAATTGACGCATTGGTTTACTTAGCTTTACTTCTTAGGGTTTGCGTTCTTGCAATATAAGTTTACGCGACAAACTTCCTTTACCAGTTTACGGCTTTATGACATACGAAGATGTCTTACTCAAAACGTTCATCATCTTGGATGATTTATTTTCTTATCTTATCCGAACCATTAAACTTAATGCTCGTTAAAGTCAATTTCTTATTTCTTATGGCTTTCTGACAACTAAATGTCATACCGAAGGATTCATTCCTTATCAACTCAAATTCGGCTTTCATTAATCTTATTACTGTTTGTTACGGCTATCTTGATAATTCCCATCTTATTAATACTTTTGTTATCCATTATACGCACCCCATGTTCATTACCCTCGTCGCTTAACGTCTAAGTAATCACAACCATAGCAATCCCTCACGTTTGTTCATCGCGACTACGGTCCCCGGACATCGGTTACGTAACCCGCGTTTAAATTCTTTATCAATTAATCTTTTGCTTAATCTTTACGTTCAACCTTTAATAAAGGTTTAAGTCATTTGCTTAAGTTTTATTTAATGTGAACTCTATGTTCATATTTTATCCTTGCGCATCCCCCATTAATTGAGCATTTAAAATCTCATTATTGGACCTTGCCACCTTGCACTGTATTTGCGGCTGGTGCCCTTTCCTTTCTCTCTCGCTGCAAGACAACCAACTTCTCTCTCCTCTCTTCGGGAAATTTGGCAGTTGCGGCCAAGTCCTTTGTTATCTCTCTGGCTATGGCTACCACTCTAGAAGATTATGGTAGAGCTTGCCCTGGCGCCACTTCTCATGATTTATCCAAGATCTTTGCGGCGTAGACAAAACCCTAGAAATTTTTCTAAGTGTTAAATAAATTCTTTGAGACGCTCACTTCCCGATCTCATACCTCCTTCGTTATAACTCGGAACGAGGTTGTTCTAAAGCCATTCTCTTCCTTATCTTACGTACTTTAATACCCCTCAGATAGAACTTCGTTCTGAATCAGTTAACATGCCATTCGATTGGCTTGATCTTCACCATTTGTTCATTTTATGTTTTTAACGCTCTTCGTTTGTTCGTCCGTAATTCGGTCATCCGAACTCGGAACTCGTTCGTTCTTGAGTCCACGACTCATGTTTACTATGTTCTCTTACTTTCTTATGAAACCCTACACGTTCGGATTCATTTACTAACTTTCTAATTCTCGTTTGACTTTTACGAAATTTCGCCATAACTTCGTTATAGCTAAGTTTTAATCCGTTCTTCATGAATGTTTCTACCGTTCCTAACCAAGCAATAAGAAACTAACTTATACGTGATGGTTTTAAACTTGTCCATCAATAACAATTACCCTACGATGGTTTTAAATTTGTCCATCAACAACGTTCTTCGTGTTCTTCGCGTGTTCTTCGTGTTCTTCGTTCGTTCTTCATTTTAATCGATATTTTGGATTACGATTCAACTTTTTATTGGAATTTGATGTTATAGAACATTATTCCTTACTTATTTAACCTACTTATTCATATAATCCACTCGGATCGTTTAAATTCGCTACGAATCTTATACTTCCTTAAGAAATTTACAAACTAAACTTCTAATTTATTATTTCTTCTTTCCTCATGATTTCAACCATATGAAATCATCTCTAACCTTATCTACTTCTTATCTTCATTAAGTTATGTTTTAACATAGAAAACTTAAAGAAAAATCTATTAGAAGCTAGGTTTTAGACTACCTCTTCTTCTTATTTTTCTCCCTCTAGAAAAAGCCGGCGATTTGCAAACTTTTCTATTTCACGATCACTTTTGATCCGGACATTCATGCTCACACACTTCCTTCTCCTCTTCATCCGAGCTCTCTCTCTATCTCTCAAGTGTGGGATTTTCAAAATCTCAAAACAAATGAAATAAGCTTACTATTTATAGATTTTCAAAGCTAAGGGCATTTTAGTCATTTCGCTCCCTCCTCCTTACTATTCCCACCTCCTCCCACAACTTAGCCACCAAGTTTACTTGGCCACCAACCTTACTTGGTGGCCAAGTAGCCGCCCCACATGCCCATGGGTCACCCCATGGGTTGCCCCATTAGTTTTACCCATCCGTTAACCCATCGGTTCGATCCGCAGTTTCTTTTCTTGGTTTGGGCCTTAACCCAAATTCTTATTGGGCCTATCCTGGGCTTGTTTTCACAAAGCGTTGGGCTTGACATAATCCAAGTCCAATTAGATTCTACAAAGTCCAAGAACTCAAAGTTCATTAAGACTTATTGTATTCTACGCATCTCATTCTCGTATTCTCGTATTTTCTTTGTATATAGTTCGTACGATATTCGTATTATACGTCGTACTAATCTTCTTACTATACTCATATAATAACTAGTATTATCCTCGTATTTCTTATGCATAATAACCCTAATGATTTTACGTGATCATAAAATTCGTTGAACTCACTTTTCCTAACCCTTAGGGTTTGAGTCCGTAGGTGAAAACTCCGTTTTTTCCATAACTGAAATATTATTAAACATTCCATCACGTCTCAAAATTAAACGTAATCTATAACTTCTCGGAATTTCAAAATAAATCTCCGAGCAGAAACGGATGAATAGTGCCTATTTCGTCTTTTTCCCCAAAAATATTTTGTTCCTAGAAAACTTTTATTTTCATCTTGAAAATTCTTATTCGCTCAAACTAGCTCTTAGCCAGAATACTCCCGACTTATAATCATCCTAGCTTATAGAACGATTAATAAACACATAACACATAATAATATTAATAAAAATTCCTTTTATTAATAACTAATTCTTTAAACCTAAATTCTGGACAACACGAATTTCCGGGTTGTCACATGGCACACCTCAGAGATAACCCTGAGGGCGATCAATACTTGCAGCAGTCCAATCTTAGAGATAACCTTGAGCAACGACCGCTAAATTAGTTCAAACTGGAGATAACTCTGGTGATAGGCAAAATCGTCATTTTGCCATTGCGCCGTCTCCAAAAAATTCAAACATACATTCTACACAGAAATGTTCTACAAGAACCACATAGCTCAAATCTTGAGTGACTACTACACAAGACAGAACACCGGATAGAATTTGAAGCCTGGAGACCAAGGACATGGTCCCATCTTCCTGAGTTCGTACAACCTCTAATCCCATGTCATTGTGTAGTTCTCGATAATATCATGTCGTAAAAGTTCTTATACACCTCGATCAGATGCCCGGATTGAATAGAGAAAAGGCGAGGAAGCCCTGTCCAATTTTTTGTGTATACACTATAAACGGAGTGATTTCTCATTCTAAACGCTTGTGAGCTTCTATATTGCTATATTTTTACCGGAAGGAGCCGAGTGTTCATCCATTTAAAGATTTTGAAGTCTTCTTTGGCAGTCCACTGTAAGCCTTCTTATACTTTCTAAAGCCTTTCTCCATTACTGTGCACACACAGTTCTTCACGTTGAGAGTCGTGTTGCGTGTGTATACCCGAAATTCGGTCCGTGGCTTTTATTTCTTTTTGTATATATATAAATAAATATATATATATATAATAACATTATCGAGTTATGCCTTGATAGAGCCTGGATTTACATCCGGAGCGTTTATTTCTTTTATATATATATATATAAAATGTGGTCGAACTCTATTCGATGAGCCTAGATTAACATACGGAGCGTTTACTGCTTTTATATATATATAAATACTTATATATATGTTGTTGCTATCAAACTCTGTTTGATTGAGCACAGATTACACACAGAATGCGTTTAAAGCTTATATATATATATATATATATATATATATATATATATATATATATAAATTTCTATCAATCTTGTAGTTTACTTCATGGCCTTTTACAGCTTTATTTACATTTCTGTCAGGCCTGGAGTTTACTTCATGGCCTTTTATAAATTTATTTACATTTTGTCCCACCTTGAATTTACTTGGTGGCGGTTGATCGCTTTATTGCTTTATTGCTTTATTTATATTTTTTTCTCAATCCCCCATGGAGGTGCTTCGTGGTGGTTGAGTATCTGTAAATATATATATTTACTGCTTATATATAACTGTTTACAGCTTTCATACAAATTTCTGTAATAACCTGATATTTTCTATATAAATAAATAAGAAATTTTGCATATTAATTTTTTTTTTATTTTAAAGATGGGAATATGTGCCAAGTAATGTGTGTGTGTGTGTGTGTGTGTATATATATATATATGTGTGTGTGTGTTTGTGTGTGTGATAAATAAAATTTATTTATTACATGAATAATTTCAAATAATTTTATTTTAGAATTATTGATCATTATAAAGTATATTCTTATAATAATTAATTTTATAGTAGAAATGCTTTTATTATTTATTTTCTATGAAAATATGGTTATTATATTATTTAAGTATATATGAAATGATTATTGGACTTATTATAATTACTATTTTATTATATGAATTTTAGTTCAGATTATTAAGTTAATTATTTTAACTTAATTAATAATGATATATATGAAAGATAAATCGGATATGGAATCCAAACCCTAATTTTGGATTTTAAGCTATGAATGAGAATAATAATATTATATTAAATATAATATTATTTTTCGATTGTTATAAATATATCTTTGTATGTTTTGGTCAATTATGGTGTTTAATGTCAAAACCTTATATCAATTTGTTAAAACCTATTTTGAAACTCAATTATGAGTTCAAAAGCTGTGTAGTATTGGTGTTATATGATTTATGTTGTGTATTATTAGATTTAATGTTAACTAAAGAAAATCCTAATTAATATTTGAAAATCCTAATTGTTAAAAACCCTAATTTCTAAAATAGTAAACCTAATTTGCTAGAATGAAACACTAATTACTAATTGTAAGCCTTAATGCTAATTGTGGGATCTTAAACCCTAATTGGTAAAGTAATGTAATTAGAAAACTAATTATAATTAGTAAATTCTAAATTACATTTTTAGGAAACTAATATTTTATTTTATTTTATTTTTAACCCTAAATGAAATCTTAGAAATCCAATTTTTAGAAAACCTTAGGGTTAAACCATAAGGGTCAAACCCTAAGGGTTTGCCAAGTTTACAAGAATGTCATTGGAATTATTTGCAAAATGACCACTAAATACCCTTTTTGTCCCATTCATGCATTATTGCTAGCAAATCTTATCAAATCTTGACAAGCCACCCTAGTCTAGCTATGAGCCATAATACTCCAAATATCAGCCATCTAACCAGCCAAGAATCATTGCATACAAGTTATACATATAGATTAAGAGAGAAAAAGTGCATTATTACCCCACTTGTGCAACCAACACCCAACCAAACTCTCTCAAGCTCAAAACCACGAAATTTCCTTGCTAGATCAGTCACAAATCAAGCCCCGCGACTTCCAATAACAGATCATAAGCCAAGAAATTAGAATTTGTTCATAAAAAGGTAAACCCTAAACTAGAAATCTGACTTTTGATCTTATGTTAGATATTAATTTTGTGTGTGTTAAATATGTAGTATGGAGTCTAACAAAGTGATATGGGTTGCTAGATGTTAGATCCATAACATTTAGAGGCTCGGATTTGTCATTTTTCAAAATCTGGAAAAAAATTATTTTTGTCCACAAGCAAAAACTTCGAAGTTTGTAGATCTCTCTCTGTTTATGATTTGGTATGTTTTATGTTTTGGAGTTGTAGTATGCTATGAGATCTTGAATCTGGAACTTGATTAAGAGTCAGATCTATTGTAGAGTGAAAGTTACTGATGGTCAAAGTCGATTGACCGACCATGACCAAGCTAATATGGGTAACCCAGATGTTACCTAGAACGTTATGACAAGAAGTTCATGTCTATAGATCTTTCTCATGTTAGCTGTTTTGATTCTGTTATGGTAATAAGATTGTTGTATGTTATATGGACTACACTATTATGCCTTAAAATCTCTTAATCATCAAACTTAGTGAATATGGTGTCTGGTCAAAGTAGGTAAAACGATAATGTTTTCTGTTTCTGGGTAACCCAAAAAACAGATGAACGCTGTCTCTGACAGGCTTTGACGGACATGTATCTTGGGATGGTGTTGTTGTTACGATGATGTTAGGTAATAGATCTGTTCCTTGACATGTTGTCCACAAACTGAAATTTTAAAAACACAAAATAATCACATGGACTGAAAGTTGTGGAAACCCAAATATGCTTGCACGAATTGTTCTTCATTTCTGGGTAACCCGGAAAATGAAGAACAGTTATGGCAACGTTTTCAATAGCTTAGATCTTTCTGACTTATGATGTCTAGACTTGGATACTGTGTCAATCATGTACTATGTTAGTTAGTCTACAAGGCCTAACGTCTAACACAACTATAACATGAATCGATTGGTATAATGAGGCCCAAAGGGTTATTGCCCACGACCGAAAAATGCAGGCGACCCGAATATGATGAACATGTTCTAACAGCTAGTTCAAAGCTTAATAACTTTTGATTGTGATGATGTATGAACTGGTTATTGGTTGTTACATGTAGTGTTACACTAGTACTACAAGGACAATGTTTTGACTTGCCCAAAAACCTCATAGATTGGAATATCAATGGTCAAACTACCCAACTCGAAAATTGACTTTGAAGGCTCAAGAACACATTAGGCTACACTTTCTGTCACTACAGTTCTATTAATTTTAATTAAATTAATTTCTAAAAATCATTTAAAATAGTAAATAAATTATAAAAATTCTAAAAATTATTTTAAAAATTATTTTAAGTTATAAAAATTAACTTTTAATAATTTGACATATTTTTCATAAATATTAATATTTATTTGGATATTTTAGGTATTTAATTTATTTAATAAATGCATTAAATAAATTAAATAAAAATGATTTTATTGTATTAAAATCATTTTAAATAATAATAATGTATTTAATAATATTTGAAGTTATAAAACATAACTTTTAATATTTTAAGATAAGTTTCATTAATTATTAAATATTAATGATAATAGATTTATTTGGTAAATATATTAAATAAATTAATTAAAAATGATTTTAATATTATTAAAATCATTTTAAATAAAAATAAATAACTTAAAAATATTTTAAGTTATAAAATATAACTTTGATATTTAATGGAAAATTTCATTAATAAATTAATATTAATGATATTAAGTTTATTTAATAATTATATTAAATAAATAGTTTAAAAATGGTTTTATTGATTTAAAAATCATTTACAAAGGAAATAAATGAATTTAAAATATTTTAAGTTATAATAAATGACTTTTAATATTTTGATAAATAATAAATTAATATTGTAATATTAATTGTAATTATTTAAAAATGATTTTAAATATTTTAAAAATCATTTAAGGGTAATATAAATACTTTAAAAATATTTTGAGTTATTATAAATAACTTTACTATTTTGGCAATAGTTTCATTAATAGTTTAATATTAATTAAATATTAATGATAATCGAATTATTTAATATTTAAATCATTTAATAATGATTCTGATGTTTGAAAAATCATGATAAAGTATAATAATTATTTAAAAATTATTATAAGGCTATAAAAAATATTATGACTGATATTTAAAATATCTAAACGAATATTGAACTGCAGAACAGAGTCTTAGACTCGATATTTACCCGATAAAGCCGTCGGTACACTGACATAAATCAAAAATTGATTTGTACTTAGATAATTTGATTAGATACGTATTTGTTTGTGATGCAATAACTGTTAAACATATGTGACAATGTGATTAGGTTATGTGTTGACTGCAAATAGCAGTACTATGTGTTATGATATGTATTTCTAATCAAAGAAAAGATCTTATTAATGATAGGTTTCGGTATAAAAGATTAATCTAAGTTGCGTAATAGTAAGTAGCAGCTCAGGCAAGTATCTGAACTATTCTTTACATTGTGCAAATATCCTAACTTTGCATTTACTTTATGCAATGGACATGAGTAATAAAGTTTCAGAATCATATTATTGTGCTAGATTATTAACTCTATTGTTATTGATTATGTATCCAATCTTTGTATTCATACAAGTTCTTACATTATCCGATCATTGTATCATTGTATAATTCAGATATTTATTATGTTCATTAATTCCTATATAGGGTTAGACAAGTGTCCCCACTTGGATAACCATTATATTTAATCACATGTCGATACATACTTATTGATTTCGAGTATGTATACGTTGACTTAAAAGCCGTCTAAGCTATTTGATTTGGCTAGACATAAACTTAAAAATATTGTCGAGCAAGATAGAACTTTATTGTATCCAACCAGATTGTTTTGGTTCGGATTCCTGACTAACTATGAACATCCCGAACATGGGAAAACTTTTGTGCACCTAAGGTGGATAGAGTGAACGATAATATCGTTCTTGCATGTAGTATTAATCAATACAGGGTGCATTGAGATGATCACCCTCGTGCCCATAAGTTATGACGGTTTGCGGATGATGTTATGCTAAACCTTAGCAAAAATTAAAAACAATGTTCATAGTCTGTCGACTAATTTCTAGTTATAGTCAGAACGTAGTTTCACAATTTTGATATATAATTGTTATGTTGTTATTATTGGTTCAGCTTACTTCACAACTGTTGATTCGTTGTAGAAGTGTTATTTCAAGAAAACATTTAATCATTTCAGCTATTATTTGCTAGGCAATCAAATGCTCATTCTTACTTTAAATTTAAATGTTTTCAGCTAAGCATGATCAACCAGAATGTTCAGGCCAGAACAAGGGAAAAGGAAAGCAAACATAATAATCTTATGTTAACTTTTGTAATAGTTAGACAATATTAAGACAATGATATTTATTATCTATCATGTAATGTATTGTAGTAAAGGTTGCGTACTTGGGATTAGACTCTGATGTATGTAAATTAAGTTTGACATTTATATTATTGTTATTATTATTAGTATTATTTCGCTCATAGAAATGGTATCGTAAAGCACCGAGTTCGGGTTTCAAGTACCTGAATTTGGGGGCGTTACAACATGGTATCAGAGGTTTAGGGTTAGAAACCTTAGGTGGGATAGACCTTGGGCTATAACCTTAGAACAGAGGGAAACGTTGAAAATATAAATAACTCATATAGAGTTTAAAAGGAGATGAATTGAATAAATTCATCGTTAAACAAAATAAAAGATAACTTGCATGTATAAAATTATTAATTGTTGTGTGTATATACTGTCGACGTCGAGATTTTTAATTGTCCTTTTCCGTTACTTGTTCTTTAGTATTCTCATTTTAGGTGAGATTTGTTTAAAAAAATAAGTGAAAAAGGTCTGACATGTATAATGTCGACGATGGACTGTTAAGAGTCGCCAGTTGGTTTTTTAAATGGTTGTACCAACACAACCGAGAAAAGGTTTGTACATTGACCCAGTGTTGTGACACTACTAAACAGGTCGGTGAAACCGAGATTCATTAGGGTACGGGGACTTGATTTTACGGAGGGAAGGTGTTAGGCACCCCCCGATATCCGTGTTACCACGGTGACCACCTCTTTTCAAGAAACTATTATCTAAATGTGTGTATGTGTGGGTCAATGTGCTGTTATTTGGAAGTAGTGCAAGGCCTCGTTCGCACCTATATACACAAGGTTTGAATTTATGTGAAAATTCAGTTTTTAGCAAGATATAGCAATGATGTTTTAAAAAAAAGGTTTTTCAAACCCTGAAGCTCAATAGTAATTGAGACCTTTTACACTTCCATTTTATTAAGTGTTTGGCTTAATTGATTTTATTTTCGAGATGCGAAGCATCTGTAAGAAAATAATGTACAAAATAATGCCGACTTCCTCGTGGGTATGAAAACCATCTGAGGAAATTCAAACACCATAGAATAATTTATAAGCTTCTTACAGCTGAAAATGTCTATCACGGAAACCGAATCTAAATCCAATAGGCTGAATATGTGATTACATGATTTCTAGGCGCACATGATACCGCAATTTATATTAAAGCAGTAAGCAGATATATATATAAAAGCTGTAAATATATATATACAGACATGATCACCAACCACGAAGCACCTCCATGGGGGATCAGAAATATAAATAAAGCTGTAAAAACTATCAACCACCACGGAGGAAACTCCAGGTGGGACAAAACGTAAATAAAGTTGTAAAGCTATCAACCACCACGGAGGAAACTCCAGGCGAGACAAAATGTAAATAAAGTTGTACAAAGAAATCAACTGTTGTCGAACTCCAGCTGTAAAAGCGATCAACCATCACGAAGTAAACTGGGTGGGATGAATATATATATATATATATATATATATATATATATATATATATATATATAGCGATAAACGCATAGGATGTAAAAACCAGTGCTCATGAGCGAGTTTAAACAGCAAATATATATATATATATATATATATATATATATATATATATATATATATATATATATATATGTAAAAGCGAGTAAACGCACCGAATGTAAAATCCAGGCTCTTCGAACAAAGTCCAACACACAGTTAATATATATAAATGTGTGTATATATATATATATATATATATATTAAAGCAGTAAACGCTCCAGACCGAGGTCTAGGCTCATCAAACAAAGTTTGACACACAGTTAATATATATATATATATAGAGGAAATTTCAAGAGTAGAACTTTAAATAGCAGAACTATGTTAAACAACAGAACTATTAATAAGACTCCCGTGTTTTTTTAAAGCTCTTATCTCCTCGAATAGAAAACTCCCGTGTTTTTTTGGGAGCTCCTCCTCTCTCCTCGATAGAAGCTAAGCTCCTCCTCTCTCCTCGATTGAAGCTAGAAGAACCAAGCCAGAAGAAGAACTAAACCGCCCTAAATCAGAAGAACCAATCCCCAGAAGTCTTCTAAATTGAACGAAGGGGCTGGAAGAACCAAGCCCTAGAAACAAAGTAGCCCCAAATCGATTCTAATTGGAAATTTCTTCTCAAAATTGTGATTCAAATCGGTAAACACTTTCTTTATTCGTCTAATTTCATTTTTTGTTGGGTTTTAAATTTTGTCTTTGTTGTTCGAAGAAATTGGCTAAGTTTTGTTGTTGAAGAGTTACGGGTATATGTCCCAATTTGCAAGAACAGAGGGAACTGTTTTACCTCTAGTACTACAACTGAAAATATTATCACTTGCATAATTTTGTTGCATTTCTATCTGTTCCCTATTTTTAGATGTCTTTGATGTTTTTCTTAAGGGAAACTTCAGTACCAATGTAAAGAAACCTTTGAAGCTTCAAACTTGGATCAACATAGTGTTAATATAATGCATTTTAATCTATAATTGCGGTTCCATCTTTACTTTGATATTTCCAGGAAATTTGAATCCACTCTAAACCCAACTTTGAGAATGGAACCTATAGTGATTTCATTAGTAAGTCCTGAAAAAAATTTAGAGGCATATCTTTAAAGGCCAAATCTTTAACTGAAATGACCTTAGACTAGTTAAATTTATTTTGGATATTTCTATAATGATTGAGTTTTAGATTACTTGTATATCCAGCTTCTTTTGTTGTGGCCAGTTAACACCATTGACAAAAAAGATTCCTCGGCCAAATAGAACTAATGATCATGAGGTATGTGAACTAATAGAGTAAGGGTGTTTTTCTTTTATATCAATACTAGACATGTTGAATTGGATGATAATCATTAATTGACTGCAGTACAAGTGTTGTTCACTTCTAAAGATGATTCCTGTTCACTTTTAAAAAGTTTGTTCTTTAGAGAGTTGTGTATTTATGTTACATACATTCATTGCTACATTCACTATTTGGGTGATTTGCGGTTTGTGATGAACATAATACATCTAGAAAATGGGTACGGAAAGCACTTGATGTATGCGGAGTTGAATATGTTTAGCATATTCTTGATTGTCAATAATGGTATTAATGATGGTTGTTCGGGGGAGGTGGGAGTTTGGGGTCCTTCTCTCTACGGAAATTGGTAGGCTTCTGCAGTGACTTTGTAAGTAAGAAGATGAGGCATAGGGTTGCCTTTGTTATTTAAACACACTAACCTTTATTATTTAAATGTTGGCTTTGATGTAATTTTTGTACAAAAGAATGTAATAGTTCAGTTTGGGAATTTTTGTCTTGACAATTATGTTAGTTTATATGATATTCTCCATGAATCGTTATTTTGATTCAAAAAGTCTTACATAGTATTTTTTTAAATTATAATTAGATGTTTGAAGTAAGTAATAATTAGACGTTCTACCTCATTGAAAACCTCATTGAAAACCATTATCCAAAGAAACTTTGTGCGGCATTGAACACATTACAACCGAGAATTTACACAGCACACTACTTTTGACACCAAAACTTTGATAATCATTAATTGACTGCATTACAAATGTGTTAAGATGCCATGCCATCTCAAAATGGATAAAATAATGTCTGACAAAATTCAAGTTATCTTCAAGTACATCAAGTAGATTTATCAAATTTGGCATCTCGTCTTTGGATATGTGTTCTTGTGCTAATTCATCTTACTGATTAACTCATTGATGTGAGCCTCGTGGTTTCAAGTATCTCCACCGTCATTGTATCGCCTTTTCTTACCCTGCAATGCCTTTTCCAAACATTCGACTTGAAGGGGCACTGTAAAACTGGTAACCTCCTTAAAATATGTACCAACATTACCAATCTCATTAACAATGTCTTCTATGCATATATTCCGTCTTGACCCAATGCCCGCTCTTAGAGAGGAGTCAAGAATTTGGGGAAAGGAATGTTGCAGAAACCAAAATGACATAATTTACTGAGTCTAATATACCTGCTCAATGGCATTATTATCTGTCAATGGAACTCTCTACTTGTCAATCTTTGCTAGCTCCTTCTTGTATATCAGTTCATTCACACTCTTAAGATTAGGATATCTTCAGATAGAGAGAGAAAGGGGTAAACAATGTTAAATATAGCATGTGGTCATCCAAAAGATATTGCAAATCTAAATTTTAAGTATGTTACTAAGATGCAGATATATAAATATCAATATGATATTAATAACAGTCTCTTTGTATTATTTTGTGGCCAAAACACATTTGGAACACAATAATAACCCAGTTTTCCATCTATTAGCATACCATTTAATGATTCTGTGACTGTTCATCTTAATTGGACCAAGAAAGGCGATAGGTGACCAACAAGAAATTTACTATTGATTAATCTTGTGAGTTTTTAATCATGTCTTTTTACGGTATACCATCACTAAATACTGGTTCTACACCAAATTCAGATTTCCCTAAACTTTTAGTTAGGGCTTTATAGGCAAAATATATCGAGCATGGGCCAACCGTATTATTCGTATAGACAAAAAGATAAGAACTTAATAACACCATTATTCAATAACACCATTATTATTCGTATAGAAAAAAAATCCGAAGAAATTGAGACATAGACGACCTAAAGAACTTCCAACAAAACCCAACAAAATCCAACAAAACCCAACAAAAAACAAAATTAGATGAATAAAGAAAGTGTTTACCGATTTGAATCATGATTTTGAGAAGAAATTTCCAATTAGAATCGATTTGGGCTGCTTTATTTCTAGGGCTTGGTTCTTCCAGCCCCTTTGTTCAATTTAGAAGTCTTCTGGGGCTTGGTTCTTCTGATTTGGGGTGGTTTAGTTCTTCTTCTGGGTTGGTTCTTCTAGCTTCAATCGAGGAGAGAGGAGGAGCTTAGCTTCTATCGAGGAGAGGAGGAGCTCCCAAAAAAACATGGGAGTTTTCTATTCGAGGAGATAGGAGCTTTAAAAAAACACGGGAGTCTTAATAGTTCTGCTGTTTAACATAGTTCTGCTATTTAAAGTTCTGCTCTTAAAATTTCCTCTATATATATATATATTAAAGCAAATAAACACTCCAGACCGAAGTCTAGGCTCAATCGAGTCATAACTTGATAATGTTAGTCCATATATAAATATATATATATATACAAACTGAAATAAAACCACGGACCGAAGTCCAGGCAAACTCACGTAACACGACTCTCAACGTGAAGAAGGGTCTGTGCAAAGATGAAGAGAAAGACTTTAAAGTGTGTGAGAAGGCTTACAGTGGGCTGCCAAAGAAGACTTTTATATCTTTAAAGTGGATAAAATTCGGCTCCCGCCGGTACAAGTAGCTATATGTGAGCTCACAAGTGTTTAAAATGGGAAAGCACTCAGTATATTACAAGTATAGAGCAAATTTGACAAGGCTTCCTCGCTCTTTTTCTTTTCAAAATGGCCACCCCAAACCCTCTATTTATAGAGGGGAGCATGGTGTACTGTGTCCAGTAGCAGGTGTACTGAGACTTCAGGGTTGCCCGGGTCTCTCGAGTTGGGTCATCTCGTGAAATGCGTGCTGCGTAAACCTTTGCAATGTCTACTCAAACTATCAAATTGCACTCCGGGCATCTGACTGAGGTATATAGGACCTATTTCAGACCGCCGTTGTCGAGAGTTGTACAATGGCATTGGATTAGAGTTTGTACGAAGTCATTGAAGATGAGATGATGCCCTCCGGTCTTCAAGCTTTAAATTCTATCCGTTACCCTGCACAATAGTCACTCGGGATTGGTTTTCCTTGATTCTTGTGGGACATTGTTGTGTAGAGATGTGTGTACGAAATGTTAAGACGACGTGATGTGGCTTTAGAGTGGCGAGATGATGCCTTGGTCCCTCACCGGAGTTATCGGTAGTTTGGGCTAATAAAGCAAACGTTGTGACACCCCCAAAATCAGTACATATCACCTATTCTGAGTCGCCAAATACATGGTACAAAAATTCAAATACAACTTAATTATACAACAGTTGTGTAAAATACGACTAAACCTATGCTGTGAGTTTTAATACAAATATTGTATACAAACTCAATGGGGTCCTCATTACATTTATTATCACACTATTTCATAGAATAGTGAGGACTACTAATGCTATTATCTGGACCATCACTCTGTTCCCCGACTAGTCCTTGCTACGTTCTCATTTTCTAAAGAGAACAATGAAAGCAAAAGGGTGAGCTCAACTAGCCCAGTAAGAAATATTATGACTAAGATAATGCAGAATAAATTATCATTAGCCTTCAAATGATGTTAAAGCGATAAAATATAACAAACATCAAGTTTAAGCTGCGGTAATGGACAAGCAATCCATTAGAAGAGTCAAGTAGAGAATAAAATCTACTATCTTCTATGATTTTAAAGGTTTTTCATGACTTTTATCGTCGAGACTCAGCTTAATAAATAATCCACATCATCCCTGCACTACAGCCAAGGATATTCATTAGTATCACAACCACAAATTATCCATGCACCACAGCCAAGGATATTCGTGTATTCATCAATGGTCATGATCATGCCAACAACTGTCCATCAATGCACTACGGGTCAATGAGGACTTTTTCCACCTCTTTTGTAATATTACAGTCATGATTACACCAAATAATCCCTGGTCATAATTATACCAATTCCATCTTTGCACTACAGGCCACAGATGACTTTCAACATAATATAAACATGAGGATGATGATAATGATATAAGAATTCAATAAAACAAGTTCAAGAATTAATTTATCCAGGAACTAATAATTTCAAAATTGTCAACATGATATTTCTTTGTAGAGTAAAATTCAAGAATGCTCAGAAGAGTATTTCCATGAAAAGATACTGGATGAAGCGCAAATATCAAGGATATTCCACTAATTTTGTGGAGTATAGAAGTCAAAACTTAAACCAACTGAGTATAATAAAGAATGGATTTACAAAAGAAATCACCATGCATGCGGTACTTCACATAGACAGGTTATTCCAACAGAATAACAAATAACGGAACAGTCAAAGCGAAATTAAGACCAAGCGGGATGTTCCAATGAATAATAAAGAATGGAATAACAAAAGAAATCACCATGCATGCGGTACTTTGGATAGACAGGTTATTCCAACAGAATAATAAATAACGGAACCAGGTCAGGCGAAATTCCCACCGACAGGATGTTCCAACAGAATAATAAAGACGGAATCGGTCCGGTAAAAAAGCCTTGCATACGATGATATTTCAACATAATAATAAAGAATGGAATAACAGAAGTTCTCTTCATGAATACAAAAGAAATAATACCCCTTAACGTAAAAGAAGAGTATTTCGACTGGTAGGGCGAGGATATTTTTTAAGAAAAGTTGCACTAAGCTCAAAGCTTCTTAAAACTCTAAAGAAATACGCTCAAGATTATAGAAGAGAATTTCTCTGAATTTCTGGTGTGATTTCAATTCTAACTAAGCATCCTATTTATAGGAGAATTGAAGGGGTACTGTTTGAACACGGGTGCACCGGATGGTAATTTCACAGACGAAATTGTAGCGACTTAATCGATGTTATCTTGTAAGAATTTGATTACCAACATCAAGTAAAACAAAATAAAAAAATATATATATATATATATATATATATATATATATATATATATATATATATAAGCACATGCTTGATTGAATTATTTGCTCCCACCCGACAAACTCTTACAACTTGATGACTTTTGATTCCACGAATCCACTATCATCATATATATATATATATATATATATATATATATATATAAAATAATAAAAGTGCTTTCATCCACTATCATATATATATCTATATACAAAATAAAGGTACTTCCCTCCACCAACGTCACTCCCCCATAATTCAATTCAATATATATATATATATATATATATATATATATATATATATATATATATATATATAAACCTAAGTACTTTCACCTAACTATTTTAATAATGGGTAAGTGGGGATCCAAATAATACACAAAATTACAACAACTACTCCATAAAAAAATTTTCAATATTTTCAACAACATTTATCATCATTATTATAATTTACAATATTAATCGACCAGGTCATTCCCAGGAATGAGGGGGCTTTCCAATAAGAATTTCTTCCTATTGGCGCGCAATTAGGTGACCAAACCTCTCCTTGACAGAACTTCTAGACATCGTTAATATTGCAAATAATAATATTAATAACCTTGTCGTTTCAATTATTGATTTAATAATATATAAAATATTGACAATAATTTAATCAAATAACATGAGATACTATATCGCAATTCATCGTAATAATAATTGAACAAAACTAAGTGACTTCTCACGTAAGCATCAATAATCAATATCGTGTGCTACTGTGGAACTACGCGTATTACTGTACTTTTAACACCGGGTGTTTCAACAGTTAACAGTAAAACTTCCGCCGTTATTTTCATAAAGTATTTTTGCCGTTTTCTCAATCAAACAATAATTCCGTTGTAGGGTCCACCAATGATTGTCTTGGTTATACGAATATTCCCTGTTAAAATGAATATTCCCCGACCAATCGAATATTATATAACAACTTGCGTACTTTGCAAAATTTATAAATATTACCCAAAACTTTAACATTATATCAAATTCATTCCATAATATTCAAAAATGATATTTATAGAAAATTCATCTTTATTTATAAAAGTTGGGGTCTTACAGACGTTGCTCAAGGTTATTGCTGAGATTGGAATGCTGCAAGTGTTGAAGGTCCTCAGTGCCAACTCTGAGGTATGAATGTCCTCCCGATGTTATCTCCGGGTTGGTACTGGGTGTCTCGTTGTGAGCGTCGAGATTGAAGCTGGTTGCATTTGAAATAAGCATTTTCGGGGTTATTACCGGAACTGCATTCCTTGGGTTGATCACCAAGGTTGGTAGCTATTCCCATGATTGGGACTGAGACTAGATACCTCAGGGTTATCTCTGAGATTAATCGATCTTCTCCGGTGTGTGTTCCGGTATTGGAGCTGCACGCATCGGGGTTATCTCCGAGGTTGGATTTGTTACTCCCGGTGTGTGTTCCGGGGTTGATGCTGAACTTTCAGTAGTATCCGGAATGGATATGAACTTTCTTCCAGGGTTCCCTCTTAAAAGACAAATCTGTCCTTCTGTAATATTAGTGACAGGTGTGCAGAAAAATTTTGAGTGTCTACAGATGCCCCTCTTTATCATACTCATGCAATGCAATGCAGGGGTAGGATAAAGAATCCTAGACACTTGAAATGCCATAAGACAAACATGATACTATATATAGCAACATGATGCAAATGTATGATGCATGTGTGCGAGGTTGTTGCCCAACATGCTGGAGATGATTACTGAATCATTGTAATATTTACCGATGATTGGGAAATATGACCTGATCGGAGGTGTGATCTGAATCTGTTAGGATGTTGATGTTGGAGTTATCACCAAAGTCCTGGATCCTTGATACCGACTTAATCCCGAAGAGTACCTCTTATGTGTAAGAGATATGTGGGGATAAAGCTTTGTCTGTTTGAGGATGTGTATAACATATTCCATCATCTATCCTCCTTGATGATGTTGACCTTTCCTGGTTTATATTATCAGGATATGTCAAGATTCTATTGGATTTACTGCCAACAGCAGATGCTGTCAGGATTGCCTGACCTTTGTTGATTTGTACTTCACCGATGTGTGAATCAACAGATGAAAACCATGTAGGGTATATTGTCAAGGCTGCTTGACCTTTGCTGATGTGTGAACAAACGACTGATACTCTGTGAGCATATTATCAAGGTTGCTTAACCTTCGCTGATGTGTGAATCAATGGAACATTGCGTTGTGACCCCCGCCGGGGATCCATTGGGGACTTATGAATACTAAAGTACACAATTATCGAACAACTTTCGATGCCTCGATGGGTTTACTTGCCATCGGCTGAAATAACGTCAAGGTTGCTTGACCTTCATTGATGTGTGTGTCAACAGATGAAAATGCATTATAACCCCCGCCAGGGTTCCACGTTATAACCCCCGTCGGGGATCCACGTTGTAACCCCCGTCGAGGATCACATTGATCTTTAGGGTAATGACCAAGAATTGGCGGCATTGGACCTGTGCTAGGTATTGCCGAATGTGATTTGTAACAAAATGAGATCATTGGCATGGTATACCTCGTGTTTGGGTGACTACCAATGAGTGATGTACAGACTTAAAGTTTCATTTGAGAAGACCAGGATTGTAGGCTATTTTGCTCAATTGCATAGTGTTTTTATTCCCGATTTGACTTTTTCAATCCGTCATAACTCCTTTGCAACTCGAACTAGTCCGATCTGGAGGGATGGGCCCACATAGGGGTGCCGCAAGTACACCTACTTTCAGCCACAAATGGACCTGAGGCCAACCGTGGATATTAATATCCTACAGGTTGGTCTCACAAGTAACTTTTAACTTGTCTCACGAAGAAAAATCTGGAGCTCTCCTTCAGATCTGCTGAATTCGGGGGATTTTCTACAAATTCTGTCACCGTACAAATGTTCTGCACTATCCACACCCTTTCTGAGGTGATTTGGAGACTTGTTGTCCAGATATTATGGATCCGGATCAGTCGAGTAGTTCCCGTAGGACAACTTCTGGTATACGGAGGAGGGCTTTTGAAGTGCCTCGACCCCGTTCCGTTAGACAACCTCGTCGATTGGTGGAGGTAGTGATACGTCCAGTTCGGGCTGATGTGCCGGACGTCGAGGACGAGGATGAGGACATTCTGTTTGTGGACCCCGCTCCTGCTGCACATGTTCCCCATAGGGAGCTCCCTTGTATTCAGGTAACAAACCCAGAGCTTCTGGGTGACTTGAGCAGACATCCCTCGATGTACTTACATGCTAACGAGGTATGACATTAGATCTTGATCTTCCTTCTTTCCTATTGACGAGGAGTAAAGGATTCTGATGTTCATATGCATTTCATGCAGGTTCCCGGCTTTACAAAGCCTCAAGCGAATTAGTTTAGCATACACTCCATGTATCAGGCTCTTCATCCCGACTATAGAGCGGTAGTGCATGATTGGGGATTTGGGTCATTGTTTTCCATCCTTCCCCGTCGTTGTCCCTGGTGTTACCTCAGGGCATTGTCTGAGCGATGGTTTCATCAGACTCAGTCACTCTATTTGTTGGACTGTGAGGTGATGATGCCGCCGATGGATTGGCGGTTTATCACATCATTCAATTTTGACGGAGGTCCCTGTAGCTGAGGGTTTCACTCACTGTCGCATGCAGCTAGAGCTATTGACAGCTGATATCATCACATGGATTCCCTATTCTAGGGAACATTTGGCCATCGGTTTTGAGGATGGATACCCGACTGGCATCGAGTATGTGATCTCCACCCGGAGAGTTCCTCTCTTTACAGATGGAGGATGGGAGCTTTATTTAGGATAGCGTGCTATTAGGAGCACCACAGGGGAGATTCGTATGCCGATCTTGCCTCCTACCAGGCGTTATTGGCCTGTATCGTAGTCACCCATCACTGATATCCCACTGTTGGGGTTTGATGGCTTTACATTATCAGAGGGTCCTTACACTCAGGAGATATTCCAGTGTTGGTGGTTCCCTCGTACTATTGGAGCCCAGTCCTGCGCCTCTCAGTTCATGGGGGATATGGTTCCAGGATCCGTGATGATGATGGATTGGATAGACTGTGTTTGAGATCCAACTCATGTGACACAGATTGACAGTTTGACCCGGTGACTAGACCAGGCACATTTCTTTATCCAGCATTTGGCCAGAGATCCGGTAGAAGCAGATTTGTTTGATCTTTCCAGCTCAGGCGCTGGCCCCTCAGACGACCCATTCAATTTTGCAGGCGCAGATCCTCCTCTATATAGGCCTGATATTCTTGTTGACAAAGATCCAGTGACTCAAGAGGAGTTACATCAGGTGGACAGGATTGATGATGTAGACATTGACACCATTGTCTTCTTCTGATGTGTATTCTCGTTATATCTTTTGATAGGCCTCTGTTAGCTATTAGGTGGATGTGCCCCATTATCGCTATATCTTTTGATAGGCCTCTATTAGTAGTAGGTCGTTTGTGCCCCATTTCCCTATATTTGTAGCTGTACAGAGATGATGTATTAGATGTTGATATACTTAGGAATGTATGCACATTTTTTCATTCCATATATCATATTGCCATCTATTATCTGCAATGCATGTATCATGTTATGCATATATATGTATGTCTAGAGATATTCAGCATTGACCCCTGGATGGTCTTATGACACGACCCGTATAGATGTCTTCTTCGACAGTTAGCCGTATTGATCATAACCCACCATCATTGGTGGCATCGGATATGCGATCGTGGTATGATATCATGTCACCATCAGACTGGGTGACCGTAGATCATTTGTTGCAACATACTCTGACCATGTTGATGTTTCAGGTTCCCACAGGATTTGTGGATGGCATGCTAAAGCATTGGGTATCGAAGAGGTAGGTTTTCTGATTTGGGACCCAGGAGTTGACTCCCACTTTGGAGGAGTATGCACGATTGACGATGCTGCCGCTGGACAGACCTTGCATGCATATGGCTTTAGGGGACATGAGTCGACGGTTCATGACCTTCACTGGATTAAGGCGCAAAGTGGTGCAAGATGAGCTTACATCGAGCCATGTTATATCCCAGCATTTTCTGTTTGACAGATTTGGCTTTGAGGATAGTTATACACGATATTCCGGGGATTTCACAACACCGGAGGATCATTGGCGTCTAGTCAAGGTGGATCTAGAAGCAAGAATCTATGAAGAGAGGAAATCTCAACCCTTGATTTTATTGGCCCATTTGAAATCCTTGATCGAATAGGAACTGTGGCTTATAGACTCGTTTTACCGTCAAGTATGTCTCGTGTTCATAACGTTTTTCACATATCCATGTTACGTAAATATGTGGAAGACCCGAACCACATTATTGAGTTAGAACCGGATGAAATAACGGAAGATTTGACGTATGAAGAGGTTCCTGTTCAAATCTTGGATAAGAAGGAACATATTCTACGCTCGAGGTTATACCTCAAGTCAAAGTTTTGTGGAGAAACCACGATGTTGAAGAAATGACTTGGGAGTTAGAATCTGAAATGAAATCAAGGTATCCTTACCTCTTCAATATACCAGGTACGTACCCTAATTTCGAGGGCGAAATTTCATAAGAAGAGGAGATTGTAAAACCCCAACTTTTTGAATAAAGATGAATTTTCTATAAATATTATTTTTAAATATTATGGAGTGAAATTGATATAATGTTATAGTTGTGGGTAATATTTATAAATTTTGCAAAGTACGCAAGTTGTTATATAATATTCGATTGGTCGGGGAATATTCGTTTTAACGAGGGAATATTAAATACAATGGCACAATCATTGGTGGACCCTACAATGGAATTATTATTCGGATTGAGAAAATGACAAAAATACTTTATGAAAATAACGGCGGAAGTTTTATCGTTAAGCTGTTGAAACACCCGGTGTTAGAAATGCGATGTCTGGCGTGGTTGCATAGTAGCATGCGGTATTAATTATTGATGCTTACATGATAAGTCACTCGGTTTTGTTGGTATTATTAATGTAATAATCTGAGAAAATCTTTTATATAAAGCAGAATACTTTTATAAAGTTATTCTATAAATAGAATTTATTATATTCTATTATACATAGTGTTGCATAATTGTGTCGCATAGTGTTTTTGCATAGTAAAATCTTTTTATATAAAAGCAGAATACTTTTATAAGGTTATACATTTTATTAGACAATAATTAGAATATATTATATTTTATTATGCATAGTGTTTGCATAGTGCCTGCATAGTGTTTGCATAGTAAAATCTTTTATAAAGTTATTCATTTTATTAGATTATAAATAGAATATATTATATTTTATTTAAAAGATTTTGCTTTAAATATGGACCGTCAGATTAAAGTAAATCAATCTGGACCGTTCATGAGTTAGTTACTATGCAGTCCATTTTTCTATAAATAGAAGCTCATTCCTTCATTATTTTCTTACGAATTCACTGAAACTATAGAGAGATATACTATAGAGAGAAAGTAGAAAGTATTCTACTACTTCACTACTTCACTACTTATATATCCAGTACTCTTCTTCTTAAGGTAGGGAGTATTATTTCATTTGTATTCATGAAGAGAACTTACGTTATTCCATTCTTTATTATTCTGTTGGAATAACTTTTGTATCTGTGAGCTACCCTATACTTGGTGACATTCTTCTATTATTCCGTCTTTACTATTACATTTGGAATATCACATGCATGCGTTTTCTATTTGGACTGATTAAAATCTTTATTATTACATTTGGAATATCACATGCATGCGTTTTCTTGGGACTGGTTTTATCTTTATTATTATTACATTTGGAATATCATGTTTGTGCATTTTACACCGGACTGATTACGTCCTTATTAGTATTACATTGGAATAACTTTGTACATGCGGGCACCGCATGCATGGTGATTTTCATTGTTATTCCATTCTTTATTATTACATTGGAACTTCACAGCCGGTCTTAATTTACTTTGACACAGTTCCGTTATTTAGTATTCTGTTGGAATGACCTGTCTATGCGAAGTACCGCATGCATGGTGATTTCTTTTGTTATTCCATACTTTATTATACTCAGTTGGTTAAAGTTTTGACTTCTATACTCCATGAAATTAGTGGAATATCCTTGATAATTGTGCTTCATCCAGTATCTTTTCATGGAAATATTCTTCTGAGCATTCTTGAATTTTACTCTACAAAGCAGTATCATGTTAACAATTTGGACGTTATTGGTTCTTGGACAAATTAATTCTTGAACTTGTTTTATTGAATTCTTATATCATTGTCATCATCCTAATATTTATATTTTTTGAAAGTCAATCATGGCACAGTAGTGCATAGATGGACTTGGTATGATTATGACCGAGGATTATTCGATTGTAATCATGATAGTAATGTTACAAATGATGTGGTAAAAGTCCTCATTGGCCTTCAGTAGTGCGTTGATGGACGAGTTGTTGGAATGATCATGACCATTAATGAATACACAAATATTCTTGGCCCGTAGTGCATGGATAATTGTGGTCGTGATACTAAAGAATATCCCACGGCAGTAGTGCGGGGTGATTCGATGATGTGGAATATTTATTAAAGTGAGTCTCAAATAATAATGATGATGAAAAACCTTTTAAATCATAAAAGATAGTAGATTTTATTTTCTACTTGACTCTTTTAATGGATTGCTTGTTCATTGCAGATTAAACTTGATGTCTATTATATTTTATCGGTTTAACATTGTTGGAGACTAATGATAATTTATTCTCGCATTATCTTAGTCATAATATTTCTTCTTGGGCTAGTTGACTCACCCTTCCTTTCACTTTGTTCTCATCGAGAAATGAGAATATATTTGGGACGAGTCGGGGAATGGAGTGATGGTCCAGAGGATAGCATTAGTAGTCCTCACTATTCTGTGAAATAGTGTGATAATATTTGTAATGAGGACTCCTTTTGAGTTTGTATAATCTCTAGTAGACAATATTTGTATTCAAACTCACAGTTTATGTTTTGTCGTATTGTACATGACAGTTATATTAGTAAGTTGTATTTGAATTCTGTACCATGTATCTGGCGACCCAAGATGGGTGATGTATACCTAATTTTGGGGGCGTCATAGATGTCATGTCTTGGTCGATGTTCTTGGTGGATATCAGGGATCCGTTTAGCATATTATAGTGCTCGGCGCTTAGCTCACCTTACAGCTTTATTACTCACGCTCTGGGCATGGGCTATCTCCCTCTGGCTGGCTTGAGGGGGCTGACTACCTACCACCCGCTAGCCGTGATGTTGCAGTTTGACCAGTTTCAAGACTTTCATCATTTCGAGGGGGTGTCGGGTCAGTTTTCCACTTCTCATTATCTTTCAGCAGAGGACCGATCCCATGTGTATGCTTGTTGGGATCAGCGTGAGATAGCTGCTTTTTCTATGAGCCATCCGGGTTGTTCTACAGAGTATTCTGCATGGATGGAGACAGAGATTGCACCGGTTGTGGTAGTATCCACATTACCGAGTAGTGATTCCGACGATGTAGAGCCTATGGAGGACATTGATTCCTACATCGAGGAGGAGCCAGTTGCTGGGCTGCCAGCATTTCCATTAGATTCTCCTAGTACTAGCACTGTTGTGATTCAGCATTCGACATAGTACTTTGAGTAGAGTCTCCATCTGATGACCTTAGAGAGAGACCAGGCTAGAGCCTTGATGTTGACTGCCCTTGATGGGAGAGACGCAACTCAATTAGAGAGAGACGAGGCATTAGCTCGTAGAGATGCCATTGTTGTTGAGCGAGATGAGGCTAGATCAAGCCAGGGATACAGTGATAGTTGAGCGGGATAGTGCCATATCTGCCCGGGATGTAGCCATTACATATAGTACTATAGTGAGGTCCCTTACCACTGGCATGATCGCAGAGATAAACACTTACATTGATGAGCATATGGTCACCATGCAGATGGCTGTAGATATGTTGGGTCATGTGGATATTCTCATACAGGAGACCACAGCTTCGCCTCCTTCATCTGAGAGGGATGCTATGTTGGGCTTGTTAGCTCGCATATTGATAAATGGATTTTATATACACGAATCGATATTCATTTCAAGTTTAAATTCATAGTTATCTTCGTGTTTTGTGTTCGTTTTCACTCGTTTCGTGTTATTTTGTGTGTAGGTGGTCATGGATGCAAGTGGTGAAGAATGGCGGAGTTTTGGAGCAAAAATGGAAAAACTCATGAAAGCAGAAAATTTCTTTAGCAGAAGGCATGCCATATGGCGGGCCTTCTGAAACTATACCCATTTGGTGGGGTCCCGAAATCTGTAGTGTCCTATTTGGTTTGTGGAGTTTGCTACGACTTAGATTGGTGTTGTTCTGTTAGGTGCCTGGAGTCTATAATAGGAGATTTTGGGTAGAACAAAAGGGAGAGCTGAATATTACGTTGCAATACACAAATCATACAACACAAGGAGCATAATACAAGGAAAATTCCAGGATTCAAGTGCGAGCTTTGGAGGAGTAATTTTCAAAAATTATCGTGACGGTTGCAAATCAAGGCTACGTGAAGGGGTTTTCATTATTCTTCTTCTATTTAGTTCTTTATTTGTAATCGAAAGGATGTTTTCAGTATATTATTCAGTTTTTAATTCATTCGTTATGAACTAATTCGCTTATTAGACTTGTGATGGATCTTTGGGCGAAACGATGATTCTATAGATTTGATTTCCAATTCATTAATATATTCTCAGTTTATCTATGTTAATTCGAGCGTGAACTTATGAATTGCCTAATCAACAATTCCTTGTGGATTTGAATGGAATCGAGAGAGGAGATTCGAATCTAGACCTAGTTAACATAGCTTGTGTCATGAATTTTGTCAATAGCAGATTTTGATTATTGTTAAGGTTGAGATATGCTTAACATCATATGTAATCGAATAGAGAACTTAAGCTTAAACCTTCTTTAATTGCAGTTCACATAGAGATATAGTGAGTTGGTTGATTTAGGTGTTTAACAGATTTCTATCTTAATTGTGGATTGACGGTAATATGGTATTAGTGCATCGAGAGGTGGCTAGTATTACTTTCGTGTTCTTGATTAATAAACTGGGATATTAAATTGAGTTTGAATAATGGTTTGGAAATTAGAGTGACGCTCAAGGTGAAATCACAAGTCTAATTCTCCATTAATTGTTTGAAATTCCGAATTTTGATATTAGCGGTTGTTTTTGTGATAGTTTGCTTATTTATTAATTTAGTTTTTATAGTTTTAAAACCATAGAATTGAATAGTTTAATAGAATTGGAATTAATAGAAAATTGATAATTGTGAAGTTAAAATTCTTGATAATTTGTCCTCGTGGGAACGATACTTTATTCACTACTATATTACTTGTTGACCACGTACACTTGCGTGTTTTGCGCGTATTGATTTTACCCAACAAGTTTTTGGGCGCCAATTCTTGGGGACAATTTAGCCGAGATTTTAAATATTTTAACGATATCAGTTTAATTAGTCCAGTTTTACTTAAACAGTTTTTGTTTTTGTTTTTCCTATTTCAGGTTTTCGACATTGGTTTATGCAAACACGATCTAAACATCCAGACTTGCTTCCTTTTGAGGACGACATTGAAAGGAAATTTCAGAGGTTAAGTAAGTGGATTGAAAAAATGAGGAACGAATTCATAAATTCTTATAAGGAGGAAACAATGGCTGCCGAAGACCAGAAAGAGTTGAGAGATTTTGCAACACCTAAGGTGACTGATCTGCAGTCGATCATCACTAGGCCTGCAATAGCTGTGAATACTTTTGAAATCAAGCCCGGGACCATTCAGATGATGCAGAATTCAGTTCAGTTTGGGGGAATGGCAAATGACGATCCGAATGACAATTTAAACAGTTTTCTGGAAATGTGCGACACGTTCAAGTACAATGGGGTGTCGGATGAGGCAGTGAGACTTTGTTTGTTCCCGTTCACTTTACGGGACAAGGCGAAGAGTTGGTTACATTCTCTGCCACCGGGGTCGATTACTACGTTGGAAGACTTGGCTCAAAAAATTCTTGCCAAATTTTTCCCACCGGCGAAAACTGCTAAAATGAAGAATGACATTACGATGTTTGAGTAGCAAAATGGGGAGTCACTATATGAGGCATGGGAGAATTATAAGGAATTACTTAGAAAGGTCCCACATCATGGATTGCCCAAATGGCTGTAAATGAACACCTTTTATAACGGACTAAATGGGAATGTCAGAACCAGTATTGATGCAGCGTCAGGTGGTGCATTCATGGCTAAGAGTTACGAGGAAGCCTACAATTTGATCGAAACCATGGCGGCAAACAACTACCAGTGGCCCACAGTAAGAATGACATAGGCAAAAGCGGCTAGGATTTTGGAATTAGACGGGATGACAGCTATACAAGCACAGATTTCTGCATTATCCAAGAAGTTTGATACTATGAATGATAAGGTTGATACTATGACAGGGGCTCAAGTTCAGCAGGTTGTGGTAGTATGTGAATTGTGTGCGGGTGATCATCCTACAGATCAGTGCGCAATTAATCTAGCATCCGTCCAATTCATCGGTAACTACAATAGAATTCTACAAAATATATACCAAAACACCTACAACCAGGGGAATAGGAACCACCCAAACCTCTCATGGAGCAATAACCAGGAAACTCAAGCTCCACGACCATTATATCCCCACGGTTTTCGAGTCACCAACAATAGGTTCAACATTAGGAAAGGAAATCAGATTTCGAGGAAATGGTGTCGAAGTTCATAACTAGAGCTGAGGCAACAATAAAAAATCAAACAATGGTGATGAAAAGTCAAGAGATGTCGATCAAGAATTTGGAAAATCAGATTGGACATGACTAAGCGTTAGCGGTGAATAATAGACTATAAGGAACATTACCTAGCGACACTGAGAGAAATCCGAAGGGTAGTCATGAGCAATGTTAAGCAGTTATGTTGAGAAGTGGAAAACATCTCGGGGGTAATAATGCAGAAAATTTAGCAACATCGGAGGAAAAAGTTGATGACAGTAATGTGATGGAAGGTAACAAGGACGAGGAAATAAAGTTAAACAATAAGCCAATTGTTTATCCTCCACCACCGCTTTCAAAGAGAGGGTGCAAAAAGCGAAGTCGAGATAAGCGATTCATAAAGTTTTTTAGACGTGTTCAAGAAACTCCAGATTAATATCCCATTCGCAGAGGCCCTAGAGCAAATGCCGAGTTATGCGAAGTTTATGAAAGGAATTCTGTCGAGGAAAAAGAAATGGGAAGAATTTGAAATAGTGGCACTAACAGAGGAGTGTAGTGCGGTGTTACAGAAGAAGCTACCACCAAAACTCAAAGACCGGGGGAGCTTTACTATCCCGTGCACGATCGAGAAAATGTTGTTTAACAAATGTTTATGTGATTTGGGGGCGAGTATAAACCTGATGCCATTGTCAGTATACTCAGAATTGGGTTTGCCCGCGCCAAAGCCTACAAATATTTCATTGCAGTTGGCGGACAGGTCAGTCACATATTCGAGAGGCACTGTAGAGGACATTCTGGTTAAAGTGGATAAGTTAATATTCCCTGCTGACTTTATCATTCTGGATTTCGACGAGGATAAGAACATCCCGATTATCTTAGGGAGACCTTTCTTGGCCACGGGAAGGACACTCATAGACGTGCAAAAGGGAGAACTTACTATGAGAGTCCAAGATCAAGAAATAAAATTTAATGTGTTCAAGGCCATGAAATACCCTACAGATGAGGACGAATGTTTTCGGATGGATTTAATTGAGCAAATCACCAACGAAGATATTAGCAAGAGTTTGATCAACTATTCGTTAGAAACAACCTTGTTGGGGGATGAAGAAAAAGACGACCCAGAGTTTGTGGACTTATTACAGATGCTAGACTCTTTGCCATGAGTTAGCCGATTCAGAGCACCGTTTGAACCTCTCAAGATGACCGAGGAGGCAAATTGCAGAAAAAAGCTGAAAGCTGCTATTAGAGGAGCCACCAACATCGAAACTTAAGCCACTCCCTAAACATCTCAGGTATGCGTATTTAGGCAATTCAAATTCTTTACCTGTAATTATTTCACGCACTTAACAATTGCGGGAAGAAAAGTTCTTTGAGGGTGCTTAGGGATCACAAATCAATGATTTGAAGGATGATTCTTGGATATAAAGGGAATTATCCCGTCATTTTGTGTAAGACCCCAACTTTTATAAATAAAGATGAATTTTCTATAAATATTATTTTTGAATATTATGGAGTAAATTTGATATAATGTTATAGTTGTGGGTAATATTTATAAATTTTGCAAAGTAAGCAAGTTGTTATAAAATATTCGTTTGGTGGGGAATATTCTTTTTTGTCGGGGAATATTAAATGCGACGACACAATCATTAGTGGACCCCATTAACGGAAGAATTATTATTCGGATTTAGAAAGCGACAAAAATACTTTATAAAAATAATGGCGGAGGTGTTCTTTTAAAAGCTGTTGAATTACCCATTAGTAAAAGTACGATGTCTGGCGTGGTTGCATAGTAACTTACAGTATTGATTATTGATGCTTACGTGAGAAGTCACTCATTTATACCCAATTATTGCTATGATAATTCTTTGCATCATATCTCTTATATTATTGATTCAATTATTGTCACAATATCATCTCGTATAATATGTTATATTATTAAATCAATAATTGAGACGACAAGTTATAAATGATTAATAATTGTTGAAAGATTAAATATGTGTTGATTAAAAATAAAATGATTTGTGGAAATATTTATTCAATCCTTGATGAATATAAAGAGTCTATTATGAGACGTTTGTGGTAAGTTTGGTTATTTTATGGGGGGCCCATATGTCATCATCTAAGAGTCTCTTCGTCAATAGTATTTACCTTCGTCAATAGTAATTACCTTTGTTAATAGTAATTACCTTTACCAGACGTCAAACCACTTGCCGTTTCATATTACAGACGTCGAACCACTTGCCGTTTCACATTACAGGCGTCGAACCAATTGTCGTTTCACATTATAAAGCGTCAAACCACTTTTCTTTTCACATCACCGGTCGTCCAAGCCACTTGCCTTTTCACATTTCAAGTGCTAAGCTAGAAATCTTCTATAAATAGAGGCCTAGTGCTTCATTATTTTCATTTAATTCATCAAGCTATAGAGAGAAAAGTATAGAGAGAATAAGAGAGAAAGAAGAAGAGTGATACATTACTACACTCACTGCGCAGATTTAATCTCCTACTAATGTAAGGGGTGTTATTCTTTCTTATTCATGAAAAGAACTATTGTTATTCCATTGTTTATTATTTACATTGGAATAACCTTGATCTGCCGATTTACCCTATACTTGGTGACATTCTTCTATTATTACATTGGAACATCCACATCAGTATGTTTTACAGGACCTGGTTCCGTCTTTATTATTATTCTGTTGGAACATCTTGTTTGTGTGTTTTACATCGGACCTGGTTCCGTCTTTATTATTATTCTGTTGGAACATCCTGTCTGTGTGTTTTACATCGGACCTGGTTTTGTCTTTATTATTCTATTAGAATATCCTGTCGGTGCAAAATTTTGCTCGACTGGTCCGATTATTATTATTACATTGGAATAACTTTGTCTATCAAATACCGCATGCATGGTGATTTCTTTTGTTATTCGATTCTTTATTATACTCAGTTGGTTAAAGTTTTGACTTTTATACTCCATGAAATTAGTAGAATATCCTTGACATTTGCGCTTCATCCAGTATCTTTTCATGGAAATATTCTTCTGATCATTCTTGAATTTTACTCTACAAAGCAGTATCATGTTAACAATTTGGACATTATTAATTCCTAGATAAATTAATTCTTGAACTTGTTTTATTGAATTCTTATATCATTGTCATCATCCTCATGTTTATATTATGTTGAAAGTCATATGTGGCCTGTAGTGCATAGATGGACATGGTATGATTATGACCAGGGATTATTCGGTGTAATCATGACCGTAATGTTACAAATGGTGTGGTAAAAGTTATCATTGGCCCGTAGTGCATTGATGTACAGTTGTTGGCATGATCATGACCATTAATGAATACACGAATGTCCTTGGCTGTAGTGCATGGATAATTTGTGGTCGTGATACTAAAGAATATCCTTGGCCGTAGTGCAAGGGTGATTCGATGATGTGGATTATTTATTAAGCTGAGTCCCAACGATAAAAGTCTTGAAAAACCTTTTAAATCATAAAAGATAGTAGATTTTATTCTCTACTTGACTCTTTTAATGGATTGCTTGTTCCGCTGCAGTTAAACTTGATGTTGTTAAATGTTATCAGTTTAACATTGTTGAAGGCTAATGATAATTTATTCTGCATTGTCTTAGTCATAATATTTCTTACTGGGCTAGTTGAGCTCACCCTTTCTTTCACTGTTCTCTTCAGAAAATGAGAACATAGCAGGGACTAGTCGGGGAACGGAGTGACAGTCCAGAGGATAGCATTTGTAGTCCTCACTATTCTGTGAAATAGTGTGTTAATAATTGTAATGAGGACTCCTTTTGAGTTTGTATAATCTCTAGTAGACAATAATTGTATTAAAACTCACAGTTATAATTTGTCGTATTGTACAAGACAGTTGTATTAGTAAGTTGTATTTAAACTTTGTACCATGTATCTGACGACCCAAGATGGGTGATGTAAACCTAATTTTGGGGGCGTCACAGTTGGTTTCAAAGCTTAGGGATATGATCCCTGGCTAAGATGTGAGAATAGTACTAGGAGGGGAGAGACGGGGAATTCCTTCGCTAGTATGACCTACCTAAGTTTATGTGGTATTTAATTGGTCGGTCAGAATTTAGGGATGATATATTACATGTCAATTAACCTTTGTTATGTGGTAGTATCTGAAAATGACATCCGAGAATGTTGAGAATAACAATGGAGCACAGGTGACCGTTGATCCAGCACATAGCAATAATTAGGATAATGTGCATCAAGAAGGCGACAATCCTCATGAAAACAGCAACACTGACCAAATGATGAATGATCAAATGTTCAGGGGCTTTATGCAATTCATGCAACAGCAGGCGAGAGCGGCTCTTGTCCAAAATGCAGGTGGAAACACTGGAAACTCTCGGTCGGTCACCGCTAAACAGTTCAAGGAGCTGGGACCACCGGAGTTTAAGGGAGAGCCAAAACCACTTATGGCGGAAGCATGGATAAAGCAGATCACCAAGATATTTGATGTCTTGGGATGCTCCGAGGAGCAAAAAGTTCCCTTTGCCGCCTTTATGTTCGCGCGAGAGGCGATTCTTGGTGGGAATCGGTAGAAAGCGTACTCAACCCGCCGTACTGAAGATGTCTTGGGAGAAGTTCCAAGAGCTGTTCAACGACAAATACTTTCCCGAAAGTATTCGTCACATGAAGGAGGTGGAGTTTATCAAGTTGGAACAAAACAATATAGCCGTGTCACAATACGAGGCTAAATTTGCAGAGTTATCCCGGTTTGCGTCCCACTCGGTGGATAATAAAGAGAGAATGACACAGATGTTTTTAAGAGGTTTGAAGCCAGAGATACGTCAACATCTTATTTCTCATAAACTGTGTTTATATTCAGATGTTATAAATAGGGCTCAGTTAGTGGAGCTTGATAACGAGTCAGTCAATAACTAAAAAGAAGCGTAAGCAAAATGATAATACCGGTGAGAGCGATCATCGAAGCGGTGACAACAAGCGTGAAGGGAATCAACATGCCAGAAATGGTAACCACTTCGGTGATAATCAGGGCCAAAACAATAAGAATGGACATTTCAAGAAGAGGAGATTCAACAATGATGGAAAGACATCAGCACCAGCACCTGTCGTTAAGGAAGGAGAACGACCACCTATCATATGTTTCAAATGTGGAGGGGAGGGGCACATCAGTCCAAACTGCACGATGTCGTCCAAAGAATGTTATAATTGTGGAAGAGAAGGTCACTTAGCCCGATTTTGTCGTTCACCAAAGACAAATTCAGCTAGGATGGAGGCACCAAAGGTCGTCCCAGAAAAGTCAAAACCGGTAGTGCATGGGAGAGCGTTTGTTGTGACCTCCCAGAAAGTAAGGAACCCGAATGAGGTCATCACAGGTAAGCTTATCATAAACTCTAATGAAATCTATACTTTATTTGATACCGGTTCTACCCATTCTTTTATTTCTCCTACTTGCGCTCATTGATTAAATTTGACTCCGGAGAAATTAGACTTTGACTTATCTGTGGAAACTCCGTTGGGAGAAACCTTCATTACATCCACTGTTTATAAGTCTTGTTTGGTTCAAATCGGTACCCTCACATTACCCGTCGATCTTATTTTATTGAAAATACTTGCATTTGACGTGATTCTAGGGATTAATTGGTTAACTACTCATCATGCAAAAATTGATTGTTTTCGTAAGGTTGTTAGCTTTCATATTCCTAATCAACCTATTATGAAAATTCAAGTGACCAAACCATTAAAATCAATCACGGTCATCTCAAGCCATAAAGCTATTCGTTTATTAAAAAACGGATGTCAAGCTTTCTAAGCTCATGTCACAGATTTAAACAAAAATACGTCAATTTTGAACGATATTTCTATTGTTAATAAATTTCTTGACGTATTCCCCGAAGAACTTCCTGGCCTACCCCCTAAGCGTGAAATTGAATTTTGTATCGACCTTGAACCCGGTACAAAACCCATTTACAAAGCCCTATATCGAATAGCTCCTATTGAACTTCAGGAGTTAAAGACCCAACTATAGGAATTGTTAGACATTGGCTTTATTCGTCCTAGTACTTCTCCTTGGGGTGCTCCTGTTCTATTCGTGAAGAAGAAAGATGGGAGTATGCGACTTTGTATTGATTATCGGGAGTTGAATCATGTCGCCATCAAAAATAGGTATCCATTGCCCACGTATTGATGACTGTTTGACCCGATTCTGTAAGGAGCCAAATTCTTTTCAAAGATTGATCTTCGTTAGGATATCACCAATTGAAGATTAGAACAGATGACATTCCAAAGGCGGCCAGAACTCGGTACGGGCATTATGAATTCTTTGTCATGTCCTTTGGATTGACTAATGCTCCTGCTGCCTTCATGGATATGATGAACCGAGTATTCAAGGAATATTTGGATCACTTTGTGGTCGTCTTTATTGATGACATCCTTATTTATTCCAAAAGTCGTGAAGATCATGAGCAACACTTGAGGCTGACACTCCAAAAGCTTCGTGAATACATGCTTTATGCCAAGTTGAAGAAATGTGAATTCTAGCTTGAGGAAGTAGCATTCCTTGGGCACGTAGTATCAAGTCATGGAATATCTGTTGACCCAACAAAGATTGAAGCAATTCAAAGCTGGGAGCAACCTAAATCAGTGATCGAAGTACGTAGCTTTCTCGGTTTAGCTGGTTATTATCGGAGATTCGTGGAAGGATTTTCTCGAATTGCTACTCCATTGACTCAGCTAACTCGAAAAGATACAAAGTTCAGTTGGAGCGAAGAATGTGAGAAGAGTTTTCAAGAACTCAAAAGGAGACTCATTTCGGCACCTGTTCTGACAATACCATCTGGCTCGGAGGGATTTGTCATCTATAGTGATGCTTTGGGCAAAGGGTTGGGATGTGTTCTCATGCAACATGGAAAGTTCATAGCCTATGCCTCAAGATAACTCAAAGAATATGAGAGGAATTATCCTACTCATGATCTAGAGTTGGCAGCTGTTGTCTTCGCACTAAAGATTTGGAGGCATTAGTTGTATGGGGAGAAGGTGGAGATCTTTACGGATCATAAAAGCCTCAAATATTTCTTTACTCAAAAGGAACTCAACATGAAACAACGACGTTGGCTTGAACTGTTGAAAGATTATGATCATACCATCCAATACCATCTTGGAAAAGCTAACGTGGTAGCTGACGCATTGAGTAGAAGATCATATGCAAGTACGAGTGCGATATTGTCAATGCAAAGGCCCATTTTCTGTGACTTGCAAAGGATGGAGATAGAGTTAAAGACTCAAGGAAACCATGTGATGATGGCGAATATACGAGTAGAACTGACTTTAATCGATAAAGTTAAAGCCGCTCAAGTTATAGACCTGGATCTGATGCGTATGAGGAAGAAAGTACAAGAAGGTGCTATGCCGGAAGCAAGAATCGATGAAGAAGGAATACTTTGAGTCAACTCCAGACTTTGTGTTCCTAACGACCCTGATTTAAAGTATAAAATCATGATGGAGGCGCACAACACACCATTTGCAATCCTTCCTGGGAGTACCAAAATGTATCATGATATTCGTCATACATTTTGGTGGAGCAATATGAAGAGAGAGATAGCGTTGTTTATCTCAAGTTGTCTAACTTGTCAACGAGTTAAAGCGAAGCATCAAGTACCAAAAGGTCCATTGCAACCACTTGAAATTCCAGAATGGAAGTGGGAGCACATTACCATGGATTTCGTTACCGGTCTTCCTAAGGTTTCTCAAGGCAAAGATGCGATTTGGGTCATTTCTTACCGATACGAGAAACTTATACACTTGAACTTCTTGCTCGTATGTACATAAACGAGATTGTAAGACTGCATGGTATGCCGGTATCCATAGTTTCTGATCGAGACCCAAGATTCACTTCACGATTTTGGGTTAGTTTGTAAAAAGCTATGGGCACAGACTTACGATTTAGCTCGACATATCATCCTCGGACGGACGGACAGTCGGAGAGGACTATTCAAACTCTTGAAGATCTACTAAGACTCTGTGTCCTTAATTTCAAGGGAAGTTGGGACAAGTTCTTACCATTGGTGGAGTTTTCCTACAACAACAGTTATCAAGCAAGTATTAGCATGGCTCCATTCGAAGCGTTGTATGGAAGAAAGTGTCGTTCTCCAGTATGCTGGGATGAGGTGGGTGAAGAAACATTGTTAGGACTAGAGTTAGTACGTATGACTACGGTAAAGATTCAAACGATCCGACAACGTATAAAAACCTCACAAGATTGACAAAAGAGTTATGCTGATCTTCATCGAAACACTACAAGAAAATCGGCTAATTCCGACAAACGTATACTCGACGGATTATATTTGGTCAAAATAGGATTATGTCCGAGGGAATAATACGTCGGATATAATTCCCTCAAAAATACCATAATTTGACGGAATTTCGTCGACCTTAGAACTCTCCAGTTGGCGCCAAATTTCGCGCCACCGCGAAAAGTAATTTCGACAAAAAACCGTTAAGTCCGAGGGATATTTCGTCGAAGTTAAGTTATGTTCGAGGGACTTATTACTGACGGATATTCCGTCGAATATAACAAATATAAACTTTTCACCTTCTGCCTTTTCATTTCACACGCTCGATTTATCTGATCTCTCTCTCATTCTCTCTCACTCTCCTTCCCTAGCCTCTCTCATCCCCCCCGCCCCCACCCACACCCATCCATCCAGATCGATCCTCTCCTCCCTTCCCTTCCCCACGCCATCGCCATCGCCACTGTTTCCCCACTGCGCCCTAGGTCTTCTACCCCACCACGCTCCAAGATCCCCACTCCCTCCCACCCGGCCCCCCCCTTTGCCCAAGACCCCCCCCAGCCCCTCTCCCTGGCCCCCCCACCCCACCTATCCCAATACCCCACCCACCCAGAGAACCCCCACTCCTTCTCATCTCCCCGGTCAGTGCCCAGATAAGCCGCCCATAGCTAATTCCGGCCATCTGCTTGCGCCACGATTCTGCCATCACAGGCCACCGGCTTAAACCCATCGCCACCAATGACGACCACGCATTTGTAGCTCCTAGCTCCTCCTTTCTCTTCCTCATTTATCCTCCTTTAATTCAAGGTAAGAAATCCTAAATGCTCCTCTTTTAATTTAGGTGTTACTGAGAATAATTTTGGAGTTATTGTATCAGAAATTGGGTTTTATATTTTAATTTTGCAGAAATTGGGTTCATTTCTGTTATGAAATTTATTTTGTTAAAGTTGTTGATTTTGCAAAAGTTGTTCATGATGCAAATTGGGATTATTAGACTTCAATTCTGCAAGTGAATGCATGTTGCTGAAATTGTGATTTATTTGTGCAATTACAGTGTTTGGATCATAATATATGTATGTCAGTGTATAATTAAGAATGTGATATTTGATATTTCCCATGGAATTCCCAACAGAATATCTGTCAGAAATCTGCAATTGAAAATTTTGTGATACCTACAAATATATGTATGTATTATTTAATTAATTTAATATAAAATGAAATTAATTTAATTTAATTTAGTTTATTAGACAAAATAAATGTAAAAATTATTTAATATATTATAATATAAAAAAATAATAATAATTAAATTAAATAAAAATAATAATAATTAATTTAATAAATTTTTTAAAATATAATATAATATTATACAAAATAAATAAATGTATATTAAATTTAATTTAATTAAATTAAATAAAATTTTAAAAAATGTATAAGTGAAGTTTAAAAATAAGATAATATAATATACTATAATATAATTTTTAAAATTAGAAAATATAATATTTATTATTTAAAAAATTAAATAAATAAAAGAAATTATAATAATAAACTTAAATAAATTTTAAAAATTAGATAATATAATGTAATACAAAATAAAATAAAATACTTAATTAAATTTAATTTAATAAAACAAAATAAATTTGATTTAATTTAATAAATAAATTAAATTTAATAAATTTTTTTTAAAAAGGTAATAAAATAAAATAAATTTAATTTAAGTACCATAATTTAAATTAAATTAAATTTAAAATAAAATAAAATACAATAATAAATACAATTAAATTTTATAAAATAAAATAAAATAATTTAATAGTAGTCTTCATATATATTCCAAATAACAATTCTCGTAAACTAAGTATCACTTACTTAGTTTTTCATTAGCAAAATAAACTAAGTAGCATTTACTTAGTTTGTCACAATTTTCAATAAACTCAATAATTAATTAAGTATATATATATATATATATATATATATATATATATATATATATATATATATATATGTACTATAATATGAAACTTAGAAACTTGGTTTGACAAGTAGGAATGAATGTCGAACAGTAATCTCTATAGATTCCAAATAACAATTCTCATAAACTAAGTACCACTTACATAGTTTATTATCATTGGCAAAATAAACTAAGTAGTATTTGCTTAGTTTGCCACAATTTTTCAATGTATAAATGCAATAATACTCTCCCTACATATATGTACTCTTTTTTATATGCAGGTTTCGATATAATAGTTTCAGCTAAATAGTACTCCAACCGGTTCCTCGTCAACAATTAAAAAAAAAAGGGTCGTAGTTCCTGTTTGTGTCCTATACTCGAATAATAAAGGTAATTGAATTACTGCAGACATTCCTCACTGTTCCATCATAATAGATAACAACATCCGGAAGGAGTGTCAGTAAGTTGTTGAACAAAGTTCTAGGTTAAATAACCCTCTAAATGAGCGAACAATTACTTCTCCCATAGGATTGGATCATATCCCCATATGGGTCCAATCCATGATATAAACAGCTTCTCACCACTCTGAATTCCTCAGATGGGTAGTTCTCACAAAATGTCTCACCTCTTGTATAAGAACTGTCCATTTGAGGAATTCGGAGTGGTGAGAAGCTGTCTATATCATGGATTGGACCCATATGGGGAGATGATTCATTCCTAGCAGAGAAGTGATCGTTCGTTCATCTAGAGGGTTGCTTAAGCTGAAACTTTGTTCAATAGCTTAATGGAACTCCTTCGGGATGTTGTCATCTGTTATGATGGAATAGTGAGGAATGTTTGCAGTAATTGAATTAACTTTATTATTTGAGTATAGGACACAACAGGAACTACGACCCTTTTTTTTCCCGGTTGTCGACTCAAGTAGAGATTCCATATAAATTCTCTTAAACTATGTACTGTACTTTGAAACTTACAAACCCGTTTGACATAGACTCAATAGGGGTGAATGTCGAACAGTCCCCAGTTTGGGACTGTTATTGGATGTTATGTCTCTCACTTAGGCCGGTGCAAATACGAAACAGTACATTTTTTGTTATTTTGAGGATTAATCGACTGTTATCTCTATATGTTCTCCGAGTGCATACTTAGATTAAGTTATCTTAGTCTATTTCGTGTGCTTGGAGACCATGAGGAGGTGCTGCCAAAATTTTCTTGAAACTCATGAAACGTACTCAACATGTTTGCACTAGTAATGTGACACATCCAATAATGGGATAGAAGCCTTACCCCTGTCCTATAGACATACTAGGTAAATCTAATTCACGCATGAATATCCAAATTAACTTAATGCGTACTTCTGTGTAGTTAAAAATGTCAGTCGACCGGAGTTGGATGTATCGTAGGATACCCATTGATGGGAGGGGATTAGTCTCAGCTTATCGTATTGGGGTTTTAGATTTCTTGACCAAAGCACTAGAACACACGGATGATCCGCACGGGAAGATGTGATGCCCGTGTGTCAAGAGTAAAAATCTGATTTGGAAGAAAGTCGACGAGATTAAATTCGACTTATTTTCTCATGGATTTGTAGATGGGTACTTCATATGGACTCATCACGGGGAATCGAAAGTGATTGAAAATATTGTGGAACAACCAATTCCACGGGATTCATACGTCGAAAACTATGATCCAGTTGAGATGTTGGTTGATGCTTATTGCCCTACTACTATTGACTGGGCTGAATATGAACCTTCTTCAAACAGTGCGAAGCAAGTGCCAAATGATACAGCTGTTGCATTTTACAAGTTGCTATCTCGAATCGGGGTCGCGTTGATCCAGGAAATGATAATAACACCAAGCTTTTCGCAGCGGATGTGAAGCTTTTACACTTCAAGAATGAGCACGACTTTAGTGAGAGAGGTTTCAACGATTTGCTTCGCTATAATTGGGATGCTTCTTACCCAAGGATCATACTCTTTCTGCGAATTATTACGGCGAAGAAGATGGTCAAGGGTTAAATATGGGGTATCGTCGAAAATTGATGCTTGTGAGCGTGGTTGCATGTTATACTATGGGGAGGATATAGATAAGGGACAGTGTGATATATGCAGTTTATCGTGCTACAAGGTTACAAAACATGGGGGAAGGAGAAACATGTTCCCGTGAAAATCTTACGATACTTTCCACTTGCGCCGAGACTTCAAATATTATTCATGTCGCCTTATACTACCAACATATGAGTTGGCATCGAACAAGAGGATGTCGCTACCTGGTCATTTGACTCACCCAAATGGATGGAGATGAATGGAAGAGATTTGATGTAAATTATCCCGAGTTTGCGGAAGAAGTTAGGAATGTTAGGCTTGGCATGGCTACCGATGGCTTTTTGCCCTTTTAATAATTTTAGCCGGTAGTACTCGGTTGGGCTATCATTATGGTCGCTTATAATCTTCCACCAGCAATGTGCATGAGGGATCCGTATTTGTTTTTGACTTTACTCATTCTGGGGGATAAAAGTCCTACAAAAGATCTTAATGGGTACTTTCGACCGTTAGTGGATGAACTAAAGATGTTGTGGGAGACAGGGGTTCAGACGTATGATAAATCGATATGCGAGAATTTTGTGATGAAAGCAGCCCTGTTATAGAGGCTTCGGGACGAGCGTATAGCTAAGCTAGAGACTATTAGGAGGGGTTCTGAGCCGTTAGATTCTGCTACCCCTCTTCCCGATATTGTATTAGATCGGGATGAGGAGCTGAGACTATGGGTCGCGTCTCAGGATCCCCCTACTAGCAAAGATCGTGCAGATATCGAGTGTCAGTCCGCCGAGGATACCCGCATATACACTTCCTGGAGGTAATATTTTTTAATGTTTCACGAAATTATCTGAATTTATCAAATTATATAAATTATTATTAGTAATCAAATTTGTATCTCTTTATAGGGTCCAGCCAGCGCCAGCGTCCGAGAGCACATGTTGGACCATCTCATATGGGCGCTGGCTTGGATGACGATATCTTCCGGCGGCTGATAGGCGCCGTGTCAGATAGGTTCCATACCGATCCCGGTTTTTTCGGCGTCGTGATTGCCTTCAATTCTCATCTTCACCAGATTGCTCAGGATATTATAGCAGGGGCCTCTGCAGAAAGTACGGGATTACCACGGGAGCAGTTCGACGCTTGGAGCGCCGAGATGCTCTGGATGGTGATTACCCTCTTGGAGGAGGTTTTTCGTCCGCCCCCACCTATGCAGGTATTCTTATTGTTTATGTTTTTCAATTAAGGCTAGTTTGTTAATTCTCACACACACATATATATATGGACTAATGATTTATATTTTTGATTCTATCAATAGGGTGGCGATGGCGACCAGGTTGGCGATGATGAGCAGGAACACGAGTCTGACATCCATACACCAGAGCAGCGTCGTTCACCTCTGCCCGAGGATGATCATACTTTTACTAGTTTATAGTTCATTTGTATATATTCATGTTATTGGTAGACCCTTTTGTATATATTGTATTTTCTAATTGCGTCTGTACAACTATTGTAAATTATATTGTTTAACATTTATGGTCAATTAATTATATTTGTAATTGGTTAGCTTATAATACGTTTTGGTGGATATTTAAATGTGAATGTGAATGATAATGAGTTAAAGATTAAGTTTTAGTTGTATGTTGCATATTTGAATGTGAGATACAAGTTTATATTACTACGTATTGGGTTGTGACAGGTTACAGGTACATTAATGGGTTTAAACACCTGGAAACTGAACTTTTAAAATCTGTATTTAAAAAAAGGCTAGTTAATTCCGACGGAATAAGCTAGTTGCGACGGAATGTCCCTCGGAAATAACAAATATTTAATTTTTAATAAATACCAAAATATCCTAATTTCAGTCGAGTATACGTTATCTTCGATGCAAATTATCCGTCATAAACAACCTATCTCCGACGTAAAGTCCGTCGAAGGTAATATTCAGCCAATTTTAATGTTTAATGGGTTATTCTATTTTTCAGTCGGGAATAAGGTAAGTCCGAGGGAATGTATCTGTCGAACTTAGTTACTCTTATATTCAACGAACAGTCTTGTCCTATATATTCAGTCGAAGATAGATAATGTTCGACGCACATCCGTCGGAGATACGTTCGTCGAAGATATCTAATTTTCGACAGAACTCTTGACGGACGTTATTTTTGACGCGAATATTTACGACCGAATATCTGACTGATATTTTCGTCGAGCATAACGTAATTTCGACGGAATAAGAGTAATTCCGACGAAAAACTTCGTCGGACTTAAGCCTTTTTCTTGTAGTGAAAGGACGTGGAATTCGATATAGGAGATCATGTATTGTTGTGTGTTGCTCCATGGAAAGGAGTTATGAGATTTGGAAAGAGAGGAAAACTCAATCCTCGATTCATCGGCCCATTTTTAATCCTCGATCGAGTAGGAACTGTGGCCTATAGACTCGCTTTACCGCCAAGTATGTCTCGTGTTCATAACGTTTTTCACATATCCATGTTAAGTAAATATGTGAAAGACCCGAACCACAATATTGAGTTAGAACCGGACGAAATAGCGGAAGATTTGACGTATGAAGAGGTTCCTGTTCAAATCTTGGATAAGAAGGAACATATTCTATGCTCCATGGTTATACCTCAAGTCAAAGTTTTGAGGAGAAACCACGATGTTGAAGAAATGACTTGGGAGTTAGAATCTGAAATGAAATCGTGGTATCCTTACCTCTTCGACATACCGTGTAATACCCTAATTTCGAGGGTGAAATTTCATAAGAAGGGAGGTTGTAAGACCCCAACTTTTATAAATAAAGATGAATTTTCTATAAATATTATTTTGAATATTATGGAGTAAATTTGATATAATGTTATAATTGTGGGTAATATTTATAAATTTTGCAAAGTAAACAAGTTGTTATAAAATATTCGTTTGGTGGGGAATATTCTTTTTGTTTGGGAATATTCGCATACAACAATTACACAATCATTAGTGGACCCTATTAACGGAATTATTGTCGGATCGAGAAAACGACAAAAATACTTTTATGAAAATAACTACGGAGGTGTTACCGTTAAAACCGTTGAACTACCCTAGTAGTAAAAGTACGAAGAATACGGCGTGGTTGTATAGTAGCACACAAGTATTGATTATTTATGCTTACGTGAGAAGTCACTCACCTATACTCAATTATTGCTACAAGAATTCTTTGCATCATATCTCTTATATTATTGATTCAATTATTATCACAAGATCATCTCAGATAATATGTTATATTATTAAATCAATAATTGAGACGACAAGTTATAAATGATTAATAATTGTTGAAAGATTAAATATGTGTTGATTAAAAATAAAATGATTTGTGGTAATATTTATTCAATCCTTGATGTATATAAAGAGTCTATTATGAGACGTTTGTGGTAAGTTTGGTTATTTTATGGGGGCCCATATGTCATCATCTAAGAGTCTCTTCGTCAATAGTAATTACCTTCGTCAATAGTAATTACCTTTACCAGACGTCAAACCACTTGCCGTTTCATATTACAGGCGTCGAACCACTTGTCGTTTCACATTACAGGCGTCGAACCAATTGTCGTTTCATATTACAGGCGTCAAACCACTTTTTTTTACATCACCAGTCGTCAAGCCACTTGCCTTTTCACATTTCAAGTGCTAAGCTAGAAATCTTCTATAAATAGAGGCCTAGTGCTTCATTATTTTCACTTAATTCATTCAAGCTATAGAGAGAGAAAGTATAGAGAGAATAAGAGAGAAAGAAAAAGAGTATTCATGCTACTACACTACGGTAAAGATTCAATCTCCTACTAATGTAAGGGGTGTTATTCTTTCTTATTCATGAAGAGAACTGTTGTTATTCCATTGCTTATTATTCTCGTTGGAATAACTTGTATACTGTGATTTACCCTATACTTGGTGACATTCTTCTATTATTATTCATTTGAACATCCACATGCGTGTGTTTTACATCGGACCGGGTTCCGTCTTTTATTATTATTCTTTTGGAACATCCTGCTCGTGTGTTTTACACCGGACTCGGTTCCGCTTTTTTATTATTATTCTCTTGGAACATCCTCGCTCTGCGTTTTACACAGGACTGGTTCTCGTCTTTATTATTCTCATTGGAACATCCCGCCGGTGCAAAATTTTGCTCGACTTGGTTCCGTTATTATTATTCTGTTGAATAACTCCGCTCATGCGCGGCACCGCATGCATGGTGATTTCTTTTGTTATTCCATTCTTTATTATACTCAGTTGGTTAAAGTTTTGACTTCTATACTCCATGAAATTAGTAGAATATCCTTAACATTTGCGCTTCATCCAGTATCTTTTCATGGAAATATTCTTCTAATCATTCTTGAATTTTACTCTACAAAGCAGTATCTTTTGACAATTTGGACATTATTTGTTCCTAGATAAATTAATTCTTGAACTTGTTTTATTGAATTCGTATATCATTGTCATCATCCTCATGTTTATATTATGTTGAAAGTCATATGTGGCTTGTAGTGCATAGATGGACTTGGTATGATTATGACCAGGGATTATTCGGTGTAATCATGACCGTAATATTACACATGGTGTGGTAAAAGTTATCATTGGCCCGTAGTGCATTGATGGACAGTTGTTGGCATGATCATGACCATTAATGAATACACGAATGTCCTTGGCTATAGTGCATGGATAATTTGTGGTCGTGATACTAAAGAATATCCTTCGCCATAGTGCAGGGGTGATTTGATGATGTGGATTTTTTATTAAGCTGAGTCCCAACGATAAAAGTCATGAAAAACCTTTTAAATCATAAAAGATAGTAGATTTTATTCTCTACTTGACTCTTTTAATGGATTGCTTGTTCCGCTGTAGTTAAACTTGATGTTGTTATATGTTATCAGTTTAACACTGTTGAAGGCTAACGATAATTTATTCTGCATTATCTTAGTCATAATATTTTTCTTGGGCTAGTTGAGCTCACCCTTTCTTTCACCGTTCTCTTCTGTGAAATGAGAACATAGCGAGGGACTAGTCGGGGAAGCGGAGTGACGATTCAGAGGATAGCATTAGTAGTCCTCACTATTCTGTGAAATAGTGTGTTAATAATTGTAATGAGGACTCCTTTTGAGTTTGTATAATCTCTAGTAGACAATAATTGTATTCAAACTCACAGTTATGTTTTGTAGTATTGTACACGACAGTTGTATTAGTAAGTTGTATTTGAACTTTGTACCATGTATCTGACGACCCAAGATGGGTGATGTATACCTAATTTTGGGGGCGTCACATTTTGCCTGCACAAGATTCTGATGGAGGATGATGCAAGACCATCGGTGGAGCATCAACGTCGACTTAACCCAATCATGAAGGAAGTGGTCAAGAAGGAAATTCTGAAATTATTTTATGCTGGTATCATATATCCGATTTCTGACAGTAAATGGGTTAGTCCGGTTCATTGTGTGCCGAAGAAAGGGGGAATGATGGTGATACAAAATGAGGACAACGAGTTAATTCCAACAAGGACAGTGACAGGTTGGAGGGTGTGCATCGATTATAGGAGGTTGAATAAGGCAATCCGAAAAGATCACTTCCCGCTACCATTTATCGATCAAATATTAGACAGATTAGCGGGACATGAGTTTTACTGTTTATTGGATGGATACTCGGGCTATAATCAGATTGCCATCGCTCCTGAGGATCAAGAAAAGACAACATTTACACGCCCTTACTGCACATTTGCGTTCAGGAGGATGTCATTCGGGCTATGCAACGCACCAGCAACTTTCCAATGGTGTATGATGCCTATTTTTTCAGATATGGTGGAGAAGAATGTTGAAGTCTTCATGGACGATTTCTCGGTCTATGTTGACAATTTTGATACTTGCCTAGAGAATATGGTCATGGTTTTGCAGTGATGTAAGGATACAAACCTCATACTCAATTGGGAAAATGTCACTTCATGGTTGAAGATGGCATAATTTTAGGCCATAAGGTGTCGGCTCAAGGATTGGAGGTGGACAAAGCAAAGCTGGAGACGATCGAGAAACTGCCTCCACTGAGCTCAGTTAAGGGTATTAGAAGTTTTCTGGGGCATGCTGGGTTATACAGGAGGTTCATAAAAGACTTCTCTAAGATTGCAAAACCTCAATGCAGTCTTTTAGAGAAGGATGCTACTTTCAGCTTTTCTACGGAATGCAAGTTAGCGTTTGACCTATTGAAAAAGAAATTAACTACAGCCCCCGTGATAGTCGCACCGGACTGGAAAATGCCATTTGAGCTTATGTGTGATGTGAGTGACTATGCAGTTGGGGCTGTTTTGGGACAAAGATGAGACAAGGTGTTTCACGCCAAATATTATGCAAGCAAAACACTCACAGAGACTCAAATGAATTAAACTACCACGGAAAAGGAATTGCTTGTAGTGGTGTACACGTTCGACAAATTCCGGGCATACTTGATCGGGACTAAGGTGATATTCGGCGATTCGGTACCTAATAGCAAAAAAAGATGCTAAGCCACGCCTTATCCGATGGATTCTCCTACTTCAAGAGTTTGATTTAGAAATTAAAGAAAGAAAGGGGACGGAGAATCAAGTTGCCGACCATTTATCAAGGCTGGAAAATCCGGAGAGAAAGGATGAAGATAGATGCGCAATTAACGAGTCATTCCCAGATGAGCAACTATTTGGGTTAAATGCAGAATTTTCATGGTATGCAGACTTTGCGAATTATCTGCTGAGCAGAATGCTTCCCCCTGATCTTACACGACAACAGAAAAAGAAGTTTCTTCACGACGTCAAGTGGTACATGTAGGATGAGCCTTATTTATTTAAACAGTGCGCAGACAAGATGATTAGAAGGTGCATCCCCTACAGTGAAGTGCACAACATACTGCAGGAATGCCACTCATCGGCATATGGGGCACATTATGGGAGTGAGTGCACCGCGGCAAAAGTGCTTCAAGCCGGATTTTATTGGCCGACATTGTTCAAAGACACCCACCAATTCGTGAAAACATGTGATAGATGCCAAAGGGTGGGAAATATATCTAAACGAAATGAGATGCCCCTGCAAACAATTCTTGAAGTTGAAATCTTCGATGTATGGGGCATCGATTTCATGGGACCCTTCCCTTCGTCCTTGAGCAATCAATATATTCTACTCAACGTGGACTACGTCTTGAAGTGGGTGGAAGCTGCAGCACTACCATCCAACGATGCCAAGGTGGTCCTTAAATTCTTACAGAAAAATATTTTTACGAGGTTTGGCACACCAAGAGCAATAATTAGTGACGAAGGTAGTCACTTTTGCAATAAATCGTTTACAGCTCTTTTGGCTAAGTATGGGGTTAACCACAAGGTGGCTACATCGTATCACCCTCAAACAAATGGACAGGCTGAGGTATCAAACATGAAAATTAAGAAAATATTGGAAAAAGTCGTAAATCCGAGTCGGAAAGATTGGACACTTCAGTTGGATGACGCATTATGGGCTTACCAGACAGCATACAAAACACCAAACGGGATGTCACCATATCAACTCTTGTACGAAAAAGCATGTCACTTATCGGTGGAGCTACAACACAAGGCCTACTGGGCAATACAGAAATTGAATTTTGATCAAGCCACTGTAGGAGAAAAGAGGCTACTCCAACTAAATGAGCTCGACGAATTCCGACTCCAAGCCTATAAGAACGCCAAGCTATACAAAGAAAAGGTTAAAAGATGGCACGACCAGAAAATTGTGCATCGAACATTCGAGCCAGGTCAATCAGTCCTCTTGTTTAACTCACAGCTGCGATTGTTCCCAGGAAAGCTTAAGTCGAGATGGTCGGGACCATTCACTATAAAGCGAGTATTTCCTCAAGGCGCCGTTGAACTTTACAGTCGTAATCCATTAGAGACATTCAAGGTCAATGGTCAATGGATAAAGCATTACTGGTGTGGTGAGTCGAACTGGGATGCCGACGACATTTCCCTCGCCGATACACAATAAAACAGGGTGTAGTCAGGTTGAACGACTTAAAATGAAGCGCTAATTGGGAGGCAACCCAATATTTTGTTATTTTTCGTAGTTCATGTTTAATTGTTAGAATGTAGCTTTTATTAAGTATTAGGTAGGTAGTATAGCGTAAACATTTTGTTGAAACTCTCAATCCTACTCCAAGTCGTCAATAATCTAACATCTTGCATGTTTATGGTTGCAGGAGGGGTCAAAAGTGAGCAAGAGCAATAACGGGCAAGAAATAAAGGAAAATTGAAGAATTTTTGCATCACCAAATTTTGGGCCAAAAATCCCAAGTCAGTGGGCATACTGCCGGAAATGAGCTATATTGGTTATGCACCCCACCAAAGTGGGTTTTAGATCCCAGCACGCATACAAATTCTAAGAATTTGCCTCTCATTTGGTCCAAACTTCTTCTTCTACAATAGAACACGTTATGCACCACTGAACCCTAAATTTCGGCCACTACTTTGCCACCATCAAACCTCATCCCCACTACTAATTCCTACGATCTCCACTACCCCACTTTCTCAATCACATATTACTCCCAATCACACCACCTCTATATGTATTGCTCCATCTCATCTCAACTTATTTCCACAATCTATTTTTGAATTAGGATATTCTAAGAGGTTTTTGGAGAGCAAATTCAAGGGCTTACTTGGGCTCCATCTCATCCATTCCAAGTACACCAATTTGCTAGTTCAGATTTCAATTTGGGAAACCTACCCCAACTGCACACAAAGTGTTTGATACATTGACTGAACCAAGTGTAAGGGGAAGGTAGTGTGTGCTAGCAAGTTTTAACATCCGAAATTCAATGGCTTCACAACCAACATCCAAACGCCATAGGGGAGAGAGTTCAAGACCCGCTCAACCGCCACGAATATATGATCGACGAAAATTTGTGAGTACCGTCGCCGCCGACCGGTATGACTACATGATTACCAAAGCCCTTACGCCGGAATGTGGTTTGGCCCCTGAGGGAAATGATGGGGAGATGATGTCTCAAATTTATCAAAAGGGGTGGCTCAAACTCACCGAACATCTGATACCCGCCGTTGTAAACATCGTCAAAGAATTTTATGCAAACATCGAAGACAAAGCCCCATTCAATGCATTTGTGCGGGGTCATATGGTCCCGTTCAGTGATGATGCCATTAATGGATATTATCATTTGCGGGTGCCACGACAGTTTTAGTATGCACAATTGAGACATTTTGACCCTGACTACGAGGAAGTTATTACGAACATGACAAAGCCAGGAACTTCTTAGATCAAAGGTCGAAAGGGAGGTACAGTGTTCCATAGCAAGGACCTTAGCCGGTATGGAAAAATATGGTATGCCTTCTTATGTGCTAAATTGCTTCCCTCCCAACACACTTTGGACGTCACCAAAGAGAAGGCGTTACTGTTGTACGCAATTGTGCAAGATTTCATTATTGACGTCGGGGCAATTATCAGTTTCTCCATCCACCAGTGCTTACGTGGAAATTTTTTGGGCGGCTTGCAACAGCCATCACTCATCTGTCAGTTGTGTCGCAATGCAGGGGTGAGATGGTCCGATGATGAGCCTACTCAAATGCCGCTCACTTTGCTTGACTCGAGAATGGTAGCGCGGTATTCTATATGGGCAGGAGGCGAGTCACATCCACGAGATCTGGGTTTTATTTTTCCATCGACGTCGGATTACGAAGTCGATGCAGAAGATACCTCGAGGGATGAGGATGAACCTATGGGAGATCAAGGAACCGAGTAGGTTCCGCAGACCGAGGCAATATCCAGTCCTCAGTTCCTTGAGTTCAAAAATCAGATGAATGCGCATTAATAGGGCAAAGACGCCGAAATGCGGCGATTGGCGCGACAAGATCACATGTTTGATGCTATGAACGCATCTTTCGCCTCACTCAACATAACACTCCAAAGCTTCAACCCAGCGGCACACTATCCATATCAACAACCTGGACCATTACCTCGATTTCCTCCAAGTGATTCCGATGAAGAAGAGCACCAACCACCTCCCCAGACTTAGACGATTCCATGGAAGTCCTCATGCACTTAATGTTATTTTTATCTAATGAGGGCATTGTGTTACTTAAGTTTGGGGGATTTAATTATTTAGTTGCATGCATTTTGTTATTTTTGTTTTCATTTCTTGTTTGCATTATAGATTAGGTGTTTGCATAGTAGTTAGGATTTTGCATTGTTTTCATAAATGTTATTTTCAGTATAAAAATAAAAAATAAAAAATAAAAAATAATTTTTTTTAGTTAAATATTGTGTTTGCATATGTCCAATGGTGTTGCATTTTCATGATATTTATGGGCCAATGATGAGATTGTGAACAAGTTAACCATTACAATATTGATTATTAGAACTATGAGGGAATTTCTGTTATTAATCGATTCTTGGACTTGTTTGAAACTGTTATAAAAAGGTTAGCACTAATAACATCTTTGTTGACCGATCAGTTCAAATTGATACATAAATAGTTTCTAAAGGATAATGCTAGGGTGAAAGAGAAAACGTCAAGGATAAGCAGTAAAGGCTAAAATTAGGCAAGAACCTAAGTTTGGGGGATTTTATGTGGGGTATATTAGCTTTGAAAAAAAATTAAAAAAAATGAAACATGTTGAGTCTTGTGGTGGGTTGAGGAGAAACACTCCCCATAAACACAAGCGTGAGATGGAGCATAAAACGCACTCACCAACCATCTATCTAAAAAATGGAATAATGACGGGAAAAGAGCAAAAAAGCCCCCGTGTTAAAAAAAAAGAAAAAGAAGAAAGCATAAGTATCCTGCATGTACCCTTGAATTTGGTTTTGTTTAATTTTAGTTAGGTTGTGCCTATCTTTGAAATTTTTAAGTTTGCACTGTATGATTCCTTCTAAGAAGTTGCTTATGTATTGAATTTAGGTCTGTATCAGTTATCTTAGATGTTGATCACACACGCACGCTATACTAGTGATAATTGTTCAAGATTTGAGAATTAATACGAAAGTGTGAAGTGGTTTTGGTAATTCGTATTGTAAAGTTGCTTGTTTTCTCTGAGGCCGATGGGATAAGTTAGTTCTGTGATATTGTTGGATTTTTAGGCATTTAGATTGTTATTGCATCTCATTGCATTGCATATTATGGAGTTTGTTTTGTGCTCGAGGACTAGCACAGTTTAAGTTTGGGGGATTTTGATAAGTGGATTTTATATACACGAATCGATATTCATTTCAAGTTTAAATTCATAGTTATCTTCGTGTTTTGTGTTCGTTTTCACTCGTTTCGTGTTATTTTGTGTGTAGGGTGGTCTTGGATGCAAGTGGTGAAAAATGGCAGAGTTTTGGAGCAAAAGTGGAAAAACTCATGAAAGCGGAAAATTTCTTTAGCAGAAGCCATGCCCGTCGAGGCGGGCCTTCCTGAGCCTATACCTAGGGCGGGGGTCCCGAATCCTGTAGTGTCCGGCTGGTTTGTGGAGTCTGTTGCGACTTGGATTGTTGTTGTTCTGTTAGGCGCCTGGACTCTATAATAGGAGATTTCGGCTAGAACAAAAGGGAAAGCTGAATATTATGTTGCAATACACAAATCATACAACACAAGGAGCATAATACAAGGAAAATTCCAGGATTCAAGTGCGAGCTTTGGAGGAGTAATTTTCAGAGATTATCGTGACGGTTGCAAATCGAGGCTACGTGAAGGGGTTTTCATTATTCTTCTTCTATTTAGTTCTTTATTTGTAATCGAAAGGATGTTTTCAGTATATTATTTAGTTTTTAATTCATTCGTTATGAACTAATTCGCTTATTAGACTTGTGATGGATCTTTGGGCGAAACAATGATTCTATAGCTTTGATTTCCAATTCATTAATATATTCTTAGTTTATCTATGTTAATTCGAGCATGAACTTATGAATTGCCTGATCAACAATTCCTTGTGGATTTGAATGGAATCGAGAGAGGAGATTCAAATCTAGACCTAGTTAACATAGCATGTGTCATGAATTTTGTCTATAGTAGATTTTTGATTATTGTTAAGGTAGAGATATGCTTAACATCATATGTAATCGAATAGAGAACCTAAGCTTAAACCTTCTTTAATTGCAGTTAACATAGAGATATAGTGAGTTGGTTGATTTAGGTGTTTAACGGATTTCTATCTTAATTATGGATTGACGTTAATATAGTATTAGTGCATCGAGAGGTGGCTAGTATTACTTTCGTGTTCTTGATTAATAAACTGGGATATTAAATTGAGTTGGAATAAAGGTTTTCAAATCAGAGTGAAGCTCAGGGTGAAATCATAAGTCTAATTCTCCATTAATTATTTGAAATTCCAAATTTTGATATTAACGGTTGTTTTTGTGATAGTTTTCTTATTTATTAATTTAGTTTTTATAGTTTTAAAACCATTTAATTGAATATTTTTATAGAATTAGGATTAATAAAAAATTGATAATTGTGAAGTTAAAATTCTTGATAATTTGTCCTCGTGGGAACGATACTTTATTCATTACTATATTTCTTGTTGACCACGTACACTTGCGTGTTTTGCGCGTATTGATTTTACCCAACACATTTACCCTGACTTGTAGATGGCTTTGTATTCTCCTGCACCGACTAGCTTAGCCATTTTGTCATGTAGAGTTTACATTATGTATATCAAACAACATTACATATATAGCAGGGAAATATATTTTTGATCACTTCCCTTTTAGATATGCTTTGCTGCTTGCTTGATATTTTGCCTGCTGCTTCAGGGCTTACGATTTTGATGTATTCTGAATTCCTCCTTAAGGGATGGACATTGAGATGTCTCTGGACAGTTCAGAATGGATCATTAATCTGTATATATCCCTACCATCTTTGGTGTCTTGGGACTGGGTTATGTATGGAAATATGGAGAGGAGTTTGGCTTTCCTCTCTGAGATTGACCGCACAATAGATGGTCGCCAGTACTTCTATTTAGGAGAAGCCTAGTTAATTCTATCTCTTATGGATTGGTGTTGCTCTTCAAGGTATGACCGCCGCTTAGATGGTCGCCGAATCTCCTATTTGGGAGGAGTTCAGGTAATTCCATCCCTTTGGTCTGAAGCCAATGAAATGTAGTGGATTGAAGGATGATCCCTGTACCAGTTGACAAGGGTTTGTGTTTTGGTAGGGGGTGAGACCGCACCATGAATGGTTGCCTACGTACTCCTATTGATGAGGAGATCAGGTCTGCGTAGTTCGAACCTGGTGTAAGAGGTTCAACGATGAATGTGGCAGTAATGGTGTAGGAATTTTTTTATTAATTTTTTTTTGTTAAGGAGAAAAGGGTAGAAATGTTTTTGTTGTTTTTGTTTTATTGCGACCGGGCCATATGAAATTGTTGCCTATGTACTCCTATTGAAGAGGAGATCAGGTCGGCGTAGTTCGCCCCTCAAGGCGAGGTGAAAAGCATAATCCCATGAGCAGGTCAGATTGTGGGGAGGAGAAAGTTTAATCCTAGGTTGAGGATGAACTGCAGGTACGAGAAGTTTGATCCCATGTATAGGTAGCCAAACTTCAAACGCGAGAGGTTCAATCCGTAGTGGGATGACCTAAGTTGTAGGAAAGCAGAGAAGCCAGGCTGTTGGCTTAAAAAGTATGTTTCCCTAAGGGGTAGAGGGTGGAAAAGTGTTATATGTGGTAAAGGGTTAAAGAACCGGAATGACTGTTGATCTGATGATCTAACACCAGGATGTTTGCTTGATGGCAACTTCAGACATAGTACCGTTTTACGGCGACCGAGTTGATGAGTTGTGGAAATTCATCGCCGTCCATTTATTGCAATCTGAGAGCGCCTCCTGTAAATACTTCCTTGACAATAAATGGGCCTTCCCAGTTAGGAGTGAATTTTCCCTTAGAATGATCTTGGTTGTCAAGGATCTTCTTCAAAACCAAGTTATCTTTGCCTAAACCGCCATAGCCGAACTTTTTGTTGTAGGATCGGCGATCCTTTGTTGATATAATCCCGACCATGGAAGATAGTCATGTTCGCTTTTTCGCCTATTAGAGACAATTGGTGATACCTATCTTGTACCCATTGGTCTTCCTCCAGCTAAGCGTCTATCAACACTCTGAGGGATTCTATTTCAACTTCTATGGGGAGCACTGCTTCCATCCCATAGGTTAATGCGTAGGTGGTTGCCCCGGTGGAAGTGCGCATTGAGGTTTTGTAGGCTACCAGAATAAGAGGAAATAGGTCAGGCCAATCTTTGTGATTAGCGGACATCTTTTGCATGATCTTCTTGATGTTTTTGTTAGCCGCTTCAACAGCACCATTCATCTTCGGACGATAGATGACAAAATTGAGATGTTTGATGTGGAATTTACTGCATAATTCCTCCATCATTTTTTTGTTGAGGTTCTTAGCATTATCTGACACAATCACCTCTGGTTGTCCATATCGACAAATGACATTGTTTCTGATGAAAACAATGATGACTTCTTTGGTAACCCTGGGGAAGGAGGTTGCTTCTACCCACTTGGTGAAGTAGTCGATCATGGTGAAGATAAATCGATGTCCATTACTGGCTTTAGGCTCAATGGGCCCGATAACGTCCATTCCCCACATTGAGAAGGGCCAAGGTAAACTCATATTATGGAGTTCCCATGGAGGGGCATGTATAGCATTCCCATGAATCTGGCACTGATAGTATCTCCTGACGTGGTTATTGCAATCAGCTTTGAGAGATAACCAATAATGTCCTGTCCTGAGGACTTTCTTGACAAGGAGGGGGCCACAGACTCCACCATGGATTTCATCCAAAAGCCTTTGGGCTTGATCTTTGTCTAAACATCTGAGGAGACCTAGTCTTGCATCTCTTTTGTAGAGCGCATCTCCACTCAGGTAGAATTTCATAGCAAGTCGATGGATCCGCCTTTTCTCAATCGGGCTCGCCTCAGCGGGTGTAGATCCATCTCGTAGGTATTCCTTGATATGTTGATACCAAGGATGCTGGATGAGAGGTAGCTCATCTAATACTTCTCCAACGTAATTCCCATAGGCTAGGGCCTTGTGCAGGGAAATTATAATGCTTGGCAAGTGTCCTTTGTCTGATATGTGAATTAAGGAGGCCAAAGTTGCTAATGCGTCTGCAAAGTCATTCCTATTACGAGGAACGTGTAGAAAAGATATTTCTTCGAACTCCAAAACCATCTGTAAAACTTGCCGATGGTAAGGCAGCAAATGTAGTTCCTTGGTTTGATAGATTTCGGTGGATTTTCTTATTACCAACTCTGAATCCCCAAAGACAGTTAACCGCCTGATGCCCATTGAACGGGCTAGTTTTAGCCCCATGAGACAGCCTTCATACTAAGTTGTGATGTTGGTGCTGACAAACTACAATTTGATGGCGACGGGATACTACTCCCCCGTACCGGATACTAGAACTGCTCCAGCTGCAGAACCTTCCATATTAACAGCTCCATCGAAATACATCTTCCATGCTTGGCGTGTATCGTACTGATGGTGTTGTTGAACTGTCATTACTCCCTCATCGGGGAAGTATGTCTCCAAGGGTTTGAAATCCCCTGAAGGTGCAGCGGCCAGTTGATCCACGATTCCTTGACCTTTGATGAACTTTTGAGTCACATATACAATGTCAAATTGTTGTAGGATCAACTGCCATCTGGACAACCGACAATTTAACATTGGTTTATTGAACATGTACTTGAGAGGATCCACGCGGGATATGAGATGGGTTGTGTGACCATGTAGGTAATGTTGTAATCTTATGGAAGCCTATGCTAAAGCACAACACGTCTTTTCGATCAAAGTGTACTTATGTTCACTGCTGCTGAATCTTTTGCTGAGGTAATAGATAGCTCGTTCTTGGCCTCTATCGTCCTTCTGTCCCAACATGCAGCCAATGGCATTGTCACTTATGGACAGGTACATGAACAGGGGAACATCATCCCTAGGTGGTACCAAAATGGGAGCTTTCACTAGCTGTTCTTTAATTGTAAGGAAGGGATTCTGGCACTCATCATTCCATTTCATGGAGGAGTTCTTCCTTAATAGCTTGAAGATTGGCTCACAGGTTGCTGTGATTTGAGAGATAAACATGCTAATGAAGTTGATTCTTCCCAAAAATCCTCGTATTTCCTTCTCTGTCTAAGGAATGGGCATTTCCGTAATGGTTTGGATTTTGGTAGGATCCAGCTCAATCCCTTTGTGGCTAACTAGAAATCCTAGCAACTTGTCTGATCTAACGCCAAAGGCGCACTTGGCTGGATTCAACTTCAAGTTGTACTTACGCAACCTGTTGTATAGCTTTCTGAGATGGTCTAAGTGGTCATCCTCCTTCCGGGATTTGACAATGATGTCATCCACGTTGATCTTGATCTCTTTGTGCATTCAGTCATGGAAGAGAGCCATCATAGCTCGCTGGTAGGTGGCTCCAGCATTGATGAGGCCAAATGACAACCGTCTATAGAAAAAGGTTCCCCAAGGCGTGATGAAAACAGTTTTCTTACGATCTTCCTCAGCAAGCATGAGTTGATGGTACCCCGCAAAGCAATCAGCAAAGGAGTACATGCAGTATTGTGCAGTATTGTAAATTAGAATGTGGATAAATGGCACGAGAAAGCTATCTTTAAGGCAAGCTTTATTCAAATCCCGATAATCCACGCAGACTCGCACCTTTCCTCCAGGTTTAGGCACGGGAACAATGTTGGATATCCACTCAGGATATGTGGACACCATGATGATGCCAGCTTGAAACTGTTTCACAATTTCTTCTTTCACTTTCAAACTCCACTCAGGTTTTAATTGCCTGAGCTTTTGCTTGACTGGCTTAAATCCCTCTTTAATGGGAAGGCGATGAAGGACAATGTTAGTGGACAAACCCACCATATCTTCGTGAGACCATGCAAACACATCCTGGAATTGGGTTAATAGCGTAACCATGTCATTCCGCTGGTTTGGGGTAAGGTCTAAACCAATCTGGATTAACTTAAGGCTTTTAAAGGTTCCGAGATTGAAGGAAATGGTTTGGTCAAGGTTGGGTTTAGGTTTGTCTTTGACCCATTCTTGAATTTCTGAAGGCACCTCAATGTCCTCATGTACTTCCATCAATGCTGAATTCATCTCTACATCAAAGGTATAATCCTTATGGAGAAGAGGCACCGTATCAGGAAGTACAGGCACATCTAAATTCAGGGTCCTGGAATAAAATATGCTTTCACTTAGTATATATGAAACATTTTGATCATACACAGTGTTAGCATATACTGACAAAATAAACTGCTAATACTGTACAGAAAAGTAAGCAGTTATGATATCTACAGGGCATAAAGCGTTTATGCCCGTTTTACCCTTGTTGACCAATGCAAGGAGTGCTGTTCCAATTGGCAAGGGAAAAGTCCGGGTGGACTGCAGTGATGGAGGGGCTGTCATCGTCCTCCTTCTCCCGAATGATGGCCATTACGTCTGGGAAATCATCGTCTGGGTATATCTGTTTGTATGCTTGTCATGAACAATGATGCGTATTCCCGACATCATTCGGATGACGTCTTTCTTAATTCTTTGTTTCTCTTCCTCTACTCAGGGATCTGGAACAAAGATTTATTTCTCCTTCGCCGGCACCGGATTAGGAAATAACATAGCCATGATATTGGCTGACACCTTTACAGGAGGTTGTGCGGACTCAGAGTTTGAAGGCGAAGATAAACACCGCGTACTTAAAGCGGAAGGAATCTGCTGATGCTTATGAGGATTCCTATGATTTGAACTGGCAGAATAGCCTAGTCCAGCTGTTCCAGTTCACTTGGTTATTTGAATTGGGTACTTGATACCCTGGCTATCTTTACCCAGCCCTTGTCCCAGCTGATGACCTAATGACATCATTTCTTGAGTAAATGACATTACTTGGCAGTAAATCTTGGTTCGGAAATGGCGTGCCAATAGCATGGTATTGGGTATTGCTTACTTCCAAGGCATGAAAACTGACCGGTTCAACATCTGCATTAGCATTGATGAATGGCATGTCCCCGTGTTGAGGACACTCTGGTTCAGCATTGGCCGTGACTAGGCTATTGTTAATAATGTATTTCAACTGTTGATGAAGGGTGGAGGGGACTGCCCCTGCCATATGAATCCATGGTTGTCCCAAGAGCAGGTTGTATCTCGAATCTATCTTTAGTACATGGAAAGATACGCAGAACATATGGGGACCAATTTCGATTGGCAGTTCAATTACTTCGACCGAATTCTGGCGGGCTCCATCAAAAGCTTTGATGACTGTATGGCTACTCTGGATTCGGTTGAGATTGATATTCATCTTCACCAAGGTAGTGTATGGACAGATATTTAGAGATGATCCTCCATCTGTCAAGACTCCAGCTAGCATGTATCCGGAGGACAAGACCGCAATGTGCAACGGCCAGAATGACCTACCCTTCAAAGCAAAGGTATGTCATCATCAGTGAAGGATATCACATTGTTATTGAAAATGTGATCAACCAAGTGTTGAAATTTTTCCGTATCAACTGATGTTGGTAGATAGGCTTCTTCCAAAACCTTCAACAAGATCTTTCGGTGATCCTCGGAAGTTAGGACCAAGTCCAAAATTGATATTTGGTGTGGAGCTTCTCTTAAGCTTAAAACCACCTTGGCTTCATTATGACCCATGGTGCGGAGGAATTTTTCAATCTTCTCCATGGGTATTTTCCCATTTGATTTGATGGTAGACTTCATCACCCGTTGGGGAAGATACAGTGGATTTTCCTTTGACACTGTAGCAGTTGTATGTGAGGTGGATCCTTCACCTTCTCCATAATTCCATGGCACTTTACGCAAGCTAACAATGGGATATTGTGCTCTGTATGGCAAGTTGATTGGCTCGGGAGTGGCCACTTTCAAAGGATTGTTGCTTCCCCTTAGTTGAATTATTGGTATTGTGAGTGATTTGTTATTCCCATCAGTCTCAGTGGATATGACTACTACCAAACTCTTCCACTTAGTAGGATATGTATTCTTACTTGCACGTAGCATACTATCATCATCTGCTAGTTGTAGGACACCACTGTCAATTAGATTTTGGATAAGGTGGCGAAGTGCCCAGCATTCTTCTGTGATGTGACCGCAAGAATGGGAGTGATATTGACATACTCCATCAGAATTGTACCATCCTGAACGGGGATTGATTGGAGGTAGAAGGGAAGTGATTCTTCCTTCATTGATTAGCATCTGAAGGATTTCCTCCATAGGTTGGCCCAGATATGTGAATTCCCTTTTGTTAGCAAAATCCCGATGGGCTTTGACATTTGCTCTCTTTATCACTTTGTCTTCCAGCATTTCATTTTTTGAAAGTGACGAGGGAATATTCATGATAAGAGGCAGGAGACTGGCATGCTCCTGGCTGATTAACTGGCGTGTCACTTGATGATGATAGGTCACCAGTTCTGCCAATTGCTCAATTTGCTTGCATAGAGATTTCATCTTTTGTTCCATTGCGAACTGGAACTTGGCATAATGCCATTTGTCAACGCCGTCTTTGAGGGTCTGGGAGGATTCACAGTTGAAATTGGAACTCTGTTGTCGACATCGGGATTTTTGTGTGTCTCTTTCCGTTACTTGTTCTTTGGTGTTCTCATTTTAGGTGAGATTTGTTTGAAAAAACAAGTGAAAAAGGTCCGACATGTATGATGTCGACGATGGGACTGTTAAGAGTCGCCAATTGGTTTTTTAAATGGTTGTACCAACACAATCGAGAAAAGGTTTGCACATTGACCCAAAGTGATGTGACATCGATATACTCTGCCGGTGAAACCGAGATTCGATTTAGGGTCAGGGGACTTGGTTATGCTGGGGGGAAGGTGTTAGGCACCCCCCGACATCCGTGTTACCACGGTGACCACCTCTTTTCAAGAAACTATTATCTGAATGTGTGTGTGTGTGGGTCAATGTGCTGTTGTATAGAAGTTGTGCGAGGCCTTGTTCGAACCTATATACACAGGGTTTGAATTTATGTAAAAATTCAATTTTTAGCAAGATATGGCAGTGATGTTTTATAAAAGAGGTTTTTAAACCCCGATGCTCAATAGAATTGAGACCTTTTACACTCCCATTTTTATTAAGTGATCTTTGGATTGATTTTATTTCGATGATGCGTAGGCATCCGTATAAAAATAATATACAAAAATAATGCCGACTTCCTCGTGGGTATGGAAACCATCTGAGGAAATTCAGACATCGCAGAATAATTTACAAGCTACTTACAGCTGAAAGATATCCATCATGGGAACCGAATCTAGATCCAATGAGATGAATCTGTGATCACATGATTCCTAGGCGCACAGAATGCTGCAATTTGTATAAAAGCATTAAGCAGGTATATATATAAAAGCGGTAAATATATATATATACAGACATGATCACCAACCACGAAGCACCTCCATGGGGGATCAGAAATGTAAATAAAGCTGTTAAAAGCTATCAACCGCCACGGAGGAAACTCCAGGTGGGATAAAACGTAAATAAAGTTGTAAAGCGATCAACTGCCATGAAGGAAACTCCAGGTAGGACGAAAAAATATATATATATATATAAGCAATAAATGCACCGGATGTAAAATCCAAGCTCATCGAACAGAGTTCAACCACAGTTCATAAATATAACTATATATATAAAAGCGAGTAAACGCACTGGATATAAAATCCAGGCTCATCGAACAGAGTTCGACATACAGTTAATATATATAAATGTACATATATATATATATATTAAGGCAATAAACGCTCCAGACCGAAGTCTAGGCTCATCGAACAAAGTTTGACACACAGTTCATATATATATATATATAGAAAAGCAAGTAAACGCTCCAGACTGAAGTGTAGGCTCAATCGAGGCATAACTCGATAATGTTAGTCAATGTATATATAAGTATATGTATATATATATATATATATAATATATATATATATACAGACTGGAATGAAACCACGGACCGAAGTCCGGGCAAAAGTAAGCAACACGACTCTCAACGTGTAGAAGGGTGTGTGCACAAATGAAGAGAATGACTCTAAAGTGTGTGAGAAGGCTTATAGCTGACTGATAAAAAAGGCTTTTATATCTTTAGAGTGGGTAAACACTGGCTTTTGTAGGTACAAAAGAGGCTATATATGAGCTCACAGGTGTTTGAAAGTGGGAAATACACTATATGGGCGAGTGAAGAGCGAATTGTGCAGGGTTTCCCCATCTTTTTTCTCTTAAAAATCAGCACCCCAAGCCCTCTATTTATAGGCATATAAGCCGCAGGTGTACCTGTGGCAACCCGGGTTGGCTCGGGTTTGTCGGGTCGGGTCGTCTCGAAGTACATGCACTCAAGCATTGTAATGTCCACTCAGATTTTGAGAAGTGCAATCCGGGCATCCGTTTAAGGTATACAGGACCTATTTTGGACCGTTGTTGTCGAGAGTTGTATGATGGCATGGGATTAGAGTTTGTACGAAGTCATTGAAGATGGGACGATGCCCTCCGGTCTTCAAGCTTTAACTTTCATCCGTTACCCCGCACAATAGTCACTCGGGATTGGTTAGCCTTGTTGGACATCGTTGCATAGAGACGTGACGTGGCATTGTGTTTGACGAGATGATGATGTTGCTCCTCACCGGTGTTATCGCCGGATTGGGCTGATAAAGCAGACGTTGCTCAGACTTCGCTGAGATTGGACTGCTGTAATTGTTGAAGGTCCTCATTGTCATCTTTGAGGCGTGCCTGTCTTCCCGATGTTATTGCCGGGTTGGTGCAGTGTATCTCGTTGTTAGCGCCGAGACTGAAGCTGGCCGCATTTGAAGCAAGAATTTCCAGGATTATCTCCGAAACTGCATTCCTTGGGGTTATCACCAAGGTTAGTGGCTATTCCTATGGTCGGGACTGAGACTGGATACCTTGGGGTTATCTCCAAGATTAATTGGTCTTCTCCGGTGTGTGTGCCGATATTGTATCTGCTGGCCTCGGGGTTACCTCCAAGGTTGGAATTGTTACTCCCAAAGTGTGATCCGGGGTTGATGCTGAACTTCCGGTAGTATCCGGTATGGATTTGAATTGTCTTTCAGGGTTCTCTCTTAAAAGACGAATCTGTCCTTCTGCAATGTTAGTAACAGTAGTACAAGTGTTCTACATTATCCTGGTAACGTATGCATGTATTGTTTTCCAGTTTTTGTCCGTTGGATTATGAGTTATCCCACGAAATGCATTTAAACACATAGTAGTGATTATGTATGCACAAATGACTTGATAAAAAATATTCAACATAGTAAATGTTAGTATTAAACCATGCTGAACATAATGATGTGAAAAAATTTGACTTTTAAGATAGTCAAATTGGCACCTCTTTCTGCTATTTTTTATCCTATTTGAGGTCCAATGAGCAAAAGGTAGAAAGGCAAAATACTCCTAGCATTGAGGTTGGCCTTTTGCATGATGATTTTAATTTTTAATGCATATATTATGTATATGACTTTGGGGCAGGTGTGCTACTGAATGGCCACCTAGACATGCCTATGTGCATGTGGATAATCTTATTTTCAAAGGGGACTATGGCAAAATTTTTCCAAATGTAGGCATTGGGTAGTCTTGCATTTTAACTCTATTATATGTTATAGTAAATGCATGCATGCATATAGTCATAAATGCATTTAAAAAGCTTCAGGTAAGGAAATACCACACCCTTTCTGAGGTGATTTGGAGACTTGTTGTCCAGATATCGATGGATCCGGATCAGCTGAGCAGTTCTTACAAGACCGCTTCTGGCGTACGGAGGAGGGCTTCTGAAGTGCCACGTCCTCATTCTGTCTGACAGCCTCGTCAGTTGGTGGAGGCTGTAATACGTCCTGTCCAGGTAGATGATCCAGACGTCGAGGACGAGGAGGCGGATATTGAGGATCCCGCTCCTGCTGCACATAACCCTCGTAGGGAGCTTTCGAGCATTCAGATGGTGAACCCAGAGTTGCTGGGTGATTTGGGTAGACATCCATCGATGTACTTGCACGCTAACGAGGTATGGCGTTAGACTTTATCTTCCTTCTTTCCTATTGATCTTTGATTAAAGGTTTCGATGTTGATCGCATTTCATGCGAGTTTCGAGTTTTACGACCTCGAGGAGGCTGGTTTAGCATCCACTCCATGTACAAAGCGTTTCATCCCGATTATAGAGCGAGAGTGCGTGAGTAGGGATTTGGGGCATTTTTCTCCATCCATCCTCGTCGTTGTCCCTGGGGTTACCTCAGGGCATTATCTCGAGCGATGGTTTCATCGCATTCTGATCCTCCCCTGCTGGATTGTGAGGAGATGATGACGCCTATGGATTGGCGATTTATCACAGGTATGGAGTTTGGAGGGGAGCCAGTGCCTTGCATGACGAATATTACCCCTATTACCGTTAGATCCTTGTTAGGAGTTTCGGCGGAGGTGCTCAAAGGCAGGACTGTCCGTTCAGGTCCTTTGAGCATAGATGCTATGAGCGGGCTTTTGAGTGACCCCATGCCAGATGATGTCAGAATCAGGGATCGCGTTCTGCGGCGATTATTCTTGATGATCATTAGAGGCTGCTTCATATCAGATAACTCTTCCACAGTGTCTTTCGCCTTGATCAGCGCCACGCGTGACGTGGACCGTATTGAAGAGTATGATTGGGGCTCCTATAACTTTGCCTATTTCCTCTGGGGCATGCGTATGCGCTCACAGGGTTTGACCAAGGCTTGGCTAGGATTTTACCCATTTTTGTTGGTGAGTACTTCTCTTGTCTTTTCACATTTATAGGTTAAGAGTGTTTACTGATAGCAGATGTTTTATCATTGTGTTGGCAGTTTTGGGCCTATGAGAGGCTCCCATTTTGCATCCTGTGAGTGTGTTAGGTTTAGATACCTATCCACGAGGACGATGATGGCACCATTCTATTTTGTCGGAGGTCCCTCAGAACGAGGGCTTATTTCGTTCTGCAGTATGCAATTGGAGTTATCGACGGTGACGCCATCACATGGCTTCCCTACTCAGGGGATCATTTGACCATCGGTTTTAAGGATGGACACCCTACTGGAGTAGAGTATTTGATTTCCACCCAGAGATTTCCTCTCTTAACAGATGGAGGATGGGAGCTCTATTTAGGAGAGTGTGCTATTAGGAGCACCACAGGGGAGATCTGTATACCAATCATGCCTCCTGCCAGACGTTATTGTTCATATCGGTCACCAATCACACCGATATCCCATTGTTGGGGTTGTGGCTTTGCATTATCGAGGGCTCATGTACTGGAGACGCGTTCGGCGTTAGTGGCTCCTCAAGACTATTGGGGCCCGATCCGTGCCATACTGATTTATGGGGACATGGTTCCAGGATCTTTGATGATGACGGATTGGGTGGCTTGTGTCTAAGCTTAGACTCATCTGACCCAGATTGATAGCTTGACCCGAAAGTTGGATCAGGCACACATATTTAATCGGCATTTGGGCAGAGATCCAGCAGAGCCGGAAACATTTGTTCCTTCCAGCTTAGGTGCTGGCCCTCAGACGACCCATTTGGTTTTGCCGGCGCTGATCCTCCTTTTTATAGGCCTGCCATCTCTGTTGATAGAGATCCAGTGACTCAGGAGGAGTTACATCAGGTAGACAGGATTGAGGGTGTGGACATCGAGACCCTGGTCTTCTTCTGATGTATATTCTCGTTATATCTTTTGATAGGACTCTATTAGATATTGGGTGGTTGTTCCCCATTCTCGCTATATCTTTTGATAGGCCTCTGATAGTAGTAGGGTGTTTGTGCCCCATTTTTATGTATTTGTAGCTGTATAGAGCTTATGTATTAGATAATGATATATTTAGGAATGTATGGACCATTTTTTCATTCCCTATATCATATTGCCATCCATTATCTGTTATACATGGATCATGTTATGCATATGTATGTATGTCCAGAGATATTCGGCATTGACCCCTGGATGGTCTTATGACACTACCGCACAGATGTCTTCTTGACGATTAGTCATATAGATCATACCCCACCGTCAGTGGTGGCATTGGGTATGCGATCGTGGTATGATAGCATGTCACCGCCAGACAGGGTGACTGTAGATCTGTTGCTGCAGCATACCATGACCCTTTTGGCATTTCAGGTTCTTACAAGATTTGTAGACGAGATGCTAGAGCATTGGCTACCTGATAGGCAGGTATTCCGTTTTGGCACCCATGAGTTGACTCCTACTCTGGAGGAGTATGCACATTTGACGATGCTGCCCTTAGACAGACCTTGCGTACACATGGCTTTAGGAGACATGAGTAGACGATTCATGACTCTCACAGGATTGAGGCGCGCAGGTAGTGCGAGATGATGGTGACATCCGCCACGCGTGATCTCTCGGCGTTTTTCAGTATTATGATTTGGGCGCGGAGGATAGCTACTCACGACATTCCGGGGATTTCACCGTGTCGGAAGATCATTGGCGTTTGGCCAGAGTTGATGTACTGATGCTATGTGTACTGTCATACGTGTATATGCCGCGGTATATGGATGAGATAGATATAAGAGTTATCATGGCCGTGAGAGCTCTCAGGGAGGGTCGTACCATTGTGCCTATGATCGTAGCAGAGACTCTGTTGTCAGCATCCTACTGCTGTACTTACCCGTCAGGCGTGTTTACTGGGAGTTCGGTCATGCTGTATGTGTGGTTTATGTCACACTTGCGACCGGTTGGTACCCTTAGACGGCATGGGTATTGTTTCTCCCATGATGTGGCTATGTCATACTCCTTTCAGCCATCAGAGTGTACATATGCTCAGTCTTGGTCCGCATTTTTTGTAGATATCAGAGATCCATTTAGCATATTGCTGTGCTCGGGGCTTTGCTCACCATACAACTTCATTACTTATGCTCCGGGCATGGATTTCCTCCCTTTGGCTGGCTTGAGGGGCGTGACTACTTATCACCCATTGGCCGTGATGTCGCAGTTCGACTAGTTCTAGGATTTTCATCCTTTCGAGGGGGCAACAGGTCAGCGTTTAGCTTCTCGATACCTCTCAGCAGAGGACCGATCTCATGTATGCGCTTGCTGGGATCAGTGTGAGCTAGCTGCTTTTTCTGTTAGTTGTCCCGGTTATTCCGCAGAGTACTCCGCATGGATGGTGACGGAGGTTTTATCGGTTGCAGCAGTATTTGCAGTATCAGAGAGCAAGTTATACGATGTAGAGCCTATGGAGGACATTGATTCCTACATCGAGTAGGAGCCCGCTGCTGGGTTGCCAACATTTCTTCCGGATTCTCCTAGTACCAGTACTTTTGTGATTTAGCACTCGACACAGTACTTAGAGCAGAGTCTTCATCTGATGACCTTTGAGAGAGATCAGAATCGATCTATGATGTCGACTACTCTTGATGTGAGGGACGCCGCCCTATTAGAGAGAGACGAGGCATTGGCTCGTAGAGATGCCACCGTCGCTGAGCGTGATGAGGCTAGGTGTAAGACCCCGAAATTTTTAAATAAAAAGGAATTTCCTTTATTTTGAAATAGTAAGGGTTGATTTGATTAATGTGGATAGTTAAGGGTTAAATACGCAAATATTTCAAAATAAGCAAGTGGTTATAAAATATTCATTGTTGTTTGGGAATATTCGTTTGGTCGTGGAATATTAAATGACTTTGTCGGGGAATATTAATGCGACGCCAGCAGCCCATGTGTGGGCCCCATAACTGAAAGCGATTGGATGAAGAAAACGACAAATATAAGTTGTTTTTAAATAGCGGCGTAGAAGTTTCTTTAGTTATCATTGTTGGAATACCCGGTGGTTAAAACACACTAATACGCGTTGTTGAACAAGAAGACACGCAGTATTGCACCAATTATTGATTCTTACGTGAAGAAGGCACTACTCAATAATGGTTACGTAATTAATGCTCAAAGATATTTTATTGAGTTAATAATTCTTTGCGTTGATATTTTATATTCTTTGTTGTTTCAATAATTGTCATTACACAATTATCTTTCATTATCGAAGCAATAATTCATATTATCCGAATAATATTATTAGATAACATTATTGGCAATGTCTAGAAAGTTCTGTCTCAAGGAGAGGTTTGGTCATCTAATCAATGCGCCAAGAAGAAGAAATTCTTATTCGAAAGCCCCTCTTTCTGAGGGCGCACGGTTGTCAATATTGTGATTCTCGTAATATTATTTGTGAATAATTAATTATTGATTTATATGATGAGGAAAATATTGATTTTATGTGGATATAGATGGAGAAAATTTTTAAAATGACAATTGTTGAAAATTAATATTTTATCTTTTTCTGATAAAATAATTCATTTAAATATATTATTTTAATAATATATTAGCGGTGATATTTTTACAATGAATGTGGGATATATGAGTATATGAGGAGGAAGAGTATTTTTGTGGCATTAAATGTTTAACACATGTTTTGTGTGTTGGTGGACACAATTATTGACCGAAATTTGATTATAGCCTGTAAAATCGCCCGTTTGTGGATTTCGGTCGATTTTTGTTTGGAATTTGGAAAAACTTTCTTCTGTAAAGTTGTAGAGAATTGAATTTCCTATAAAAACTCGCGAGATTCGAATTTTCTGATGAAAGGGCTATTTATTATGAATTATTGAAGTTACAAGCTCAAATAATTGATTTTGGGAGTTTAAATTATTTTGTTAAGAAAAACGTTTTTTGTATTTTTTGGACATCATTAACATGTGTGGTTGGTGTTTTGACCAAAAAGGTGGGCTAAGGAAAATTTGTATAATTATATTAATATTATATTAAATTTTTCGCTTTTTGGTGTTCTAAGCATTTTCCTATAAATAGGTGCTTAGGTTAAAATTGAAAATCACACGTAAACCAAGTTTTTCTCTATTTCTCTCTCGATATTTTGAGCGTATTCTTGTGAGTATTTTGAGTATACTTTGAGTATTGCTAGGCTGATTGCAAGTTCCCTTCAAAGACTATACCCTTAGATTCTAGTGTAAGTCTTGATCTTCGAGGTAAGGGATATTATTTTTTTTGTAATGATATTATTTCTTCAATATCATTATCTTTGAAATGTTGATCTGAAGTTTTTATCAAATTTGGAACTTTTTCATATCGGGGTTACTATTCATGGGTTACTATTCATGAGTTACTATTCACGAGTTACTATTCATGAGTTCTTATTCACGAGTTCTTATTCATGAGTTCTTATTATTCATTTAGTACTATTCATGAAGCGTGAAGATATTTTTTGTGGAATTTCTATCTTTTGGTGTCTGGAGTTACTATTCACGTGATATCGAGACTATTCACGATATACCAAGACTATTCACGATACTGGTCTTATTCAAGAAAAATAAAATTTCTTCTTTTCGTCTAAAACATCTATTCGGATACTAACTCGATTGTATCCATGTTTTGATCATTCTTGAATTTTACACCACTATGATTATTTTGAGGTATTTTTGGGCGTGGATAAAACCAAGTACGAATCCTTAATCCTTAATCCTTGTCATTTTGTTTCTTTGGATTCGTTTCTTTAAAAATATTTTCATCATCCTCGGTCTTAAATGATGATATTATTGAATATCTTGGCCTGTAGTGCAAAAGATGAATGATTTCGAAGAATATCTTTGGCACAGTAGTGCAAAGATGAAAGCGGTGTTGAGATGAACATGACCGATTGATTAATATCTTTGGCTGTGAGTGCAAAGATGAGCAGTGTTTAAAATGAAACATGACCAATCGATGAATATCTTTGGCCTGTAGTGCAAAAATGAATATTTGATTCCGGATGTATATTGATTGATGTTACTGAGGATAAAATATTGATGATGGGTATTAAATTCATAGATTATAGTAGATTTCATTCTCTACGTAACTCTTCTATGAATTATTATTTCATTGCGAATATTGATCCGAAACTTGTTGTCTCATTGTATTCTATCGATTTTCCTGTTGAAGACTAACGATAATTTGTTGTATATTATCTTAGTCATAATATTCTTTCTTGGGCTAGTTGAGCTCACCCTTTTCCTTGTTGTTCCATTTTTCTTCTCGGGGAGGCGAGAATGTAGCGAGTACTAGTCGGGGTATGGAATGAAGGTTCTAGAGAGAGTTGTTTAGTAGTCCTCACCATTTTGTAAAATAATGAATCAATAATTATGATGGGGATTTATTTGCATGTGGATATTGTCTAGAAGACAATATTATATTTAAACTCATTATTATATATTGTCGTATTTCATACGACATTTGTATTATTGAAGTTGTAGTTTGCTTTTTGTACCATGTATTTGGCGACTCGAGAATGGGTGTTGTGTATACCTATTTTGGGGCGTCACGGTTGGTATCGAGCTTAGGGATATGATCTCTGGCGGAGATCGGGGAATAGAACTAGGAGGGGAGAGACGAGTAAATCCTTTCGCTAGTGTGTCCTACCTAAGCTTATTTGTTAGTTGGTCGATATATAGGGATATTATGTGATATATTGATTTCCTTAATTAACCCTTATTTTATGACGGTGATTTGAGAATGTCTAATCGAGAATATTAATGATTGGAGTAAATGAGACCGTGGAGATGCTGTACTCACCAACGAGGAGAAACGTGCAACAGTGACAATGTTCCTCCTGTGAACAACACCACCGAAAGCGAGATGATGAACGAGGGGATATTTAGAAGCTTTTTGCAGTTCATGCAAAAATCGCACGAGGAGACTCGTGTTCAAAATCTGAGGAGGAAATGATAGCAATTCACAGTGGTGGTGTGCAAGCGAGTTCAAAGAGTTGGGACCACCGAGTGCTGGGAAGCCGGATCCGATTAAAGGCGAGGCGTGGGTCAAACAAATTACCAAGATATTCGATGTCTTGGGATGCACGGAGGAACAGAAAGTTCCATTCGCCACCTTTATGTTTAAATGGCGAAGGCGATTCTTGGTGGGAATCGTGAAGCGTACCCATCCATTGCACTCAAGATGTCATGGGAGACGTTTGAGAAGCAGTTCAATGACAAGTACTTCCACGAAAGTATTCGTATATGAAGGAAGTGGAGTTTATTAGACTAGAAGCGAGAATAACATGGCGGTGTCCCGAAGACGAGGCGAAGTTCGGAGTTATCCAGTTTGCACCTCATTTGGTGGAGAATGAGGAACGATGACGCGGATGTTTCGAGAGGTTTGAAACCCGACATACGTCGGTATCTCATTCTCATAAATTTTCTCTCTATTCGGATGTTGTCAATGGGGCTCGGTTGTTTAGAGCGAGATAACGAGTATACGTTCAACCGAGGGACCATAACGAGGATCATCATCTAGAAGATAGCGGTCATCGAATAACGATAACCGGTGGAGAAAGAAGAATCTGAGACATAAGCGGTAACCACTCCGGTGGTAATCGTGGCCATGAAAATAGAAAGCGAGTGGGAGGAGATTTTAAAAGAGGAGATTCAACAACGACCATGTGAAGACGTCGGCGCCAAGATAGCAACTAGTTTTAAGGGAGAGAACGACCCACCGGTCGTATGTTACAAATCTTGGAAAGAGGGACATATCATTCAAACCGCCCACTAGCAGTTTAAGGTATGCTATAGTTGTGGAAAGGAAGGACATATCGCTCGAGAGATTATGCAGTAGCGAAACCTAGTTCAATGGGGACGGTGACTCAAAAGATCATCCCGAAAAGTCAAAGTCAACGATTCCGGAAGAGCGTTTTGTCGTGGCCGGTCAAAATGCGAGGAACCCGAACAAAGTTAGCACAGGTTAGTTAATTATAAATTCTTGCGAAGTATATACCTTACTAGATATCGGTTCTACCCATTCTTTTATCTCTCTTACTTACGCTCAACGTTTAAACTTGACTCGGAGAAATTAGACTTTGACCTTATCTGTGGAAACTCCGTTAGGAGAAACTTTCATCACATCCATTGTTTATAAATCTTGCTTGATTCAGGGTTGGCACTATCACATTACACCGTTAACCTTATTTCTATAGAGATATTTGTTTTGATGTGATTTTAAGGTTAACTATTCATCATGCCAAATTGATTGCTTTTGTAAGGTTGTTAGTTTTCATATTCCTAAGCAACTGTTATTGAATTCAAGCAATCAAACCATTGTAGTCAAACATTTTCATATCAAGCCATGAAGTCATTCGTTTATTACGGATGTCAAGTTTTCTTAGTCCATGTTATGGATTTGAATAAAGACACGTCGATTTGAATAATATTCTTGTTGTTATTAATTTTTCCGGCGTATTTTCGAAGAATTTCTTGGCTTACTCCCAAAGCACGATATTAAATTTTGTATCGACTTTGAAACCGGTACAAAACTCATTTCTAAAATCTCATATCGAATGGCTCTATTGAACTTCGAGGAGTTAAAATTCAACTATAGAATTTGGTACTGAGCCTTTATTTTGTGACTTCCTTTGTGGAATTCACCTAAAGCGAACTCTCTGTAGGGACGTCATATTAGATGCGATAGTAAAGCGATAGGTGTCATTGTGACGTCTTATCCAAGATTGGGATATGAGTCGCGATTGAGAGCAACCTAAGTCGATTATCGAAAAGACGTAGCTTTCTAGGCTTAGTTGGTTATTATCGGAGATTCGTTGAAGGATATTCTCGAATCGCTATTCCGTTAACTTAGCTGACTCGAAAAGATACAAAATTCGTATGGAGCGAGGAATGCGAGAAGATTTTCCAAGAGCTCAAGAGGCGACTCATTTCGGCACATATTCTAACCATACCATCTTGGAAAAGCGAACGTGGTAGCTGACGCGTTGAGTAGAAGATCATATGCGGGAACGAGTGCGATGATGTCAAGTATACGCATAGAGCCAACTTTAATAGAAAAAGTTAAGGTTGCTCAAGCCACCAAGCCGAGAGCGATGCGTAAGAAGAAAGTACAAGAAGGAGCTATTCCGAAAGCGAGAATTGATGAAGAAGGAATACTTCGAGTCCACTCTAGACTTTGTGTTCCTAACGACTCTGATTTGAAGAACAAGATTATGATGGAGGCACACAATACACCATTTGCAATCCATCCTGGGAGTACCAAAATGTATTATGATCTTCAACATACATTTTGGTGGAGCAATATGAGGAGAGAGATCGCGTAGTTTATCTCGATGTGTTTAACTTGCCAACGTGTAAAGGCGGAGCATCTTGTACCTAAGGGTCCGTTGCAACCACTTGAGATTTTGAAATGGAAGTGGGAACACATTACCACAATTTCATTACTAATCTTCCTGGGGTTTCTCAAGGCATAGATGCGATTTGGGTTATTGTTGATAGATTAACCAAGTCTACTCATTTCTTCACCGTCGAGAGACTTATTCCTTGAACGTCTTTCTCGTATATACGTAAATGCGATTGTGAGATTGCATGGCATGCCAAGTATCCATAGTTTTAGATCGTGACCCAAGATTCACTTCATGATTTTGGGTTAGTTTGTAGAAAGCTATGGGCACGAATTTACGATTGGTTTGGCATACCATCCTCAAGCGGATGGGCAATCGAAAGGACTACTCAAACTCTTGAAGATATATTAAAACTACGTGTCCTAGATTTCAAAGGAAGTTGGGATAAGTACTTGCCATTGGTGGAATTCTCATACAACAATAGTTATTAAACAAATATAGGCATGGTTCCATTTGAAGCATTATATGGACAAAAATGTCGTTCTCAATATGTTGGGATGAGGTGGGTGAAGCAACATTGTTGGGACCGAGTTAGTACGTATATGACTAATGATTCGACAAGCGATATACAAGCGGCACAAGATCGACAAAAGAGTTATGCGAATCTTCATCGAAAGGACGTGGAATTTAGTGTAGGGGATCATGTATTGTTGCGAGTTTCTCCATGGAAGGGAGTTACAAGATTTGGGAAGAAAGGAAAGCTCAATCCACGATTTATCGGTCCATTTCAAATTCTTGACCGAGTAGGAAATGTAGCCTATAGACTTGCGTTACCTCGAAAGTATGTCTCGTGTTCATAATGTGTTTCATATCTCATGCTTAAGTAAATATGTGAAAGACCCGAACCACGTTATTGAGTTAGAACCCAGGACGAGATAGCCAGAAGACTTAACGTATGAGGAGGTACTGTCAAGATTTTGGATAGGAAGGAGCATGTCCCTACTGCATGAAAGGTCATACCACAAGTTAAAGTTTTGTGGAGGAATCATGCTTATAGAGGAAATGACTGGGAATTGGAAAGCGAAAATGAAAGCGAGGTATCCTCACCTTTCAAAAACACACGAGTCGTCGTCAATTTCGAGGGACGAAATTTCATAAGGAGGGAGGTTGTAAGACCGAAAATTTTAAAAAAAAGGAATTTCCTTTATTTTGAAATAGTAAAGGTTGATTTGATTAATGTGGATAGTTAAGGGTTAAATACATAAATATTTCAAAATAAGCAAGTGGTTATAAAATATTCATTGTTGTCGGGGAATATTCGTTTGGTGGTGGAATATTAAATGATTGTCGGGGAATATTAAATGCGGCGGCAGTAGTGACCATGTATGGAGCCCATGTGAAAGCGATTGGATGAAAGCGACAAATATAAGTTATTTTTAAATAACAGGCGTAGTTATTGCCGATTAATCTTGTTGGAATACCCGGTGGTTAAAACACACTAATACGGCGTTGTTGAACAAGATGACGCAGCGGTATTGCACCAATTATTGATTCTTACGTGAAGGCACTACTCAATAATGGTTACGATAATTCTTATTGATATTTTATTGAGTTAATAATTCTTTGCGTTGATATTTTATATTCTTTGTTGTTTCAATAATTGTCATTACGGTATCTTTCATTATCGAAGCAATAATTCATATTATCTGAATAATATTATTAGATAACATTATTGGCAATGTCTAGAAAGTTACATCTAAGGAGAGGTTTGGTCATCTAATACAATTGCGCCAAGAAGAAGAAATTCTTATTGGAAAGCCCCTCTTTCCTGAGGCGCACGGTTGTCAATATTGTGATTACGTAATATTATTTGTGAATAATTAATTATTGATTTATATGATGAGGAAAATATTGATTTTATGTGGATATAGATGGAGAAAATTTTAAAATGACAATTGTTGAAAATTAATATTTTTATCTTTTACGATAAAATAATTCATTTAAATATATTATTTTAATAATATATTAACGGTGATATTTTTACAATGAATGTGGGATATATGAGTATATGAGGAGGAAGAGTATTTTGTGGCATTAAATGTTTAACACATGTTTTGTGTGTTGGTGGACACAATTATTGACCGAAATTTGATTATAGCCTGTAAAATCGCCCGTTTGTGGATTTCGGTCGATTTTTGTTTGGAATTTGGAAAAACTTTCTTCTGTAAAGTTGTAGAGAATTGAATTTCCTATAAAAACTCGCGAGATTCGAATTTTCTGATGAAAGGGCTATTTATTATGAATTATTGAAGTTCTGAAGCTCCGAAATAATTGATTTTTGGGAGTTTAAATTATTTTTGTTAAGAAAAACGTTTTTTTGTATTTTTTTGGACATCATTAACATGTGTGGTTGGTGTTTTGACCAAAAGGTGGGCTAAGGAAAATTTGTATAATTATATTAATATTATATTAAATTTTCTGCTTTGGTGTTCTAAGCATTTTCCTATAAATAGGTGCTTAGGTTAAAATTGAAAATCACACGTAAACTGAAGTTTTTCTCTATTTCTCTCTCGATATTTTGAGCGTATTCTTGTGAGTATTTTGAGTATACTTTGAGTATTGCTAGGCGGTGCAAGTTCCTTCAAACCTATATACTTATTTCTAGTAGAAGAAATCTTGATCTTTCGAGGTAAGGGATATTATTTTTTGTAATGATATTATTTCTTCAATATCATTATCTTTGAAATGTTGATCTGAAGTTTTTATCAAATTTGGAACTTTTTCATGTGGGGGTTTATTATTCATGGGTTCTTATTCATGAGTTACTATTCACGAGTTCTTATTCATGAGTTCTTATTCACGAGTTACTATTCATGAGTTACTATTCACGAGTTACTATTCACGAGTACTATTCATGAAGCGTGAAGATATTTTTGTGGAATTTCTATCTTTTGGTGTCTGAGTTACTATTCACACGTATCAAGACTTTATTCACGATATCTGACACTATTCACGTATACGGTCTTATTCATAGAAAAATAAAATTTCTTCTTTTTATCCAAAACATCTATTACGGATACTAACTCGATTGTATCCATGTTTTGATCATTCTTGAATTTTACACCACTATGATTATTTTTGAGGTATTTTTGGGCGTGGATAAAACCAAGTACGAATCCTTAATCCTTAATCCTTGTCATTTTGTTTTCTTTGGATTCGTTTCTTTAAAAATATTTTTCATCATCCTCGGTCTTAAATGATGATATTATTGAATATCTTTGGCTTTTGTAGTGCAAAGATGAATGATTTCTGAAGAATATATTTGGCACATGTAGTGCAAAGATGAGCGGTGTTGAGATGAACATGATCGATTGATTAATATCTTTGGCTTTGTAGTGCAAAGATGAGCAGTGTTTAAATGAACATGACCAACTGATGAATATCTTTGGCCTGTAGTGCAAAGATGAATATTTGATTCCAGATGTATATTGATTGATGTTACAGGGATAAAATATTGATGATGGACTGTTAAATTCATAGATTATAGTAGATTTCATTCTCTACGTAACTCTTCTATGAATTATTATTTCCGCTGCGAATATTGATCGAAACTTGTTGTCTATTGTATTCTATCGATTTTTCCTGTTGAAGACTAACGATAATTTGTTGTATATTATCTTAGTCATAATATTCTTTCTTGGGCTAGTTGAGCTCACCCTTTTCCTTGTTGTTCCATTTTCTTCTCGGGGAGGCGAGAATGTAGCGAGTACTAGTCGGGGTATGGAATGAAGGTTCTAGAGAGAGTTGTTTAGTAGTCCTCACCATTTTTGTAAAATAATGAATCAATAATTATGATGGGGATTTATTTGCATGTGGATATTGTCTAGAAGACAATATTATATTTAAACTCACAGTATATATTGTCGTATTTCATACGACATTTGTATTATTGAAGTTGTAGTTTGCTTTTTGTACCATGTATTTGGCGACTCAGAATGGGTGTTGTGTATACCTATTTTGGGGGCGTCACACTAGGTCTGCCATAGACGCAGTGGTAGTTGAGCGGGATATCGCCATATCTGCCCGGGATGTGGCTATCACAGATAGTACTGCAGCGAGGTCCCTTACCACTAGTATGATCGTAGAGATGAGCGCTTATATTGATGAGCATATGGTTATCATGCAAATGGCTACAGATTTGTTGGGTCGTGTGGATATTCTCACCCAGGAGACTACAGCTTTACCTCCTTCATCTGAGAGGGACGCCGTGTTGGTCTTGCTAGCTCGCATGTACCCTGACTCGTAGATGAGCTTTATATTCACCTGCACAGACTAGCTTAGCCATTTTGTCCTATACAGCTTACATTGTATATATCAAACAACATTATATATGACAGAGAAATATATTTTTGGATCACTTCCCTTTTAGATATGCCTTGCTATTTACTTGATATTTTGCCTGCTGCTTCAGGGCTTGTGATCTTGATGTATTCTGAATTCCTCCTGGGTGGATGGACATTGAGTTGTCTCTGGATAGTTCAGAATGGATCATTGATCTATGTATCCCTACCATCTTTGGTGTCTTGGGACTTGTTTTTGAATGGAGAATGTGGAGATTAGTGTGGCTTTCCTCTCTGAGATTGACCGCACCACAGATGGTCGCCAGTACTTCTATTCAGGAGAAGCCTAGTTAATTCCACCTCTTATGGGTTGGTGTTGCTCTTCAAGGCATGACCGCAGCTTAGATGGTCGCCGAATCTCCTATTTGGGAGGAGTTCAGGTAATTCCATTCCTTTGGTCTGAAGCCAAATGAAATGTAGTGGATTGAAAGAGAATCCCAGTACCAGTTGACAATGGTTTGTGTTTAGGTAGGGGGTGAGACCGAACCATAAATGGCTGCCTACGTACTCTTATTGAAGAGGAGATCAGGTCTGCGTAGTTCGAACCTGGTGTAAGAGGTTCAACGATGTATGTGGCAGACATGGTGTAGGAATGTTTTTGGTCATTTTTGTTTTATGTAAGGGTAGAAATGTTTTTGTTATTTTTGTTTTATTGCGACCGGGCCATATGAAATGGTTGCCTACGTACTCCTATTGAAGAGGAGATTAGGTCGATGTAGATCGCCCCTTAGGGCGAGAAGAAAAGTGTAATCCCATGTGCAGGTCGAAGTGCGGGGAAGAGAAAATTTAATCCTAGGTTGAGGATAAATTACAGGTGAAAAGTTTGATCCCAGAAATGGGTAGCCAAACTATAAACGCAAGAGGTTCAATCCGCGGTGGGATGACCTAAGTTGTGTGAGCGCAAAGGAGAAAGCCAGGCTGCTGGCTTGAAGAGTATGTTTCCCTGAGGGGCAAAGTGTAGAAAAGTTGTAGGTGGTAAAGGGTTAAACAACCGGAATGGATGGTGGTGACGATGATTATGCACGTGGTGTTTTTTGGTTACTTCGGACATATCTGAGTTTCACGGTATGCGAGTTGATGAGTTGTGGAAATTCATCGCCGTCCATTTCTTGCAATCTGAGAGCGCCTCCTGTCAATACTTCCTTGACAATAAATGGGTCTTCTCAGTTAGGAGCGAATTTTCTTTTAGCCTGAACCTGGTTGTCAAGAATCCTCTTCAAAACCAAGTCATGTTGTTTGAACTGCCGTAGCCGAACTTTTTTGTTATAGGATCGGGCGATCCTTTGCTGATATAACTGACCATGGAAGATAGTCGCGGTTCGCCTTTCGTCTATTAGAGACAATTGGTGATACCTGTCTTGTACCCATTGGTCTTCATCTAGCTGAGCGTCGATCAACACTCTGAGAGATTCCATCTCAACTTTTATGGGGAGCACTGCTTCCATCCCATAGGTTAAAGCGTAGGGGGTTGCCCCAGTTGAAGTACGCATGGAGGTTTTGTAGGCTAACAGAGTCAGAAGCAATAGGTCTGGCCAATCTTTGTGGTTAGCGGACATCTTCTGCATAATCTTCTTGATGTTTTTGTTAGCCGCTTCAACAGCACTGTTCATCTTCGGACGATAGATGACAGAGTTAAGATGTTTGATGTGGAATTTACTGCATAACTCCTCCATCATTTTGTTGTTGAGGTTTTTGGCATTGTCTGACACAATCACCTCTGGTTGTACATATCGACAAACGACATTGTTTCTGATGAAAATAATGATGACTTCTTTAGTGACCTTGGGGAAGGAGGCTGCTTCTACCCACTTGGTGAAGTAGTCGATCATGGTGAAGATAAATCGGTGATCACATTCTTGGCTTTAGGCTCGATGGGTTCGATAACGTCCATTCCCCACATTGAGAATGGCCAAGGCGAACTCATATTGTGGAGTTCCCGTGGAGGGGCGTGTATAGCATTCCCATGAATCTGGCACTGATAGCATCTGTTGACGCGGTCGTGGCAATCAGTTTTGAGACATGGACAGTAATGTCCCGTCCTGAAGACTTTCTTGACAAGGAGGGGGCCACTCATGTAGGGGCCACAGACTCCACCATGGATTTTGTCCATAAGCCTTTGGGCTTGATCTTTGTCTAAACATCTGAGGAGACCTAGTCCTGCATCTCTTTTGTAGAGCGCATCTCCACTCAGGTAGAATTTCATAGCAAGTCGATGGATCCGCCTTTTCTCAGTCGGGCTCGCCTCAGCGGGTGTAGATCCATCTCGCAGATATTCCTTGATATGCTGATACCAAGGATGTTGGATGGGAGGTAGCTCATCCGATACTTCTCCAACATAATTCCCATAGGCTGGGGACTTGTTCAGGGAAATTGTGACGCTTGGCAAGTGTTCCTTGTCTGATATGCAAATCAAAGAGGCCAAAGTTACTAACGCATCCGTGAAATCATTCCTATTACGAGGAACATGTAGAAAGGAGATTTCTTCAAACTCCAAAGCCATCTTCAAAACCTGCCGATGGTAAGGCAGCAAATGTAGTTCCTTTTTTTGATAGATTTCGGTGGATTGTCTGATTACCAACTCCGAATCTCAAGGATGATTAACCGCGATGCTCATTGAATGAGGGCAAGTTTTAGCCCCATGAGATGACCCTTCATACTCGGTAGTATTGTTGGTGGCGATAAAGCTGTAATTTGACAACAGACGGATATCTGCTCCCGTGCGAGATACTAGAAGCGCTCGACTCGAGCCTTCCATATTAATGACTCCATCAAAATACATCTTCCATGATTGGCGCATATCATACTGATGGTGTCGCTGCACTGTCATTACTCCTTCCAAGGGTTTGAAATCCCCTGAAGGTGCAGCGGCCAGTTGATCCGCGATTCCTTAACCTTTGATGGACTTTTGAGTCACATATACGATGTCAAATTGTTGTAGGATCAACTGCCATCTAGACAGTCGACAATTTAACATGGGTTTGTTGAACACGTACTTGAGAGGATCCACGCGGGATATGAGATGGGTTGTGTGACCATGGAGGTAATGTTGTAACTTCATGGAAGCCCATGCTAAAGCACAACACGTCTTTTCGATCAGAGTGTACTTGTGTTCACTGCTACTGAACCTTTTACTAAGGAAATAGATAGCTCGTTCTTGGCCTCTATCGTCTTTCTGTCCCAGCATGCAGCCCATGGCATTGTCACTTACTGAACAGATACATATGTGGGGGAATATCGTCCACCGGTGGTACCAAAGCACGGAGCTTTAACTAGCTGTTTCTTGATTGTAAGGAAGGCATTCTGGCACTCATCATTCCATTTCATGGAGGAGTTCTTCCTTAATAGCTTGAAGATTGGCTCACAGGTTGCTGTGAGTTGGGAGATAAACCTGCTGATGAAGTTGATTCTTCCCAAAAATCCCCGTATTTCCTTCTCTGTCTAAGGAATGGGCATTTCTGTGATGGCTTAGATTTTGGCAGGATCCAGCTCTATCCCTTTGTGGCAGACTAGAAATCCTACCAACTTGCCTGATTTAATGCCAAAGGCGCACTTAGCTGGATTCAACTTCAAGTCAGACTTACGTTAATCTGTTGAATAACTTTTTGAGATGGTCTATATGGTCATCCTCATACGGGACTTGACAATGATGTCATCCACGAGATCTCAATCTCTTTATGCATTAAGTCGTGGAAAAGAGCCATCATAGCTCGTTGATAGGTAGCTCGGCATTGATGAGGCCGAATGACAACCTTCTATAGCAAAAAGTTCCCCAAGGAGTCTTGAAAGCGATCTTCTCACGATCTTCCTAAGCAACCATGATCCGATCGTATTCGCATAAAGCAATCAAAGAAAGGAGTATATGTCGTATAGCGCAGTAATGTCAATGAGAATGTGGATAAATGGCACGGGAAAGCTGTCTTTTAAGCAAGCTTTATTCATGTCCCGGTAATCCACGCAAACTCGCACTTTCCCTCCAGGTTTAGGTACAGGCACGATGTTGGATATCCACTCAGGATATATAGACACCATGATGATGCCAGCTTGAAATTATTTCACAATTTCTTCTTTCACCTTTAAACTCCACTCAGGTTTCAATCGCCTGAGTTTCTGCTTGACTGGCTTAAATCCCTCTTTAATGGGAAGGCGATGAAGGACAATGTCAGTGGACAAACCCACCATGTCGTCATGAGACCATGCAAACACATCCTGGAATTGGGTTAATAGCGTAACCATGTCATTCCGTTGGTTTTGGGTAAGGTCTGAACCAATCTGGATTAACTTAAGGCTTTCTAAGGTTCCGAGATTGAAAGAAATGGTTTGATCAAGGTTGGGTTAGGGTTTGTCTTTGACCCATTCTTGAATTTCTGGAGGCACCTCAATGTCATCCTGTATATCCATCAAGGCTGAATTCATCTCTACATCAAAGGTACAATCCTTGTGTAGGAGAGGCATCGTATCCGCAAGTACAGGCACGTCTAAATTTAGAGTCCTGAAAAAAAATATGCTTTCACTTAGTATATATGAAATGTGTTGATCATGAAAGTAGTATGCACACAAGCCAATCATGTTTGATGATAAAGCACATACTTTGTAACAATCTTATTCATTTATTAATAAAAAGTATTAATTTATTAAAGGCTTTTAATTATCTACATGATGCTGTTTTATAATATGTGATAAACCCATAGTTTTAAGCAATGCTTTTAGAATAATGATGATGATCATTCTAATGAGATCTAAATTCTTAGAAAGCTTAAAACTAAAATAGTTCCCAATCGTTGGATTACTAAATTGGGGATTAGTGAATTTGGATAGATTGGTACATACGTTGCTTGCTCATTGGATGAGGATGATTGATCTCATGATCATTTGTGTGGAGACACTAAAGCAAGTATGTAGGTGCTTATTAGAGAATAAGTTCACTGAACGTGGCTCGCTAAGGAATACCTAATGGAGTTTTATTTGCCTGTCAATAGGAATTCCTGTAGTGATAGTAGTACAAGTAATCCTTGGACTTGAGATCATCATAGTATCTTGTGTATGATGAGTTATACTTTGACTTATTCCTTAAGACCTTTAGGGTATATCAAAGGGTATGCTTGGGTATAATAAGTTGTACATGGAGATAATGTATGATCAATAAAGAATCTACCACTTCTAATAAAAGAAGAGAAATGTCCTATGTGATTCGATAAATGACAACCCAGTAGTCCTTGGGTTAAGGCGAGAATGAAATTAGAAAGGAGTTTCTAATTTGCATTATTTGGAGTTGTGCATTTAAGGATCGAAATACATATAATTAAATAAAATAAGACTTGTGAAGAATTCCATGTCTTATATTTAATTGGGACATTGTATATGGTGGAAGGATTGAATTGTATTTCAAGTAACTATTTACTCAAAGGTTCTTTTATGATTAATGTTGAAATCTATATTATATCGGAAAGTCGTTGATCGCTAGGGAGGCTTATCCCTATTGTAGAATAAATATTATTTATTTAAATAAATTAATTGTTTAATTTATTTATTTAAATAAGATTAGAATTGTTCTAATTGATTTATTCACAATAGGTTTAATATGGAGAACCTAAAGGGTCACACCATAAAAGGAAGAATAATTATTTAAGAAGTAAATGGCATAATCGTAATAATATGTTATGTATATTTAATTTAATCTATGGTGATAGAATAAATTAAATAGCTTAATATTTATTATTTAATATTTTAGAAATATTAAATATAAATTAATAAGAGGAGTCTTATTAATATTATTACAATTATTATTATTTTAATTTCTAAAAGAGTTTAGGAATTAATTTAATATAAGTACTCTCATTTATTCCTAATTGGATTAGGAAGGAAAATTAGTTAAAGGAGTTTAATTAATTATCCCTAATAAGATTAGGGAGCTTAATTAATTAAAAGAATTAATTAATTAAAACCCAATTCCTTAATTGTTAAGGTGGGTTGCCCACATCTATAAATAAGAGGAGTCTTATTATGGGTGGTATGGGTTGTTGATTTTTTCAACATACGTAATATTTCCAATAGTTGGGAGAGTACGCCTTTTTCTATAGAGATAGAAAACTAGGGTTTGAGCCAAATACCCCTTTCTTGAATTTTCTTCTTCCTTGGTGGATCACCTCTAGAGGCCAAACATTTGGGTGGCTAACGTTGATCAAAGGAAGGAACCAAACCCGGTGGATTCAAGTTGAACGCGAAAAGGATTGGAGGTGAACTTGTACCTGAGGAAGCTCGATCTTCAAAGTATGATTCTCATTCGTTATCTTTTTCGTTTACTTAATAATTGTGCATAAAGGGTGATCCGGGTATATGGTTTGTAAAATTTTTAAACTCTGATTTTTTACACGCTTCCGCACTTTTTATGCAATTTGATTGCGCACATGAATATTACAAACCTAACAGTGGCATCAGAGCCAAACCTTTATGCGAATTATTAATTGTTCAGATTTGATATGTATATTGATATGTGTTTAGAACAATTTAATTGGGCATAATTTTATTGTATAAAATTTTAAAAAAAAAAAAAAAAAAAACAAAAATCGGCATGATTTGCGTTTGAAAATCCGGCAGCACACGGAATTTAAAGAATGGTACGGAATCTTGGGGATCTATTAATGGTTAATATTAACTAGGATATCAAGTCCATTTTTTTTTACAGGATTATATATAGTATATATATATATATCCGTGCAGCACTCAAACAAAAAAACGGAATTGCATTATATAAGCAATCTTAAAGAACTAGGAGGCCGCACGCAAATCAATGATAATTTAAGGAAGTCACGGTTTAAAAAAAGGAACGACTATGTATATATAGTATATATATATATACGGTAATATATATATATATATATATATATTATATTCTTAATAATTTTATAATTAAAATAAAATGTTTATTTTAATTTTAAAATAAAAAGTTTATTTTAATATTAAAATAAAAAGGAGCTTATTTTAATTTTAAAATTGAATATTATATATATATATATAATTATTTTAATCTTAAAATAAAAGGTTTATTTTAATCTTAAAATAAAAGGGTTTATTTTAATTTTAAAATTAGAATTTCATGCTAACTAATTAGAGTTGGAATTGGATTCCATGATAACTAATTGGAGTTGAAATTGTATTCCATCTTTCCTTAAATAAAGGAGTTTATTTAGATATGAAATAGATTTCATATTATTCAAAATAAAAGAGTTTATTTGTGAATAGGAAAGAGAATCCTAATTTCCTTAAATAAAGGAGTTTATTTAGATATGAAATAAGATTTCATATTATTCAAAATAAAGGAGTTTATTTGTGAATAGGAAAGAATATCTGTGTTTCCTTAATAAAAGATTTTTTTTACATGGAATTGGATTTCATAATTAATTAAAACAAAAGAGTTTATTTTAATTAAAGATTTTTTTTATATGGAATTGGATTCCATAATTAATTAAAATAAAGGAGTTTATTTTGATTAAATATTTTGATTAAAATAAAATAGTTTATTTTATTCAAAATTAGATAAATTAAAATAAAATAGTTTTATTTTGATTTAAATTTGGATTAAAATAAAAGAGTTTATTTTGATTCAAAATTAGATTTTATACTAACTAAATTTTCCCATTAAATGATATCAATATATATATATTAAATGTTTATTATTCATGAGATGAATGTTATTTATTGATGCATATGGTGATGTGTATGATAATAAATGGGATTGATTATGGACTATTGACCAATGCGATTGGATTTTATTTTAGTTGGATGCATGAATGTATGGGTTTTATTAAATGGGTCTCACAGTACCTCGTCTTCTCTAATTTTTCTAAATGTAAATTCTATCTCCCTCCTATGTACTTTCCCTTGACTGCTGATCAAGGTTTCTATTTATTTTAAATAGTTTTGAAATAGGAATATTTAGAATTATTTTGAAGAATTAGAGATCAAGGGACAAGAAGCGCTTGAAGACCCGTTTGTAATGGAGCCCGGGTTTAAATGTAATAGTTATATTTAAATATTATTTCTTGAACCCCTAGGGTTCGACCTTTTGGTTCACTTGGTGGCTCTAGTGAACCAAACTAGAATAAAAGTCCATAATCAATCCGGGTAGAATATAGTATTCTATATGTGCATGCTATACTATATATATTATATATTATGCGAACATGCTTCGCATGTTCATTAATATGACGCGTATTTTATATATATATGTTAAATGCGCGCTAAACAAGATGAGACAAATTAATAACAAACCCTCAATTTTTATATTAAGTCCTAAGCGTTCAAAGATATTTGGAATATCGAACGTCGCCTTCTAGAATGATAAAATTAATAGAGTATTAAATATTTAATATGAGTTTGTTGTGTCACCACAAGGCAAGTATTAAGTATTTAAGATGTTAATTTATCACATTTGATGCTTATAAAGAAAATTGAACAATATTGTTTTGTTGTGTCACCACAAGGATGATATTTTTCTTTTTTTGAATATATAGAGTGCTAGGTCGGACTTAACTTGGATAATTTTGATTCGGATGTGCCACCACTTGATCAAAATAATCTAAGAGGCAAAAGAAAAGGAGTTGCATAGTTGATGTAATTGACAAAAGTTGTCTACCTATTTATTTATATATAGTTTGTTATGTCACCACAAGGCTATATACATTTGAAATGGGATCCTTATTCTCACTAGCAAATCTTTAATTAGATTTTGCCGAACTATATAAGTGAGGGTAATGTAGTTTGAAGAAAATAGTGGGAGATACCAATTTAAAACAAGACCTAAATTATTTTGGTAATTAATAAAAGAATGTATGTTAAAATGTTGTTAATTATAAATTCATTTACAGAATTTTACAATGTCTAAAATTACTATCACTGCGAAGCATATTAGATGCTAAATCAACCAGACCGAATTAAACGGATTGGTTAAGGAATTTGAGAACAGTTCTCATAGCTGAAAAGCTATCTTATGTCCTTAATACGCCTATCCCTGCAATGGTTGCAGACAATGCCTCTGAGGAAGACATTGCTACTTTTAGAAAGTGGCAAGATGATGCACAGTTGGCTCAATGCATCATGCTCGTATCCATGAGTAACAAGCTTCAGCGTCAGCCTGAAACTATGGATACTTCTACTATATTCCTGCACATCAAGTAGTTGATGGTGAGGAAAGTAGGACTAAAAGATATCAGATATCTAAGGAGCTCTTCCGATCTAGAATGACCGATGACACTACAGTACAGATACAAGTTCTTAACATTATCAATTTGATTGATCAATTAGGACAATGAGTTTTGTCATGGATGGAGAGTTGAGCCAAGATTTGATCTTGCACTCACTCCCGGACTCCTTTCACAATTGTTGTGAATTTTTCATATGAACAAGCTAGATATCAGCCTCGCTGATTTGCTTAACGTGTTGAAAAATGTTGAGAGTCACTTTCCAAACAAGAAAAACCAAGTCTTACTGGTAGGGGCCAAAGGATCTTCTGAAAAGAAGAACGATTCAAAGAAGGTAAATGAAAAGGAAATAAACAAAGGATAATAAGAACAAAACTGATACGGATAGCAAAGGAGTTTGCTTCCACCGCAATAAGCCCTGGACCTTTGGAAAGAAATCTGAGAAGTATCTTGCAGAGGCTAACCAAAGAAGCTTAGTGAAGTTTCGGTTATAAATACAAATTTGTTCATGAATTAAAATAAAATTTTCTTTAAGTCAAGGTTCTACTTGGGTATTGGATACCGATTTTGGTTATCATAAATATAGATTTATGAAGGGACCAAGCAGAAGTAGAAAGCTAAACAAATATAAGTAATTCTATGTGTGGAAAATGAAGCAAAGGTTGCCGCATTAACTATAGAAACTTATAGTTTAGCAATACCTACGAGAAAATCTATTAAGTTAATAAGTTGTTATTGTATTCCAGTTCTTCTTAAAAATATTATTTCCATTTAATTGTTGGACAATGAAATCTTTGGTATTATAATTAAGAACAATTGTTGTTCTATTTATAATAATAATGTTTTGTATAGAACTGGAGTATTACTTAATAAATTTTGTATACTTGACTTACATGAAAATAATTTTGCATATTGAACAAATTAGTATAAGAAAAGGAGATGATCATTCAAAGAGTTGAATGTGTGTATTTGCTGAAATACAAGTATGAATTATTTGAAAGGTTCAAAGAATTCAGAAGTGAAACAAATTGGCAAAGTATTAAGATTCTTTGATTAGATCAAGGAATAAATACTTGTGCAATAAGTTTCTTGATCATCTCAAATGGTTTTCTCATAATGGACGCCTCTCGATACATAATAATTGATTGATGTATCTGAAAGGAAAAATCAAACCTTGTTGAACATGGTACGGTCCATAATGATTTTACCGACATTCTAGTATTCTTCTAGGATCATGTCCTAGAAATTGCTGTATATCTACGGAAAAGGTAACCTCAAAATCCGACCCCAAGACTCCATAAAAGTTATGGACAGTGAGGATTCCTAATCTTAAGTATGTTAAGATAAGGGGTTGTCCAACTTATATGAAACAGTTTCAAAGGATAAGCTTGGGACAAGATTTGACATGTACAGATTGTGGGACATCCTAAAGTAAGTTTAGGATATATGTTCTATAATCCTACTTAGCAAAAGGTGTTTATTGCGAACACGGCGCCTTCTAAGATAAAGGTGTTTATCATTGAAGGGCTAGTGGGAGAATAATAGATCTTGAAGAGTTCAAGAACCACAAAACACTATAAGTCAAATAAGAGGAACTGTAGATAGAACTATTGTACCACAACCAGAATCGTAAATCTTGAATAATCAAGATACCCAGGAGGTATGGATTCATCATGGATGATGATGATGAGGTACGATCATAGAAGATGATGAACCAGAGTTACATCGATAAGGTAAGAGTTCTAGTGTGTACAAAAGGGACAGTGGGAGCGTCGTGACATTCCTAATATTATATGTTGATATACTACGGATAAGGAATGACATACTAATGCTACAATCAGTAAAGATAAAGTTGTCTAAACATTCCTCCATGAATGATTTGGGAAGAGTATCTTAATTGGGGATAAAATCTATATAGATAGATACAAGAGGATGCTCGACTTAACCCAAGGAACGTATATTCATTTGATGCTAAAGTCGTTTAGCATGGCAAACTCCAAGAGATGTCTCATGTCGATGAGCTATGGAGTGTATCTCTCTTAATAGTCCCCACAGACTCCTGAAAAGAGAGGTCGCATGAGTGACTATCATGTATGCAATGAAATATACGAGACTTGATGTTGATCAGTCATATTCTGGAGAAGTTCACTATGAGTCAGTGAAAAATATCTTAAAGTGCTTAACCGGCACTAAGGATGTGATCATATTTATGGTGGGTCTAAATTAAAACTAGTGGGCTTAAGCAGACTCAAGTTTTCGAGATGCACCAAGATGACGTAAAAATCCACTTTAAGGTAAAGCGTTATCTTGAGCAGTGGTGTAGTGAATTGGAAAGGTTCCAAACAAAGAAAAGAGTTCTTTGGTTTAGTGATAAAGACAAAGTAAATAGCTATAAATGAAGTCGCAAGTTGATTGTTTAGATTAAAAGTTCATTCTGTAACTAGGAATAGTTCCTAAGTCTCATCTTGGATCTAAACATGTGTTGTGGCACTTTCATTTGATTATTAGAATCATTGAAAGATGGGAAATCACTATAGAGATAGTGGACTCTCATGAACAACATTACATATCCATTAACTAAAGCTTATCCAACAAACAGGATAATCGTCACTTAGAGAAGAAGAGTATGAGTTACCATGACGATTGGCTTTAGTGCAAGTGGGAGATTGAAAGTAGTATGCACACAAGCCAATCATGTTTGATGATAAAGCATATACTTTGTAACAATCTTATTCATTTATTAATAAAAGTATTAATTTATTAAAGGCTTTTAATTATCTACATGATGTTGTTTTATAATATGTGATAAACCCATAGTTTTAAGCAATGCTTTTAGAATAATGATGATGATCATTCTAATGAGATCTAAATTTTAGAAAGCTTAAAACTAAAATAGTTTCCAATCGTTGGATTACTAAATTGGGGATTAGTGAATCCGGATAGATTGGTACATACGTTGCTTCTTGCTCATTGGATGAGGATGATTGATCTCATGATCATTTGTGTGGAGACACTAAAGCAAGTATGTATGTGCTTATTAGAGAATAAGTTCATTTGAGCGTGGCTCGCTAAGGAATACCTAATGGAGTTTTATTTGTCGTCAATAGGAATTTCTGTAGTGATAGTAAGTACAAGTAATCCTTGGACTTGAGATCATCATAGTATCTTGTGTATGATGAGTTATACTTTGACTTATTCCTTAAGACCCTTAGGGTATATCAAAGGTATGCTTGGGTATAATAAGTTGTACATGGAGATAATGTATGATCAATAAAGAATCTACCACTTCTAATAAAAGAAGAGAAATGTCCTATGTGATTCGATAAATGACAACCCAAAGAGTCCTTGGTTAAGGAGAATGAAATTAGAAAGGAGTTTCTAATTTGCATTATTTGAGTTGTGCATTTAAGGATCGAAATACATATAATTAAATAAAATAAGACTTGACAAGAATTCCATGTCTTATATTTAATTGGGACATTGTATGGTGGAAGGATTGAATTGTACGGTAACTATTTACTCAAAGGTTCTTTTATGATTAATGTTGAAATCTATATTATCCGGAAAGTCGTTGATCGCTAGGAGGCTTATCCCTATTGTAGAATAAATATTATTTATTTAAATAAATTAATTGTTTAATTTATTTATTTAAATAAGATTAGAATTGTTCTAATTGATTTATTCACAATGGGTTTAATATGGAGAACCTAAAGGGTCACACCATAAAAGGAAGAATAATTATTTAAGAAGTAAATGGCATAATCGTAATAATATGTTATGTATATTTAATTTAATCTATGGTGATAGAATAAATTAAATAGCTTAATATTTATTATTTAATATTTTAGAAATATTAAATATAAATTAATAAGAGGAGTCTTATTAATATTATTACAATTATTATTATTTTAATTTCTAAAAGAGTTTAGGAATTAATTTAATATAAGTACTCTCATTTATTCCTAATTGGATTAGGAAGGAAAATTAGTTAAAGGAGTTTAATTAATTATCCCTAATAAGATTAGGGAGCTTAATTAATTAAAAGAATTAATTAATTAAAACCCAATTCCTTAATTGTTAAGGTGGGTTGCCCACATCTATAAATAAGAGGAGTCTTATTATGGGTGGTATGGGTTGTTGATTTTTTCAACATACGTAATATTTCCAATAGTTGGGAGAGTACGCCTTTTTCTATAGAGATAGAAAACTAGGGTTTGAGCCAAATACCCCTTTCTTGAATTTTCTTCTTCCTTGGTGGATCACCTCTAGAGGCCAAACATTTGGGTGGCTAACGTTGATCAAAGGAAGGAACCAAACCCGGTGGATTCAAGTTGAACGCGAAAAGGATTGGAGGTGAACTTGTACCTGAGGAAGCTCGATCTTCAAGGGTATGATTCTCATTCGTTATCTTTTTCGTTTAATTAATAATTGTGCATAAAGGGTGATCCGGGTATATGGTTTGTAAAATTTTTAAACTCTGATTTTTTACACGCTTCCGCACTTTTTATGCAATTTGATTGCGCACATAAATATTACAAACCTAATAGATCATACATAGTGTTAGCATATACTGGTAAAATAAACTGTTAATACTGTACAGAAAAGTAAGTAGTTATTATATCTACAGGGCAGAAAGAGTTTCTGCCCGCTTTACCCTTGACGACCAATGCAAGGAATGCTATTCCAATTGGCAAAGGTAAAGTCCGGGTGGACCGCAGTGATGGAGGGATTGTCATCATCCTCCCTGTCCTGAATGATGGCCATTACGTCTGGGCAATCATCCTCTGGGGTGTATCTGTTGGTATGTTCATCATGAACGATGATGCGTATACCGGACATCATCCGTATGATGTTTTGCTTGATTCTTCGTTCCTTTTCTTCCACTGCGGGATTTGGAACAAAGATTTCTTTCTCTTTCACCGGTACCGACTTTGGAAATAACATAGCCATTATATTGGTTGGCACCTTTACTGGAGGTTGTGCGGACTCGGAGTTTGAAGGCGAAGCCAAACGCCACATGGTTGAAGCTGAAGGAATCTCCTGATGCTTATAAGGATCCCAGTGACTAGAGCTAGCAGAATAGCCTAGTCAAGCTGTTCCAGCTTGCTTGGTTAATTGAATGGGGTACTTGATACCTAGGCAATCTTTACCGAACCCTTGTCCCGATTTATGACCTAACGACATCATTTCTTGAGTGGCTGACATCACCTCGGCAGAAATCTTAGGTTCGGGCAATGGTGCTCCAATAGCGTGGTATTGGGTGTTGCTTATTTCCAAAGCATAAAAACTGACTGGTTTTACGTCTGCATTGGCATTAATGAACGACATGTCCCCGTGTTGAGGACACTCTGGTTCAGCGTTGACCGTGACCAGGCTATTGTTGATAATATATTTCAATTGTTAGTGAAGAGTGGAGGGATCGCTTGACCATATGAATCCATGGTCGCCCCAAGAGAAAGTTGTATCCCGAATCTATCTTGAGCACATGGAAAGATACGCAGAATGTGTGAGGACCAATTTCGATTGATTAGCTCAATTATCTGGATCGAAGTTACTGGCGGGCTCCATCAAAAGCTTTGATGATAGTATGGCTACTCCAAATTTCATTGAGATTGATATTCATCTTCACCAAGGGCGATGGGTAGATATTCGAGAGATGAACCTCCATCTATTAAGACTCAAACTACCATATATCCTGAGGACAAGACCGTGGACGCCCAAAAATTAGGTATCGTCACCCATCTTGGGTCGCCACTTACATGGTACATAAATTCAAATATAACTTACTAACCTAACTGCGTGGTGTATAATCGACATAAAGCGTGAGTTTGAATACAAATATTGTCTACTAGATATTATACAAACTCAAAAGGAGTCCTCATTACAACTATTATCACATTGTTTCACAGAATAGTGAGGACTACTAATGTTATCCTCTGGACCATTACTTCGTTCCCCGACTCGTCCCAGCTATGTTCTCATTTCCTGAAGAGAACAGTGAAAGAAAGGGTGAGCTCAACTAGCCCAGTAAGAAATATTATGACTAAGATAATGCAGAATAAATTATCATTAGCCTTCAACAGTGTTAAACTGATAAAATACAATAGACAACCAGTTTAACTGCAGCGGAATAAGCAATTCATTAAAAGAGTCAAGTAGAGAATAAAGTCTACTATCTTTTAGGTTTTAAAAGGTTTTCATCAATTTTTATCATTTGAGACTCAAATTTTAATAAATAAACCACCACATCTAATCATCCATGTACCACGGTCAAGGATTTTCATCAAATTATCAATGGTCATGACTATACCGAATCACCCCTGGTCATAATCATACCAAAAACTATCCATCACTGCATTACAGGCCACTGAGGACTTTTGTCACATCATTTATATCAAGTCATGATTATACCGAATGATCCCTGGTCATAATCATACTAAGTTCATCTATGCACGTAAGCCAAATATAACATAATATAACATGAGGATGATGACAATGACATAATAATTCAATAAAACAAGTTCAAGAATTATTTAATCCATGAATTATTAACGTCCAAATTATCAATATGATCATCTTGTTTCAGAGAGTAAAATTCAAGAATGATCAGAAGAATATTTCCATGAAAAGATACTGGATGAAACGCAAATATCAAGGATATTCTACTAATTTCATGGAGTATAGAAGTCAAAGTTTTAACCAACTGGGTATAATAAAGAATGGAATAACAAAAGAAATCACCATGCATGCGGTACTCAGACAGACAAAGTTATTCCAATGAATAATAATAACGGAACCGGAAGTCGGTGAAATTCACACCGCATTGCGGATGTTCCAACAGAATGATAAAGGCGGAGCGGAACCAGTCGGTGTAAAACACATGCATGTGATGTTCCAATGAATAATAAAAGCGGAACCGGATCCGTGTAAAACACACGAGATAGGATGTTCCAAATGAATAATAGAAGAATGTGACCAAGTATAGGGTAAATCAGCGTATACAAAAGTTATTCCAATGTAATAATAAGCAATGGAATAACATAAGGATTTCACCAAGTATAGGGTGTCTGGCATATCAAAGTTATGTATAGGGTATGCCACTTTTACAAAAGTTATTCCAACAGAATAATAGTGAATGGAATAATGTAAGTTCTCTTCAAGAAGAAAGAATAACACCCTTCTACCGTAAAAAAAGAACCGAATATAGAAGTAGTGAAGTAGAAGAATACTCTTCTTCTTTCTATAACTTTTCTCTATAGCTTCTCTCTATAATTTCTCTCTCTAGAGTTTCAATGAATTAAGTAAGAAAATAATGAAGGAATGAGCTTCTATTTATAGGAAAATGGAATGCATAGTAACTAATCCATGAACGGTCCATTTATTTACTTTAATCTGACTGGTCCATATTTAAAGAAAAATCTTTTAAATAAAATATAATATATTCTATTTATATAAAAACATTTTACTATGCAAAAACACTATGCAAATCACTATGCAAAAAACTATGCAACACTATGCATAATAAAATATAATATATTCTATTTATAGAATAACTTTAATAAAGTATTCTATTTTATATAAAAGATGTTTCATTTTATTACGTTAATAATACGAATAAAACAAAACGTCATTATCGCTATAATAATTCATATTATTAATAAACAATAATGGAATCAAACCGAGTGACTTCTCACATAAGCATCAATAATCAATACCGTGCTGCTACTATGCAACCACACGTACATCGTACTTTTACTACCGAAAGTAGTTCAACAAGAACCACGGTAAAACTTCCTACCGTTATTTCAATAAAATATTTTTGTCGTTTTCTCAATCCGACAATAATTACATTTGTGTAGGGTCCACCAATGATTAAAGTCGTTATACGAATATTCCTCGCTAAACCTAATATTCCCGACCAATCGAATATAATATAACCACTTGCATACTTTGCAAAATTTATAAATACTACCCACAACTATAATATTATCTTAAATTCACACCATAATATTAAAAATTATTTCAACAAAATTTAAATCTTTATTGATAAAATCTGGGGTCTCACAATCTCCCTCCTTATGGAATTTAGCCCTCGAAATTAGGGTACGATACTGATATGATAAAGAGATGAGGATACCTTGAATACCTTTATCGTTTAAAATATTAAATTCATCTTTGAAATCGCGCCAAAGCTATTCATTAACAATTCATCTTTGCACTACAAAGCTAAAGATATACAATCTGTAAAACCAATAATTTGAGACGCACTTAATAGTATCACAACCACGAATTATCCATGCACCCTTTGGCCAAGGATATTCGTTTTCAAATACGATCATGATTATACCGAATAATCCTTGGTCATAATCATACCAAGTCTATCAATGCACTACTACTAAAGATGACTTTTACCACATCCATGAATTAATATTTCATTCTTTGAGACTCATTTCAATAATTAATTCATATCATCGAATCATCCACGCACTACTGGTGCCAAGGATATTCATTAGTATCACGACCACAAATTATCCATGCACTACTACCAAAGATAATTGTGTATTCATTAGTATCACGACCACAAATTATCCAAGCACTACTACCACAAATTATCCATGCACTACTACCAAAGATAATCGTGTATTCATTAGTATCACGACCACAAATTATCCATGCACTACTACCAAAGATAATTGTGTATTCATTAGTATCACGACCACAAATTATCCACGCACTACTACTACCAAAGATAATTGTGTATTCATTAGTATCACGACCACAAATTATCCATGCACTACTACCAAAGATAATTGTGTATTCATTAGTATCACGACCACAAATTATCCATGCACTACTACCAAAGATAATTGTGTTTTCAATTACGGTTATGATTATACCGAACAATCCCTGGTCATAATCATACCAAGTCCATCTATGCACTACTGGCCACAGATGACTTTCAACATAATATAAGCATGAGGATAATGATATAAAGAATCAATCAAATGAGATAAAGGATAAATATTAAACATTTATAATATAATTTATCCAGATTCAAGAATATCCCCATGTTATCAATCACTTAATAATCTCATAATCTAATATCATTAATATTATAACAATATTTTAATCATTTCTTAAATTTATAAACAATTTATCTTAATTGTTTACGTTTTACCATATAATGCATTTAATCATTCAAAATGCCATACTCATAAGATATCATCACCAATTATCAAATCCTCATCAAAAATATGCATATACTCTATATAGGATTCTCTAGCCATAAAATCATATTTTCAACTTTGTTACTTCACATAACATATTTAACTCATATGTTCGTAACTAAACTATTTTCATGAAAAATACCAAATCAGTCCCAAAATATTTCTTTTCTGGGATTTAGCATAATATATTCCCATAATGAAAATATATTTTTCTCGGAATTTTTAAAATTCATTTACTATTTTTCAAAAATCAATTTCTAATTAATTCCTTAAGAAATTAGCTACCTCAAGTTTAACTCCAAAAATTCCCAAATCTTGGAAGGACCTTACACATGTTAACGTGAACTTCTAGTTTAAATTTCATGGTCATCGGAGTTATAGAACTCCGGTTATAGCATTTTTCGTCAGAAAAACCTAAATATTGAAATAGTCATAACTTTCTCATTTTAAGTCAGAATGAGCTCATTTTTGGACAGGAGATACTTTATACTATATACCTTCATGTCCCAAAAGGCCAGAATTTTTCTCATAATTTAAGTTGCCAAAATAGCCCCTTAAAGTTTCTGGGCAGTAGCATTTTCGAAATTTACAGCTTTTGCCTCCTTTGCTAAAATCAGTCCACACAAAAATCTACAACACCTTTTCCAGTAATTCCACTTGGATTAGTTAGGTAACTCATAGATCTAACTCTAGGACTTGACCACACTCAAAAATTCAAAATATAATAGTAGATATGGTCAATTGAATTTCATGTTACGTTTTTCACCAAAATCTGATTTTCAACTTTTTGTGATTTCTAAGAAACTTTCATGTTTTCACATAATAACCAACATAACTCATCATAACACTTACTAATACTTCATATACCCATAATTTTCATTAGTCCAATGCTTTTATTATGACTTTCATCATAATCCACGTAAATGCATCCTTTTAGTTGAAGAAATATTTGAGGGTTTAAGAAATGGGTTTTTATCTTTGGGGTCAATACAAAATTCGATTTCACGCCTAAGTAGGCTAGAAATCTTCAAGAATACGTCAAGAAATTTATTAATGATATAAATATCATTCAAAATCATTACTCTCATCCAAGACTTGGATAGTACATCACATTGATACCAATTGTGACTTCTATCCCTTAACCTAGATAGCACCTCACAATGATACCTATAAACTTGCCATTTTCATTCACGATGTTGCCTACAGAAAGTTTGGCTTGGTGCATTCCACACAAGGAAGTCAACATCGAAAGGTTCGGGGCTCTTTACTTATGGCTTGATATACAATGTTGATTAACTTTAGGGTTTGGTTACTTTGAATTCAGTATATAACAGTTGGTTATGAATATAAAAGCTAACAACCTTACGAAAAGCATGATGATTAGCTAACCAATTGATTCCTAAAAATCACATCAAAGGCAAGTATTTTCAAAAAGATAAGATCGACGGTGTAACGTGAAAATGTTTATTTGAATCAAACAAGATTTAAAAATAGTAAGCGAACGAAGGCTCCTACTAACGAAGTTTCAACCAATAAGTCAAAGTCTAACTTCTCCGGAGTCAAATTTAAACGTTGAACGCAAGCAAGAGAGATAAAATAATGGGTAGAACCGGTATCTTATAAGGTATAGACTTCGCAATTTATAATTAACTAACCCGTGCTAACCCGTTCGGTTTACTCGCTTTTGAGAAGTCATGAAAAATGCACTTCCTAAAACCAACGACTTTGTTTTGTCCATATCCACCTTTGGTCCCACCGTCCCAGCTAGACTTGACTTTGGTGCACAACAAAATTGAGCTAAATTACCTTCTCTTCTTGCAATTTCCACTTCTATTATCTTTGCCATGATTACCAATCAAGTGGTTACCATTCTTAGCATGATAATTTCCCCCACGATGGTTATCATTGTTCTGATAGCCGTTGCCACCAGTATGATTATTATCGTATTGTTGGTCGTTACCTTTTGTTTGGTGAATCAACACTCTCATGTGCTTTATTGCTTATCTCAAAGATTTTCGGATATCATTCTCAAACACCGCCACAAAACAAGGGTTATTTGACATGCAACATATTATCCATATACTCTGACCGACCAATTAAATAACAAATAAACTTAGGTAGGTCATACTAGCGAAGGAATTTCCGTCTCTCCCTCCTAGTTCTTATCTCAAGATCTTAGCTGTGGATCATATCCTAAGCTTTGATACCAACCGTGACGCCCCCAAAATTAGGTATCGTCACCCATCTTGGGTCGCCACTTACATGGTACATAAATTCAAATATAACTTACTAACCTAACTGCCGTGTGTACAATACGACATAAAGCGTGAGTTTGAATACAAATATTGTCTACTAGATATTATACAAACTCAAAAGGAGTCCTCATTACAACTATTATCACACTATTTCACGTAATAGTGAGGACTACTAATGTTATCCTCTCGGACCATTACTTCGTTCCCCGACTCGTCCCGCCTATGTTCTCATTTCTCAAGAGAACGGTGAAAGAAAGGGTGAGCTCAAACTAGCCCAAGAAGAAATATTATGACTAAGATAATGCGAATAAATTATCATTAGCCTTCAAATGATGTTAAACCGATAAAATACAATAGACAACTAGTTTAACTGCATATGGAATAAGCAATTCATTAAAAAGAGTCAAGTAGAGAATAAAGTCTACTATCTTTTAGGTTTTAAAAGGTTTTCATCAATTTTTATCATTTGAGACTCGATTTTAATAAATAAACCACCACATCTAATCATCCATGTACCACTACCAAGGATTTTCATCAAATTATCAATGGTCATGACTATACCGAATCACCCACGGTCATAATCATACCAAAACTATCCATCATTGCATTACATGTGCCCATCGAGGACTTTTTGTCACATCATTTATATCAAGTCATGATTATCCGAATGATCCCTAGTCATAATCATACTAAGTTCATCTATGCACGTAAGTCAAAGATAACATAATATAACATGAGGATGATGACAATGACATAATAATTCAATAAAACAAGTTCAAGAATTATTTAATCCATGAATTATTAACGTCCAAATTATCAACATGATACTGTTTCATAGAGTAAAATTCAAGAATGATCAGAAGAATATTTCCATGAAAAGATACTGGATGAAACGCAAATATCAAGGATATTCTACTAATTTCATGGAGTATAGAAGTCAAAGTTTTAACCATTTGGGTATAATAAAGAATGGAATAACAAAAGAAATCACCATGCATGCGGTATTCAGATGACAAAGTTATTCCAACAGAATAATAATAACGAACCAAAGTCGTGAAATTCACACCGATAAGATGTTCCAAAACAGAATGATAAAGACGGAACCAGTCCGGTGTAAAACACATGCATGTGATGTTCCAACGAGAATAATAAAAGCGGAACCAGATCCGTAAAACACACAGATAGGATGTTCCAATGTAATAATAGAAGAATGTCACCAAGTATAGGGTAAATCTGGCAGATACAAAAGTTATTCCAATGTAATAATAAACAATGGAATAACATAAGGATTTCACCAAGTATAGGGTATGCCAGATACAAAGTTATGTATAGGGTATGCCACTTTTTTACAAAAGTTATTCCAATGTAATAATAGTGAATGGAATAATGAAGTTCTCTTCAAGAAGAAAGAATAACACCCTTACTAGTAAAAAAGAATGAATATAGAAGTAGTGAAGTAGCGAGAATACTCTTCTTCTTTCTATAACTTTTCTCTATAGCTTCTCTCTATAATTTCTCTCTGTAGTTTCAATGAATTCGTAAGAAAATAATGAAGGAATGAGCTTCTATTTATAGGAAAATGGAATGCATAGTAACTAATCCATGAACGGTCCAGATTGATTTACTTTAATCGACGGTCCATATTTAAAGAAAAATCTTTTAAATAAAATATAATATATTCTATTTATATAAAAACATTTTACTATGCAAACACTATGCAATACTATGCAAATCACTATGCAAAACACTATGCAACACTATGCATAATAAAATATAATAATTATCGCTATAATAATTAATAATACTGAATAAAACAAAAACGTCATTATCGCTATAATAATTCATATTATTAATCGATAATAATGGAATCAAACCGAGTGACTTCTCACATAAGCATCAATAATCAATACGGTGTGCTTCTTATGCAACCACACGTATCGTACTTTTACTACCGAGTAGTTCAACAAGAACCACAGTAAAACTTTCGTAGTTATTTCAATAAAATATTTTTGTCGTTTTCTCAATCCGACAATAATTACATTGCTGGGGTCCACCAATGATTTGTTGTTAGACGAATATTCCTCGCTAAACCGAATATTCCCCACCAATCGAATATAATATAACCACTTGCATACTTTGCAAAATTTATAAATACTACCCACAACTATAATATTATCTTAAATTCACACCATAATATTAAAAAATTATTTCAACAAAATTTAAATCTTTATTGATAAAATCTGGGGTCTCACAAAGACTGTGATGTGCAACGATTTGCAATGACCGGTCCCTTCGGGCGGTATGTCATCATCAGTGAAGGATATCACATTATTGTTGAAAATGTGATCAACCATATGTTGAAACTTTTCCGTATCCACTGATGTCTGGAGATAGGCTTCTTCTAGAACCTTTAACAAGACCTTCTGGTGATTCTCGGAAGTTAGGACCAAGTCCAAAATTGATATTTGTTCTGGAGCTTCTTTTAAGCTTAAAACCACCGTAGCTTCATTATGACCCACAGCGCGGAGGAATTTTTCAATCTTCTCCATGGGTATTTTCCCCTTTGATTTGGTGGTGGGCTTCATCACCCGATGGGGGAGATACAGTGGATTTTCCTTCGACACTGCAGCAGCTGTATGTGAGGTGGATCCTTCACCTTCTCCATAATTCCACGGAACTTGTAGAGAACTTGTAATCTTATAGAGAACTTGTGCTTTAAATCCTTTTTAATTGTAATTCACATAGAGATATAGTGGGTTAGTTAATTAGGGTGTCTTGCTTAGTTATATCATCTGTGGATTTAAGTAAGTATGGGTATTATGCATCGAGAGGTGGTTTTATCTGCTTTAGTGTTCTTGATTAACAATTCAAGATAGAAAATAATTGATGAGAAGTGTGTTAACTTAAATGAAGCAATAAGTGAAGTTGTGATCTTAAATCTCTGTAATCTTAATTTAACTAGTTGTAATTAGAATTAGTTTAGTTATAAATTGAAATTCATTCGTTTAAATAAGATTGAGTTGATTACGGGTTAGTACTTGGTGATTTTTATTAAACAATTCCTCGTGGGAACGATACTCTACTTTCACTTTATTACTTGTTGACCACGTATACTTGCGTGTTGTGTGTAACTAGATTTTACCCAACAGCGGTCCCCTAAAGTACTATACCCCCCACCGGGGTGGGGGTCTCCAAGTCCAGTTGACAGAACCAATGCACCTCGCTGTATGGGCCTATATATATAGTACCCCGGGGAAGCAAGGGAAATCGAACAAACAGCTCTCTTTTTGGTAGATTACATATTGTTGCCCACTACTTCTTCTTTCCCAATCGAAACCCCACTCCCACGCATCTTCAACCCACTCTGCACCCACGTGTTGTAAACTACATCTCCACCACTCCATTACATTAACCTAGTCACCCACTACTTCAATCCATTCCTCATATTCCTCTCCTTCACACCATCTCTATAAATTCCTTCCTTCATAACCCAATTTAACCATACATTCAAATCCAATTCATAAAGCTATGAATTAGGGTTCTTGTTGAGGAAAGTTATACAGCAATTGTGAGTGACCACCACATTGTCTTCTAACTCCTCCCTTCCTATCACCATAGTTGAAGCAAAATCATCAAAGTTGGGGAGATACAACAGTGCGTACACCAAGTGTTTAACAAATTGTGTGAGTGAAGTTTGGGGGGAATTTTGTTGATAAACCTTATTGATTTTCAATTTAATGGCATCCCAACCGACATCAAAACGACAAAGGGGAGAAAGTTCAGGGTCCGCACAACCAATATAAACATTTGATTGGCAAACATTCAAAAGTTTCGCTGCCGCCGACCTTTACGACTACATGGTGACTAAAGCACTTACACCGGAGTGGGGGTTGGCACCGAACCATGTCGACGGTGAAATGATGCAACAAATATATCAGAAGGGTTGGAATAAGTTCACGAAAGAACCCAAGCCCGCAATTGTGAGTGTGGTCAAAGAATTCTATACAAACGCCGAAGATAAGGCCCATTTCAATGCTTTTTTGCAAGGGAGGCTCGTTCCTTTCAGTGCCGACGCTATCAACACTTACTACCAGTTGAGAGTACCAAGACATTGCCAGTATGCTCACTTACGTGATTTTGATCCTGACTTTGAGGCTATCCTGAAAGAAATGACTAAGCTGGGAACAACATGGATCAAGGGTCGGAAAGGAGGCACGATTTTTCATAGCAAGGATCTAAGCAGGTATGGGAAGATATTGTACGCATTCTTGTGTGCCAAGTTATTTCCGTCCACACACACATCGGATGTGACCAAAGAAAAGGCATTACTTTTATATGCAATTGTGCAAGATTTCATCATCGACGTTGGGGCTATAATCAGTTTTTTTAATTCAATGATGCTTACGAGGAAATTTCTCGGTTGGCTTACCACACCCATCACTCATTTATGGGTTGTGTCGCCAAGCGGGTGTTAGATGGTCTGATGATGAACACACTCAGATGCTGCTTCAGCTACTAGGTTCCAGAATGATTGCGTGGTATGCGGTGTGGGCCAGGGGTGATTCACATCCTAGAGGATTATGCTTTATATTTCCCTCGGATGATGCGACGATGGGACTGCAAGGAACAGAGGCGGCACCACAACCCGACGCCATATCTAGCCCTCAGTTTCTTGCATTTCAACGCTAAGTGGATGAGCACAACAAGGAAGCATAAAAAGAGATGCGGCGACTCGCATTGAGGCAGGACCACATGTTTGAAGCCATGAATCTATCCTTCGCTTCATTGAATACGACACTATAGAGCTTCAATCCCAATGCACAATTCTCGTACCAGCAGCGAGCTCCAATGCCAAGGTTTTCACCAAGTGACTCCGATGAAGAAGACCAACCACCACCACTCCAGACTTAGACGATTAAAGGGAAGTCCTCACATATTCATTGCTTTATCCATACAATGAGGACATTGTAGTTTTCAAGTTTGGGGGATTTAGTTTTCATGTTGCATTTCATGTTTGCATGTTTAGTTTTGCATGTTTAGTTTTAGGATTTTTAATGTTGCTTTCATGTAATCATATAGTTGCAGAGTAGCTTAGGAGCACAAATAGTTTTTATTAATTTTTGCATCATGATTATGTTATGTTTGCCCTATATAAAAAAATATTAAAAAAAATATAAATAAAAATAAATGTTAGTTAAGAATTGTGTTATTTTGCATATGTCCAGCAGTTGTTGTAGTTCATTTTATTGTGGCCAATGATGAGGTTGAGATTAAGTAGATAAGTATGGTACGGACTATTAGAACCTTAATGTAGTTTCTAGTATGAATCGGATCTTGTGCTTGTTTGAAACTGGTATACAAAGGGTAGCACGTAAATAACACCTATGTCGACTGAGTAGTTTCAATTTGCTACATAAATAGTTTCTAAAGGATAATGTTAGTGTAAAAAAGAGAATAAAAAGAATAGGCAGTGAACACAAAGAATTAGGCAAAAATCTTGGTTTGGGGGAAAAAGTGGGGTATATAAGCTTCAGAAAAAGAAAAGAAAAAGAAAAAGAAAATAATATCTAGTTGAGTCTTGTGGTGGGTTGACAAGAAATACTCCCCATAAACACAGACGTGAGATGGAGCATAAAACGCACTCACCAACCATCTATCAATCTAAAAAAAAGAAAAAGAAGAAAAGATGGGAAATAAGAGCAAAGAGCCCCCGTGAATGAAAAAGAAAGCATGAATACCCTATTTGGACCCCTAATCTTGGTGAATGTTGATTTTAATTGGAACTCGTCTGTTTTTGAAATTTTTGAGTTTGCATTGTTAAATTCCTAATAAGAGATTGGTTATGTATTGAATTTGAATTAGTATCAGTTAGCATAGATGTTGATCGCACACACACTATATCAGTGATGACAGTCTAAGATTCGAGGATTGATAAGGAGTTATTGATTGGTTTCGATATGAAGTGTGTAGTGTTTGCTTGATTTCTCTAAGGCGGAAGGAGTAACTTTGATTCTATAATGTTGTTGGATTCGTAGACATATGGATTAGATACATCACATATCATTGCATTGCATTGTATAGCATGTTAGTTTGTTTTGTGCTCGAGGACTAGCATGTTTTAAGTTTGGGGGATTTTAATAAGTGGGTTTTATACTCGCGAATCGGTTCCTAATTCAAGCTTAATTGGTGTTAATTCCTTGTGTTCATGCTTGTTTTTACTTGTTTATTATTTCTTTGTGTGTAGGTTTGGTGGTGTGGCACATGATCAAAACAAGGGTGAAATTGTGGCAAGAAATAGAGAAAATTGGAGCAAAATAGGATCAGGTGATAAAGCCTACCCCCGCCGGGGCGGAGGGTGTTCAACATCAATTAATCAGAGAGAAGCTTCACGGGCGGGCCATTTGAAAGTTAAGACCGGCCGGGAAGTAAGTGCCAATCTGAGAAATCCTTGTGAGCTTAAAACACTGCTAAAAACGTGAGTGTATGTGATTGCATTGCTTTGGGACTCTAAATGGAGAAGGATTGCACTCAGATTATGGGTGTAAACATATTAATACGTCAAAAACAACAAGATCAATATGACGGAAGGCAATTAACAGAGATTAAGGACAGATTTTCATAGTAAGCATTTGAGTGAAGATTTTGATGGATTTTCATATCAATTGCGGATTAAGGCTAAAGTGAAGGGTGTTCTGAATTATTCTTTTTCTTTAGTTTTATTTTTGTAATTGGGAAGGTTGATATCTTTAATTTATTCAGTTATTATTTCATTGATGATGAACTAAATTACTTTTTAAGCTTATGATGGATCTTTAAGTGGAACGATGATTATGTAACTTTGATTTTCAGTTTAATAAGCTATTATCTAGTTTATCTATATTAATTTGAGCTTGAATTTATGAATTGCCTGATCAACAGTTCTTGGTGGACTTGTATGAATTCGAGAGATGAAATACAAGTCTAGACTTAGTTAATATAAAATGCGTTCTTGAATTTTGTGAATGAACAGAATCTTGATGAATGTTAACGTAGAGATATCCTTGACATCGCATGTAATCAAATAAATAACTTGAACTTAAACCTTCTTTAATTGTAATTCACATAGAGATATAGTGGGTTAGTTGATTAAGGTGTTTAACTTGATTCTATCTAATTTGTGGATTTGAGTTAAAACGGTATTAGTACATCGAGAGGTGGCTAGTTCTACATACGTGTTCTTGATTAATAAACTGGAATAGTGAATTAAACTGGAATAAAGGTATAATACTCAGAGTGATACTTAGAGTGAAGTCGTAAGTCTAATTCTCCAATATTTGTTTAAAAGTTCAGTTTTTAGGGTTTGTTGATTGTTTGGTGATTTTAATATTTTTAATATTTTTAGTTACAAACTTGAAATTGGTTAGTTTAATAAAATTTGGATTAATAGGAAATTGGTAATTGTGATAGTTATTTTCTTGCTAGTTGTTAGGTTTGTAATATTCATGAACGCAATCAAATTGCACAAAATAAGCGGAAAAGTGTAAAAATCAGAGTTTAAAATTTTACAAACCATATACCCGGATCATCCTTTATGCATAATTATTAATTAAACGAAAAGATATGAAGAACAAGAATTACACCCTTGAAGATTCAAGCTTCCTCAGGTATAAGTTCACCTCCAATCCTTTTCGCGTTCAACTTGAATCCATCGGGTTTGGTTCCTTCCTTTGATCAACGTTAGCCACCCAAGTGTTTGGCCTCTAGAGGTGATCCACCAAGAAAGAAGAAATATTCAAGAAGAAGGGTAGTTGGCTAAACCCTAGTTTTCTATCTCTCATAGAAAAGAAGCGTACTCTCCAACTGTTAGAATCACGTTTGTCGATATCTGATATAAAACTCTCCTTATAAAGATATCAGGTAACCCTATTTAATTAAAAATAAGGTATTATTTATTTAATTAAACACTTTTAATTAAATGGGCTCCCTAATCTTATTAGGGATAATTAATTAAACTCATTTAACTAATTTTCCCTCCTAATCCTATTAGGAATAAATGAGAGTACTTATATTAAATTAATTCCTAAACTCTTTTAGAAATTAAAATAATAATAATTGTAATAATATTAATAAGACTCCTCTTATTAATTTATATTTAATATTTCTAAAATATTAAATAATAATATTAAGCTATTTAATTTATTCTATCACCATAGATTAAATTAAATATACTTAACATATTATTACGATTATGCCATTAACTTCTTAAATAATTATTATTCCTTTTATGGTGTGACCTTTTAGGTTCTCCATATTAAACCTATTGTGAATAAATCAATTAGAACAATTCTAATCTTATTTAAATAAATAAATTAAACAATTAATATATTTAAATAAATAATGTTTATTCTACAATAGGGATAAGCCTCCCTAGCGATTAATGATTTTTCAGATAATATAGATTTCAACATTAATCATAAAAGAACCTTTGAGTAAATAGTTACCGTACAATTCAATTCTTCCACCATACAATGTCTCAATTAAATATAAGACATGGAATTACTGTCAAGTCTTATTTTATTTAATTATATGTATTTCGACTCTTAAATGCACAACACCAAATAATCCAAATTAAAAACTCCTTTCTAATTTCATTCTGCCTTGGCCAAGGACTACTGGGTTGTCATTTATCGAATCACATAGGATATTTCTCTTCTTTTACTAGAAGCGATAGATTCTTTATTGATCATACATTATCTCCATGTACAACTTATTATACCCAAGCATACCCTTTGATATACCCTAAGGGTCTTATAGAATAAGTCAAAGTATAACTCATCATACACAAGATACTATGATGATCTCAAGTCCAAGGATCACTTGTACTACTATCACTACAGGAATTCCTATTGACATGCAAGTAAAACTCCATTAGGTATTCCTTAGCGAGCCACGCTCAAATGAACTTATTCTCTAATAAGCACCTACATACTTGCTTTAGTGTTCCACACAAATGATCATGAGATCAATCATCTTCATCCAATGAGCAAGCAACGATATACTAATCTATCCAGGATTCACTAATCCCCAATTTAGTAATCCAACGATTGGGAACTATTTTAGTTTTAAGCTTTCTAAGAATTTAGATCTCATTAGAATGATCATCATCATTATTCTAAAAGCATTGCTTAAAACTATGGGTTTATCACATATTATAAAATAGCATCATGTAGATAATTAAAAGCCTTTAATAAATTAATACTTTTTATTAATAAATGAATAAGATTGTTACAAAGTATATGCTTTATCATCAAACATGATTGGCTTGTGTGCATACTACTTTTAATCTCCCACTTGCACTAAAGCCAATCGTCATGGTATCTCATACCCTTCTTCTCTAAGTGACAATTATCCCGCTGTTGGATAAGCTTTAGTTAATGGATATGTAATGTTGTTTTTGAGAGTCCACTATCTCTATAGTGATTTCCCATCTTTCAATGATTCCTTTAATCAAATGAAAGTGTCACAACACATGTTTAGATCTAAGATGAGACTTAGGAACTATTCTGTGTTCTGTAATGAACTTTTCATCCAAACAATCAACTTGCAGCTTCATTTATAGCTATATACTTTGTCTTTATCACTAAACCAGCAACTCGTTACTGTTTGAAACATTTCCAATTCACTGCACCACTATTCAAGGTAACCCTTTACCTTAAAGTGAATTTTATGTTGTCTTGGTCTGTCTAAAAACTTGAGTCTGTTAAGCCCTCTAGTTTAATTTAGACCCACCATAAATTTGATCACATCCTTAGTGTCGGTTAAGTACTTTAAGATGTTTTTCACTGACTCATAGTGAAATTCTCTAGAATATGACTGATCAACATCATGTCTCGTATATTTCATTGCATACATGATAGTTACTCATGCGATCTATCTTTTATGAGTCTTTGGGGACTATTAAGAGAGATACACTCTAGGGCTCATCAACATGAGACATCTCTTGGAGTTTGTCATGCTAAAGGACTTTAGCATCAAATGAATATACATTCCTTGGGTTAAGTCGAGCATCCTCTTGAATCTATCTATACAGATTTGTACCCTTAATTAAGATACTCTTCCCAAATCATTCATGGAGGAATGTTTAGATAACTTTATCTTTACTGATTGTAGCATTAGTATGTCATTCCTTATTCGTAGTATATCCATATATAATACTAGGAATGTCACAACACTCCCACTGACCCTTTTGTACACACTAGGTTAATTCTTGCTTTTGATAAAATCAAACACTTTTGATTATCTCATCAAAACGAATGTTCCATTTTTGAGAAGCTTGATTCAATCCATTTCTCTGAGTGTCTACAACTCTTACCTCATCGTATGTAACTGGTTCATCATCTTTTATGATGCGTACCTCATCATCATCATCTATGATGAATCAATACCTCCCAGTATCTTCGGTACTATTCCAAATTTACGATTCGGTTGTGGTACAATAGGTCTATCTACAAGTTTCTCTTATTTTACTTATAGTGTTTTGTGATTCTCGAACTCTTCAAGATGTATTATCCTCCCACTAGCCCCTTCAATGATAAACATCTTTATCTTAGAAGGCAGCATGTTTTGCAACAAACACCTTTTGCTAAGTAGGATTATAGAACATATACCCTAAACCTACTTTAGGATGTCCCACAAATCTGTACTTGTCAAATCTTGTCCCAAGCTTATCCTTTGAAACCTTTTCACATAATTTGGACAACCCTTTATCTTAACATACTTAAGATTAGGAATCCTCCATGTCCATAACTCTTATAGAGTCTTGGGGTCGAATTTTGAGGTAACCTTTTCCGTAGATATGCAGCCATTTCTAGGATATGATCCTAGAGAGATACTGGAATGTCGGTAAAATCATTATGGACCGCACTATGTCCAACAAGGTACGATTTTTCCTTTCAGATACATCAATCAATTATCAGCAGATCAAGAGGCGCCCATTCAGGAGAAAACCATTTTGAGATGATCTAGAAACTTATTGCACAAGTATTTATTCCTCGATCTAATCAAAGAATCTTAATACTTTGCCAATTTGTTTCACTTTCAATTCTTTGAACCTTTCAAATAATTCACACTTGTATTTCAGCAAATACATACATTCAACTCTTTGAATGATCATCTCCTTTTCCTATACTAGTTTGTTTAATTTGAAAAATAATTTTTCACGTAAGTCAAGTATACAAAATCAATTAAGTAATATTTCAGTTCTATACAAAACATTATTATTATAAATAGAACAATAATTGTTCTTAAATATAATACCAAAGATTTCATTGTCCAACAATAAAATGGAAATAATGTTTCTAACAAGAACTGGAATACAATAACAACTTATTGACTTAATAGATTTGCCCGTAGGCATTGCTAAACTATAAGTTTCTATGGCTAATGTGGCAACCTTTGCTTCATTTACCACACATAGGATTACTTATATTTGTTTAGCTTTCTACTTCTGTTTGGTCCCTTCATAAATCTATATTTATGATAACCAAAGTCGGTATCCAATACCCAAGTAGTTCCTTGACTTAAAGAAAAATTTATTTTAAATCATGAACAAATTTGTATTTGTAACCGAAACTTCACTAAGCTTCTTTGGTTAGCCTCTGCAAGATGCCTCTCGCAGTTTCTTTCCAGTGTCCTAGGCTTATTGCAGTGGAAGCAAACTCCTTTGCTATCCGTATCAGTTTTGTTCTTATTATCCTTTATTTTTGCCTTTCTATTTACCTTCTTTGGATCGTTCTTTTTTTCAGAAGATCCTTTGGCCCCTACCAGTAAGACATGGTCTTTCTTGGTTGGAAAGTGACTCTCAACATTTTTCAACATGTTAAGCAAATCAGCAAGGCTAATATCTAGCTTGTTCATATGAAAAATTCACAACAATTGTGAAAGGAGTCCGGGAATGAGTGCAAGATCAAATCTTGGCTCAACTCTCCATCCATGACAAAACCCGTTGTCCTAAATGATCAATCAAATTGATTATGTTAAGGACTTTTATCTGTACTGTAGTGTCATCGGTCATTCTAGATTGGAAGAGCTCCTTAGATATCTAATATCTATTAGCCATACTTTCCTCACCATCAACTACTTGATGCGCAGGAGTATAGTAGGAGCATCCATAGTTTCATGCTGACGCTGAAGCTCGTTACTCATGGATGCGAGCATGATGCATTGAGCCAACTGTGCATCATCTTGCCACTTTCTAAAAGTAGCAATCTCTTCCTCAGAGGCATTATCTGCAACAATTGCAGGGATAGGCGTATTAAGGACATAAGATAGTTTTTCAGCCATGAGAACTATTCTCAATTTCCTTAACTAATCCGTTTAATTCGATCCGGTTAATTTAGCATCTAATATTCTATGCAGTGATAGTAATTTTAGCCATTGTAAAATTCTATAAATGAATTTGTAATTAACAAAATTTTAGCATACATTCTTTTATTAATTACCAAAATAATTTAGGTCTTGTTTTAAATTGGTATCTCCAACTATTTTCTTCAAACTATATTAACCTCACTTATATAGTTCGGCAAAATCTAATTAAAGATTTGCTAGTGAGAATAAGGATCCCATTTCAAATGTATATAGCCTTGTGGTGACACAACAAACTATATATAAATAAATAGGTAGACAACTCTTGTCAATTACATCAATTATGCAACTCCTTGTATTTTGCCTCTTAGATTATTTTGATCAAGTGGTGGCACATCCGAATCAAAATTATCCAAGTTAAGTACAACCTAGCACTCCATATATTCAAAAAAGAAAAATATTGTCCTTGTGGTGACACAACAAAACAATATTGTTCAATTTTCTTTATAAGCATCAAATGTGATAAATTAACATCTTAAATATTTAATACTTGCCTTTGTGGTGACACAACAAACTCATATTAAATATTTAATACTCTATTAATTTTATCATGCTAGAAGGCGACGCTCGATATTCCAAATATCTTTGAACGCTTAGGACTTAATATAAAAATTTGAGGGGTTTGTTATTAATTTATCTCATCTTGTTTAGAGCGCATTTACATATATATATATAAAATATGGCGTCATATTAATTAACATGCTAATCATGTTTGCATAATATATAATATATATAGTATAAGCATGCACATATAGAATACTATATTCTACCTGGATTGATTATGGACTTTTATTCTAGTTTGGTTCACTAGAGCCATCAAGTGAACCAAAAGGTCAAACCCTAGGGGTGCAAGAATTAATATTTAAATATAATTATTACATTTAAACCCGGGCTCCATTACAAAACGGGTCTTCAAGCGCTCCTTCGCTTCCTCGATCTCCAATTCTTCAAAATTAATTCTAACTATTCCTATTACAAAACTATTTAAAATAAATAGAAACCTTGATCAGCAGTCAAAGGGAAGTACACATGAGGGAGTTAGAATTTATATTAAGAAAAAATTAGAGAAGACGAGGTACGCAGACCCCATTTAAAAAAATATATACATTCATGCATCTAACTAAAATAAAATCCAATCACATTGATCAATAGTCCATAATCAATCACATTTATTATCATACACATCACCATACGCATCAATAAATAACATTCATCTCATGAATAATAAACATTTAATATATATATATATATATATATATATATATATATATATTGATATCATTTAATGGGCAAATTTAGTTAGTATAAAATTTAATTTTGAATCAAAATAAACTTCTTTATTTTAATCCAAATTTAAATCAAAATAAACTTCTTTTATTTTAATTTATCCAATTTTGAATAAAATAAACTATTTATTTTAATCAAAATCTTTAGTCAAAATAAACTCCTTTATTTTAATTAATTATGGAATCCAATTTCAAGTAAAAAAAAACTCCTTTATTAAAGGAAACATGATTCTTTTTCCTATTCATAAAAAAAACTCCTTTATTTTGAATAATATGAAATCTTATTTCATATCTAAATAAACTTCTTTATTTAAGGAAATACGGATTCTCTTTTCATTCACAAATAAACTCTTTTATTTTGAATAACATGAAATCTTATTTCATATTTAAATAAACTCTTTTATTTAAGGAAATATGGAATCCAATTTCAACTCCAATTAGTTATCATGAAATCCAATTTCAACTCTAATTAGTTAAGATGAAATTCTAATTTTAAAATTAAAATAAACTTTTATTTTAATTATAAAATTATTAAGAATATATATATATATATATATATATATATATATATATATATATATATATATATATATATCACCGACGTGAAAAAAAAACAAAATCACGTGGATATATAGGAAACGTGTTTCAGGGTCATGGTACATATAAAAGGCATGATAAACAGGATCCTATATATATATAGTAATTATATATGATATATTATTACTACTAAAATATCAATTATATATATATATATATATATAATAACCAAATCACCTTAAACATAATCCACGTAATCCGTATATGTATCACAGTACCAGCGAAATAATAATAATAAAAAGATCGGGATTACCCATTTTTTTTATACTACAAAATTATGCCTAATTAAATTGTTCTAAACACATCAATATACATATCAAATCAAAACAATTAATAATTCGCATAAAAGTTTGGCTCTGATACCACTGTTAGGTTTGTAATATTCATGAACGCAATTAAATTGCACAAAATAAGCGGAAACGTGTAAAAATCAGAGTTTAAAATTTTACAAACCATATACCCGGATCATCCTTTATGCATAATTATTAATTAAACGAAAAGTTATGAAGAACAAGAATCATAACCTTGAAGATTCAAGCTTCCTGAGGTACAAGTTCACCTCCAATCCTTTTCGCGTTCAACTTGAATCCACCGGATTTGGTTCCTTCCTTTGATCAACGTTAGCCACCCAAGTGTTTGGCCTCTAGAGGTGATCCACCAAGAAAGAAGAAATATTCAAGAAGAAGGGTGGTTGGCTAAACCCTAGTTTTCTATCTCACATAGAAAAGAAGCGTACTCTTCAACTGTTGGAATCACGTATGTCGATATCTGATATAAGACTCTCCTTATAAAGATATCAGGTAACCCTATTTAATTAAAAATAAGGTATTATTTATTTAATTAAACACTTTTAATTAAATGGGCTCCTTAATCTTATTAGGGATAATTAATTAAACTCCTTTAACTAATTTTCCCTCCTAATTCTATTAGAAATAAATGAGAGTACTTATATTAAATTAATTCCTAAACTCTTTTAGAAATTAAAATAATAATAATTGTAATAATATTAATAAGACTCCTCTTATTAATTTATATTTAATATTTCTAAATTATTAAATAATAAATATTAAGTTATTTAATTTATTCTATCACCATATATTAAATTAAATATACTTAACATATTATTACGATTATGCCATTAACTTCTTAAATAATTATTCTTCCTTTTATGGTGTGACCCTTTAGGTTCTCCATATTAAATCGGTTGTGAATAAATTAATTAGAACAATTCTAATCTTATTTAAATAAATAAATTAAACAATTAATTTATTTAAATAAATAATATTTATTCTACAATAGGGATAAGCCTCCCTAGCGATCAACGACTTTTCAGATAATATAGATTTCAACATTAATCATAAAAGAACCTTTGAGTAAATAGTTACCGTACAAATCAATTCTTCCACCATACAATGTCCCAATTAAATATAAGACATGAAATTACTGTCAAGTCTTATTTTATTTAATTATATGTATGTCGACTCTTAAATGCACAACACCAAATAATGCAAATTAGAAACTCTTTTCTAATTTCATTCTGTCTTGGCCAAGGACTACTGGGTTGTCATTTATCGAATCACATAGGATATTTCTCTTCTTTTACTAGAAGCGGTAGATTCTTTATTGATAATACATTATCTCCATGTACAACTTATTATACATAAGCATACCCTTTTATATACCCTAAGGGTCTTATAGAATAAGTCAAAGTATAACTCATCATACACAAGATACTATGACGATCTCAAGTCCAAGGATCACTTGAACTACTATCACTACAGGAATTACTATTGACATGCAAGTAAAATTCCATTAGGTATTCCTTAGCGAGCCACGTTCAGTGAACTTATTCTCTAATAAGCACCTAAATACTTGCTTTAGTGTCTCCACACAAATGATCATGAGATCAATCATCCTCATCCAATGAGCAAGCAACGTATGTACCAATCTATCCGGATTCACTAATCCCCAATTTAGTAATCCAACGATTGGGAACTATTTTAGTTTTAAGCTTTCTAAGAATTTAGATCTCATTAGAATGATCATCATCATTATTCTAAAAGCATTGCTTAAACTATGGATTTATCAAATATTATAAAATAACATCATATAGATAATTAAAAGCCTTTAATAAATTAATACTTTTTATTAATAAATGAATAAGATTGTTACAAAGTATATGCTTTATCATCAAACATGATTGGCTTGTGTGCATACTACATTCACTAGTCTCTGTGGGAACGATACTACTCTTACTAGTATATTACTTGTTGACCACGTATACTTGTGTGATGTGCGTAATTAGATTTTACCCAACAACTACTCCTAGATAATTGCACATTGATCCACACACACACACACATTCATATAATAGTTTACTTGAAAAGTGGTGGTCACCGTGGCAACACGGATGTCGGGGGTGCCTAATACCTTCCTTCCGCATAACCAAGTCCCCGAACCCTAACGAATCTCGATTTCACAGACTCGTTAAGCAGTGTCACATCACTGGGTCAATGTACAAATCTTTTCTCGGTTGTGTTGGTACAACCATTTAAAAAAACTAATTGGCGACTCTTAAAGTTCAAATCGTCGACATATACATGTCGGACCTTTTCACAACTTGTTTTTTCAAACAAATCTCACCTAACATGAGAACACCAAAAAATAAGAACAGAAGAGGGACAAATAAAAATCCCGATGTCGACAATTATTATATTAAATAAACGAGTTAAAATGATTTTATTGATTTAAAAATGATATAAGTGATTTAAAAATATTTTAAGTTATAATTAATGACTTTTAATATTTTGATGAGAAATACATTAATATTTAAATATTAATGGTAATTGTTTAAGAATGATTTTAAATATTTTAAAAATCATTTAAATAGAATATTGGTTATTTAAAATATTTTGAGTTATTATAAATAACTTTAATATTTTTACATGTATTTTATTAATATTTTAATATTAATTAAATATTAATGATGATGGTATTATATGAAGATTTAAATCATTTAAAAATGATTCCAATGTTTGAAAAATTATTATAAAATATAATAATTGTTTGAAAATTATTAAAAGCTTCTGAAAAATATTATGAATGATATTTGACTTATCTAAAATAATATTGAAGCTTTGAGACCGAGATTAATTGACAATAATTGTGTTAATTGTCGGATAGGGTGACCAGGACACCGAGATAAGACTGAAGTCCAACCAGACCGAACTAGTTAGACTTGAGAAATATTTATATAGGTTATAAACAGTGATGTGACTACATGATGATGTGTCTAGGAGATATATTGACTATAAATTTTAGTGTTACATGTTGTGATTTGTTGTGCTAATTGTGAGTCCGGTATTATTTATTATAGGTCTTTCAAACGCAGATAAGTATATTGTGTAGCAGTAATCAACGCAGAAGGCAAGTTTCCTTAACTCAATCTCGAGTTATATCTTTTCAAATATATTTATGGATAATTATTGTTGATTATGCCACATCTGAGAATTATTGTTGATTATTCGTAGTTAGTGCATTTTATTAATTCAAATTGAATTATTGATTTTGAGAATATACTTGGGAAATAATTGTTGTTGGTTATTCACATTCGTAGAAGTTTTTTTGATTGCAAATAGTATAATCAAATTGTGACGCCCCCAAAATAGGTCCATTCCATCCAACCCATTCTGAGTCGCCAAATACATGGTACAGAAATAACTACAACTTTACTATTACAACATATAAACTGTGAGTTTAAATAAAGATATTGCCATCTAGACAATATCCACACGCAAATAAATCCCCATCATAATTATTGATACATTATTTTACAAAAATGGTGAGGACTACTAAACAACTCTCTCTAGAACCTTCATTCTATACCCCGACTAGTACTCGCTACATTCTCGCCTCCTGAGAAGAAAAATGGAACAACAAGGAAAAGGGTGAGCTCAACTAGCCCAGTAAAGAATGTTATGACTAAGATAATATACAACAAATTATCGTTAGTCTTCAACAGGGAAAAATCTAATAGAATACAATAGACAACAAATTTTAAATCAATATTCAAGAACGGAAATAATAATTCATTAGAAGAGTTAAGTAGAGAATGCAAACTACTATCTTCTATATATGAATTTAAAAGTTCATCGTCGATATTTTATCCCTGTAACATCAATCAATATATATCTAGAATCAAATATTCATCTTTGCACTACACGCCAAAGATATTCATCAGTTGGTCATGTTCATCTAAACACTGTTCATCTTTCAAGGCCACGGGCCAAAGATATTAATCGATCAATCATGTTCATCTCAACACTGCTCATCTTTGCACTACGGCCAAAGATATTCATCAAGAAATCATTCATCTTTGCACCATGTGCCAAAGATATTCAAGAATATCATCATTTAGGACCGAGGATGATGAAAAATATTTCAAAAAAAACGAATCCAAGTGAAACAAAAGAACAATTATTAAGGATTCAGATTTTAAACAATCCAAGTTCAAAAATACTTCATAAGTAATCGAGTGGAGTAAAATTCAAGAATGATCAAAACATGGATACAATCAAAGCTAGTATCCAAAATAGATATTTTGGACAAAAGAAGAAATTTTATTTTTGGTGAATAAGGTTTGATTCGTGAATAGTGCCAGATACGTGAATAAGTAACTCCGACACCAAAAGATAGAAATTCCACAAAAACATCTTCACGCTTCATGAATAGTACTCGTGAATAAGAACTCGTGAATAGTAACTCATGAATAGTAACTCGTGAATAGTAACTCATGAATAGTAACCCGACATATGAAAAAGTTCCAAATTTGATAAAAGTTCCAACCAATATTTCAAAGATAATGATATTGAAGAAATAATATCATCGAGAAGAAAATAACATCCCTTACCTCGAAAGACAAGACTTTAGTTGAAAACAGGATATAGGCTATGACTTGAACTTGCACCGTAGATAGCAATACTCAAAGTATACTCAAAATACTCACAAGAATACGCCGATAATATAGAGAGAAAACTTGATTTCGGTGTGATTTTCAATTCTAACCTAAGCACCTATTTATAGGAAATTGCTTAGAACACCAAAGCGAAAATTTAATATAATAATAATATATTATATATATATTCCTCACGCCAACCAAGACTCCACGAAATCAGCATGTTTACAACACATGGGGGCCAACCAAAACAATAAAAACATTTTTGTTGATATAAATAATTAAAACTTCCAAAAATCAATTATTTCGGAGCTTCAGAACTTCAATAATTCACAATAAATAGCCCTTTTGTCAGAAAATTCGAATCTCTCAACTTTTTATAGGAAATTCAATTCTCTACAACTTTGCAGAAGAAAGTTTTCCAAATTCCAAATGCGAAATTGAATCAAATCCACAAAGCAGGCGATTTACAGTCTATAATCAATTTTCGGTCAAGAAATGGGTCCACCAACACACAAAACATGTGTTAAACATTTAATCCAACAAAAATACTCTTCCTCCTCATTTACTCATATATCCCACATTCATTATAAAAATATCACCGTTAATATATTATTAAAATAATATATTTAAATGAATTATTTTATTAGAAAAAGATAAAATATTAATTTTCAACAATTGTCACATTAAAACTTTTCTCCATCTATATCCACATAAAATCAATATTTTCCTCATCATATAAATCAATAATTAATTATTCACAAATAATATTACGTAATCACAAGATCGACAACCTGTGCCGTTCCTGTGAAAGAGGGGCTTTCAATAAGGATCTCTCTTTCTTGGCGCCGCAATTAGGTGACCAAACCTCTCCTTAGATGTAACTTTCTAGACATTGCCAATAATGTTATCTAATAATATTATTCAGGATAATATGAATTATTGTCTAGATAATGGAAAATATCGTGTAATGACAATTTATTGAAACAACAAAGTAATATAAAATATTAATGCAAAGAATTATTGAATCAATAAAATAAATCTTGAACATTAATTATTGTAACAATTATTGAGTAGTGCCTTCTTACGTAAGAATTAATAATTGGTGCAATATCGCGTGTATCGCTCAACAACAACAGCGTATTAGTGTGTTTTAACCAACGGGTATTCCAACAAAGATAATTCAGTAATAACACGCTGTGAGTTATTTATAAACAACTTATATTTGTCGTTTTCTTCATCCAATCGCTTCGCTCGTTATGGAGCCCACAAAAGATCGCTACCGTCGTCATATGAATATTTCCCAAACAAATTTGAATATTCCACGACCAAACTAATATTCAAACAATAATGAATATTTTATCACCACTTGCTTATTCAAAATATTTTCGCATTTTACCCATAACTAACCACATTAATCAAATTCACCCTTACTATTTCAAAATAATAAATAAATGAAATTCCTTTTTATTTAAAAATTTGAGGTCTTACAACCTCCCTCCTTATGAAATTTCGTCCTCGAAATTGACGACACGATACTGGTGTTTGAAAAGATGAGAATACCTCGCTTTCATTTTCGTTTCCAACTCCCAGGTCATTTCCTCAATAGCATGGTTTCTCCACAAAACTTTAACTTGTGGTATAACCTCGGTACATAGGACATGTTCTTTCCTCTACAAGATCTTGACAGTACCTCCTCGCATGCGTTAAGTCTTCGCTATCTCGTCCGGTTCTAACTTCGTTGGCGTAGTTCGGTCGTCCACATATTTACGTAACCTCGACACGTGAAAAATGTTATGAACAGCGTCATACTTGGCGGTAAAAGCAGTCTATATAGGCCACGCAGTTCCTATTCGATCGAGAATTTTAAATGGATTAATAAATCGAAGATTTGAGCTTTCCTCACCTCACCGATTCTCTCACTTTTGAAATAACAACTTCTTGCACCTCCTTCTTCAAATTCATCACTCCGATTGTGTAGCTTGAGGCGACTTTAACTTTATCGATTAAAGTCGATTATACTCGTATATCATCATGTGGGTAACTAGAGTTTTCATCTCCATCTCTATTATTTGTAAATTATTCGAAATGAGTCTTTGACAATTTCCATTGCACTCAGATTTTGTATATACGATCTTCTACTCAACACGTCACTACCACGTTTCGCTTTTCCAGATGGCATGGTCGAACATGTCTTTGAAATGAGTCTCCTCTTGAGTTCTTGAAGCTCTTCCCACATTCCTTGCTCCATTCAAATTTTGTATCTCTGAGTCATTTGCATTAATGGAATAGCGATTCGAGAATATCCTTCAACGAATCTCCGATAATAACCAACTAAGCCTGAAAGCTACGTATTTCGATTACCGACTTAGGTTGTTCTCAACTGTGACTCATATCCCAACCTTGGATAGCACGTTACAATGACACCTATCAGTTTATTATCGCACGAATATGGCGTCCCCTACGGAGAGTCTGGCTTCGGTGCATTTCACAAAGGAAGTCACCAGATAAAGGCTCAGGTACCAAATTCTATAGTTGAATTTTTAACTCCTGAAGTTCAATAGGATCCATTCGATATGAGATTTTAGAAATGAGTTTTGTACCGGGTTTAAAGTCGATACAAATTCAATATCAGGCTTTGGGAGTAAGCCAAGAAATTCTTCAGGAAATACGTCAGGAAAAATTGATAACAACAGGAATATTATTCAAATCTGACATGTCTTTATTCAAATCCATAACATGGACTAAGAAAACTTGACATCCGTAATAAACGAATGACTTCATAGCTTGATATGAAAATGTTTGACTACAATGGTTTGATTGCTTGAATTCGAATAACAAGTTGCTTAGGAATATGAAAACTAACAACCTTACAAAAGCAATTAATTTGTCATGATGAGTAGTTAACCTTAAAATCACATCAAAAGCAAATATCTCTATAGAAATAAGGTTAACAGGTAATGTGATAGTGCCAACCTGAATCAAGCAAGATTTTTAAACAACGGATGTAATGAAAGTTTCTCCTAACGGAGTCTCCATAAATAGGTCAAAGTCTAATTTCTCCGTAGTCAAGTTCAAACGTTGAGCGCAAGCTAGAGATAAAAGAATGGGTAGAACCCAGATATCTAGTAAGGTATAAACTTCGCAAGAATTTATAATTAACTAACCCGTGATAACTTCGTTCGGGTTCTCGCATTTTATTGACCGGCCACGACAAACGCTCTTCCAAGAACCGTTGACTTTGACTTTTTCGGGACATCCTTTTGAGTCACCATTCCTTAATGGATGGGTTTCGATACCGTATAATCTCGAGCGATATGTCCTTCTTTTCCACAATTATAAGCATACCTTAAAACTGTTGTGGGCGGTTTGCCAATGATATGTCCCTCTTTCCGCATTTGTAACATAATGATCGATGGTCTTTCTCCTCCTTGGAACTAGTTCACATCTTTGGCCGGCGTCTTCAAATGGTCGTTGTTGAATCTCCTCTTTTTAAAATCTCCTCCCGACTCGCTTCTATTTTCATGGCCACGATTACCACCGGAGTGGTTACCGCTTTGTCTATATTCTTCTTTCTCCATTGGTTATTGTTATTTTGTTGACTACTATCTTGGTATGATCCTCGGTTATGGTCCCTCGGTTGAAGCGTACTCGTTATCTCGCTCTAACAATCTGAGAGCCCCATTGACAACATCCGAATAGAGAGAAAATTTATGAGAAATGAGATATCGACGTATGTCGGGTTTCAAACCTCTCGAAACATCCCGTCATCGTTCCTCATTCTCCACCAAATGAGGTGCAAACTGGATAACTCCATGAACTTCGCCTCATTTGGGACACCGTCATGTTATTCCGCTCGGTCTAATAAACTCCACTTCCTTCATATGACGAATACTTTCGGGAAGTACTTGTCATTGACCCATGCTTGAAATGTCTCCCATGACATGTTGAGTGCTGTTGGATGGGTATGCTTCATGATTCCCACCGATGAATCTGCCTCGTTCTGAACATAAAAGTAGCGAATGGAACTTTACGTTCCTCCGTGCATCCCAAGACATCGAATATCTTGGTAATTTGTTTGATCCACGTCTCGCCTTAATCGATCCCGCTTTCCTGCATTGCGGTGGTCCCAACTCTTTGAAGCCTTGCATTTGTGACCACCCGTGAATTGCTATCATTTCCTCCTCGTATTTTGAACACGAGTCTCCTAAATCTCGATTTTGCATGAAGCGCAAAAACTTCTAAACATCCCTCGTTCATCATCTCGCCAATTGGTGTTGTTCACGGGAGGTACATTGCCGACTTGTTGCACGTTCTCCTCGTTGGTAAATACAGCATCTCCACGGTCTCATTTACTCCTTCGTTAATATTCTCGATTCGACATTCTCAAATCATTGTCATAAAACAAGGGTTAATTAAGGAAATCAATATATCACATAATATCCCTATATACTGACCAACTAACAAATAAGCTTAGGTAGGACACACTAGCGAAGGATTTACTCGTCTCTCCCCTCCTAGTTCTATTCCCCGATCTCCGCATGGAGATCATATCCCTAAGCTCGATACCAACCGTGGCGCCCCAAAATAGGTCCATTCCATCCAACCCATTCTCGAGTCGCCAAATACATGGTACGTAAATAACTACAACTTTACTTATTACAACATATAAAGCTGTGAGTTTAAATAAAGATATTGCCATCTAGACAATATCCACACGCAAATAAATCCCCATCATAATTATTGATACATTATTTTACAAAAATGGTGAGGACTACTAAACAACTCTCTCTAGAACCTTCATTCTATACCCCGACTAGTACTCGCTACATTCTCGCCTCCTGAGAAGAAAAATGGAACAACAAGGAAAAGGGTGAGCTCAACTAGCCCAGTAAAGAATGTTATGACTAAGATAATATACAACAAATTATCGTTAGTCTTCAACAGGGAAAAATCTAATAGAATACAATAGACAACAAATTTTAAATCAATATTACATGAAATAATAATTCATTAGAAGAGTTAAGTAGAGAATGCAAACTACTATCTTCTATATATGAATTTAAAAGTTCATCGTCGATATTTTATCCCTGTAACATCAATCAATATATATCTAGAATCAAATATTCATCTTTGCACTACACGCCAAAGATATTCATCAGTTGGTCATGTTCATCTAAACACCTGTTCATCTTTGCGCTACGGGCCAAAGATATTAATCAGTCGGTCATGTTCATCTCAACACCTGTTCATCTTTGCACTACGGGCCAAAGATATTCATCAAGAAATCATTCATCTTTGCACTACTACGGGCCAAAGATATTCAAGAATATCATCATTTAGGGTGAGGATGATGAAAAATATTTCAAAGAAAAGCGAATCCAATTGAAACAAAAGAACAATTATTAAGGATTCAGTATTTTAAACAATCCAAGTTCAAAATACTTCATAAGTAATCGAGTGGAGTAAAATTCAAGAATGATCAAAACATGGATACAATCAAGCTAGTATCCAAAAAATAGATATTTGGACAAAAGAAGAAATTTTATTTTTGGTGAATAGTCTTTGATTCGTGAATAGTCAAAGTATCGTGAATAGTAACTCGACACCAAAAGATAGAAATTCCACAAAAAACATCTTCACGCTTCATGAATAGTACTTCGTGAATAGTAACTTCGTGAATAGTAACTCATGAATAGTAACTTCGTGAATAGTAACTCATGAATAGTAACCCCGACATGAAAAAGTTCCAAATTTGATAAAAAGTTCCAACCAATATTTCAAAGATAATGATATTGAAGAAATAATATCATCCGAGAAGAAAATAACATCCCTTACCTCGAAAGATGGTACTTCTAGTTGAAAAACAGGATATAGGCTATGACTTGAACTTGCAAGTATAGCAATACTCAAAGTATACTCAAAATACTCACAAGAATACGCTCGATAATATAGAGAGAAAACTTGATTTACGGTGTAATTTTCAATTCTAACCTAAGCACCTATTTATAGGAAATTGCTTAGAACACAAAAAGAAAATTTAATATAATAATAATATATTATATATATATATTCCTACATGACAAGACTCTGAAATCGGCATATTTTACAACACATGGGGGCCAACCAAAACAATAAAAACGCTTTTTGTTGATATAAATAATTAAAACTTCCAAAAATCAATTATTTTGAGACTTGAACTTCAATAATTCACAATAAATAGCCCTTTTATAAGAAAATTCAAATCTCCCAACTTTTATAGGAAATTCAATTCTCTACAACTTTGCGAGAAGAAAGTTTTTCCAAATTCCAAATGTAAATGGTAAAGAAATCCACAAGCAGGCGATTTACGCCTATAATCAATTTTCTTCAAGAAATGGGTCCACCAACACACAAAACATGTGTTAAACATTTAATCCAACAAAAATATTCTTCCTCCTCATTTACTCATATATCCCACATTCATTATAAAAATATCACCAATTAATATATTATTAAAATAATATATTTAAATGAATTATTTTATCGAAAAAGATAAAATATTAATTTTCAACAATTGTCACATTAAAACTTTTCTCCATCTATATCCACATAAAATCAATATTTTCCTCATCATATAAATCAATAATTAATTATTCACAAATAATATTATGGAATCACAATCATTGACAATCAGTAGTTCTCAGGAAAGTGGGGGCTTTCAATAAGGATCTCTCCTTCTTGGCGCGCAATTAGGTGACCAAACCTCTCCTTAGATGTAACTTTCTAGACATTGCCAATAATATTATCTAATAATATTATTAGGATAATATGAATTATTGTCTCAGATAATGGAAAATACCGTAATGACAATTTATTGAAACAACAGTAATATAAAATATTAATGCAAAGAATTATTGAATCAATAAAATAAAATACGAGAACATTAATTATCGTAACAATTATTGAGTAGTGCCTTCTTACGTAAGAATCAATAATTGGTGCAATCTTGTCATCTTCTTGTTCAACAACGCGTATTAGTGTGTTTTAACCACGGGTATTCAAACAAGATAACTTGAATAACTACGCTAGCAGATTATTTATAAACAACTTATATTTGTCGTTTTCTTCATCCAATCGCTTTCCGTTATGGGGCCCACAAAAGACTGCGCCGTCGTACGAATATTCCACGACCAAACGAATATTCCCCGACAATAATGAATATTTTATCACCACTTGCTTATTCGAAATATTTGCGCATTTTACCCATAACTAACCACATTAATCAAATCCACCCTTACTATTTCAAAATAATAAATAAAGGAAATTCCTTTTTATTTAAAAAATTTTGGGGTCTTACACAAATTCTGTCTATTGTTGAACAGTGTTGAGAAATGTCTAAGCTAATTATTCTGGTTAGACGAACATTAATTGAAACTTGATAGGTTCGAGAAGAGAACTCAATTTTTATTGACAGGTCAATGTCAATTATTTTGGCTAGATCGAGAAAGCAATTAGATATTAAAATCATTGTATTTCGTTGTTATGATTTAAACTCTGGTTATAAGACTGAGAAGAACAACCTTTTTTATAAAGGGAACCTTGGGGTCGTATATTCGGCCGTTGCGCGCGTGTTAGTATTATGCATAATATTGGATATAACGAAGTTGATCACTTTATGTACTTGCGGAGGGATATGATTTAATCTTTATGGTTATCTGATACACCTGGGTATATCAAAGTAAAACTTGTGCTAGTTACTCGAGAAGAGAAATTCAAGATCCAGTAGATCGCTCAGCATAAATCTGGATAATATTCCACTTTGTTATTGCGTAGAATTGATTCTTGTTATTCAATTGAATATCGTAGAAAATTCGAAAGCGTTGTACTCTTTCACTGTTGAATTATGGTTTAGCATAGGATGCGAGAAAGACTTATTATTGATTAATGATGTGTTCAACTATTTTAAAGTTCTTCGAACTTTGGTGACATTCTATCGAATTGATAGTCTAATATTCTGATTCTTATACTTTATTGTATAATTAACTTGCAGAGCAAATTTGTTAATCACCATTGCTTAAATAAAATATTTCAGCTAGGAACAAAATAGCTAGAAGGACTGACAACAACAAAGGCAAAGGTCTATTGCTGGAGTAGTTATGATAAACATTATTAATTATGTTGTTTTGTAAACCGTTTTTGTATATCTAAGGGTATGTTTGTAATTTTAAGGTTAGATAACCTGGGGACAATGTATTAATGATATATGTTAATGAGATGTATGTTTATATTCATCAATGAATGGGTAGTTATATGTTAGTTATTTGTTGGATCGTAAGCACCAAACTCGAGGGTCAGGTAACCCAGATTTGGGGGCATCACAGTTCATCTTCCTCCTCTTGCACTGCACCTCATCCTCTAAATCATTAGCCATATCATTGGCTTTCTCCCACTTCTCCTCGAAGTGAATCATATCCATCACCTCCATTTCTAACTGAGTACGGAGAGCTTCCTTCTCTGTCCTCTCGCTCAACTCTCTCTGCTCCATCTCTTCCAACTTCCTTGCCGTCTCTACATTCCTAGCCACTAACTTGTGAAACAAAGTCCCTATCTGGATCCCTGCCTCCTTGCGGTGAGCAACCTCTACCTCCATATCCTATATCACTAACTTTATCTGATAGTCCTCATCCCTCAGCTTTTGGAACTCGGACTCCCTTTCTCTAGCCTCAGCCTCTAACTCATCCTAATTCCAGAATCTGCTCCTCATACTCCCCCAACATTCGATCCTCGAAAGTAGCTTCGTCGGAATCCTCCATGGGCTCATCCCCCACAGGCTCCTCATCTGGATCAGACTCCTCAGGTAATGGCTCCATCTCCTCTTCCTCGTCATCATCATCGATAGGGGCCACTACTGATATACGCTCTGCTATCAATGCTGCCTCAAATACCACGTGTATATCACGCAGCTCCTCCTCTACTACTCAGCTAGGCCCTCCCATACCAGTCATCCTACAACCACCAACATAAGATAAAACAAATAACAACTCCATTAGAATGTTAAATAAATATAGGTTCATTGTATAGAATGAAGTTACATTCCATAACACACTAAGTTTCTATCTAGGAAAACTCTACATGAGTTTCATCCCTCTCTATCTTCTAAGTTCTCCTAAGGTATAATCTAAGGACTCTCGCTCCTAAGGTTTATAACTATAGCTTTGATACCAACCTATGATGCCCCCAAATTCAGACCACACTTGTCTCAAATTTGGTTGTCACGTACTAACTCTAATAACATACTAAAATCGTCACAACAGAATAATAGAATAAATTACATTGTATAATATAATTATTCTCGTTCTGAAGGTTCGTAACTTAAACATCTCTTACATACCTTAAGCACAATTAAACATATTTGAGATATAAATAATACATAGTACAACTTATGTCATTTCATGAATATAATAATCTTCACTACATATAAACTACTCAGTAGTTTTGCCCTTGCCCTTATCAATGCATGAGGGTCCGCCTTGCTCTGCCTTAAATGAAATGTTTTTAGGGAAGCAAGAATGAGCAACAAAGTTGCCCAGCAAATAATGTAGCAATAAAGGTGCTCAATATAGTTTTAGCTTCTCAAGGGAATAACAATAATGATAGTTCAACGATAGTATGAAGAATCAATAGTCTTCAATAATAGTCGCTAGGGACAGAAAATATCAATACGATTCAATGATTAAATAAATTTTAAGATTTCAAAGTAATGAATACTGAGCAGTCACTAAGGACTATGAAATTCTCCTAGAATTAACAATAATTGTGACGACCCGGAAATTCGGACCGTCCAGAATTTAGCTTTAAAGAATTAGTTATTAATAAAAGGAATTTTTATTAATATTATTATGTGTTATGTGTTTATTAATCGTTCTATAACCTAGGATGATTATAAGTCTGGAGGATTCTGGCTACGAGCTAGATTGAACGAATAAGAATTTTCAAGACGAAAATGAAAATTTTCCGGGAATAAAATATTTTTGGGGAAAAAGACGAAATAGGCACTATTCATCCGTTTCTGCTCGGAGATTTATTTTGAAATTCTGAGAAGTTATAGATTACGTTTAATTTTGAGACGTGATGGAATATTAAATAATATTTCAGTTATGGCAAAAAAAATGAAGTTTTCGCCTACGAACTAAAAACGTAAGGGTTAGGAAAAGGGAGTTCCGAGAAAGTAATGAGTACATATAATAACTAGGGTTATTATACGGGGGAAATACGAGTATGATACGAGTTATTATACGAGTATAGAAATAAGAATAGTACGACGTATAATACGAATATTGTACGAGCTAAATACGAAGAGATTACGAGAATACGAGAATGAGATGCATAGAATACAATTAGTCTTAATGGACTTTGAGTTCATGGACTTTGTAGAATCTAATTGGACTTGGATTATGTCAAGCCCAACGCTTTGTGAAATCAAGCCCAAGATAGGCCCAATACGAATTAGGGTTAATGTGACGCCCCCAAAATAGGTATACATCACCTATTCTGAGTCGTCAAATACATAGTACAGAATACAAATATAACTTAATTATACAACTGTCGTGTAAAGTACGACAAAACATAAGCTGTGAATTTTAATACAAATATTGTCGTCTAGACAATATACAAACTCAAATTCAATATTATTACATTTATTTTCCACTATTTCTTTGAATAGTGAGGACTACTAATGTTATCATCCGGTTAGTCACTCCGTTCCTCGACTAGTCCCTCGCCACGTTCTCATTTCTGAAGAGAACAATGAAAGTAAAAGGGTGAGCTCAACTAGCCCAAAGAGGAAATACTATGACTAAGATAATGCGAATAAATTATCATTAGCCTTAATGATGTTAAAGCGATACAATGATATAACAAACATCAAGTTTAAGCTGCGGTGAAACAAGCAATCCATTAAAAGAGTCAAGTAGAGAATAAAATCTACTATCTTTTATGATTTAAAAGGTTTTCATCACTTTTATCATTTGGGACTCGACTTAATAAATAATCCACATCATCGAATCACCCCCGCACTACTACGACCGAGGATATTCTTTAGTATCACGACCACAATTATCCATGCACTATGGGCCAAGAATATTTGTGTATTCATTAATGGTCATGATCATGCTAACAACTGTCCATCAATGCACTACGGGCTAATGAGGACTTTTTCCACATCATTTGTAACATTACGGTCATGATTATACCGAATAATCCCTGGTCATAATCATTCCAAGTCCATCTATGCACTACAGGCCACAGATGACTTTCAACATAATATAAACATGAGGATGATGACAATGATATAAGAATTCAATAAAACAAGTTCAAGAATTATTTTATCCGAGGAACTAATAACGTCCAAATTGTCAACATGATCTTTGCTTTGTAGAGTAAAATTCAAGAATGCTCGGAAGAATATTTCCATGAAAGGATATTGGATGAAGCGCAAATATCAAGGATATTCCACTAATTTCATGGAGTATAGAAGTCAAAACTTTAACCAACCGAGTATAATAAGGAATGGAATAACAAAAGAAATCACCGGGCATGCGATAGATCGCATGCAGCGAGTTATTCCAATGAGAATAATAAATAACGGAATCGGTCCGGCGTAGAAACGCATGCATATGATATTCAACAAAATAATAAAGACGAGAATCGGTCCGGCGCGAAAGCGCATGGATATGATATTCAACGGGATAATAAAAAGGCGAAATCAGTCCGACGTAAAAGCGCGCATGAATGGATATTCCAACAGAATAATAAAAAAGCGGAACCAGGTCCTGTAGAAACGCTTATGCATGAGGATGTTCCAAATGAATGATAAAGAATGGAATAATGAAGTTCTCTTCATGGATAAGAAAGAAATAATACTCCCTGCCTTAGAAAAACTGGATACTGGAATAGTGAGGTAGCAGACTTCCCCTAATAGTAAATAATGTGATTCAATAGTAAATTATGTAAATCAATAGTTCTAGACATATGAAAATATGAATTACAGTATAGTACCTCCATCTATACCTTCATTTTTAACTTAGTCATACAAGTATTATAAATCTTGCATCGATTCCCCTAATAGTAACAAGAATGTGAAACAATAGTATACACATATGAACAAATAGTTATAATCATATGAAATAATAGCAATCAATTGCTCATTTATCCAGTTAAATACCCGATTGGTCAATATAACCTCCAGACATCGATTATTATCGAAATAATTGTCGATTTTCACTAACACAAATAATTCCAACACAATGAAATAATTTTTATCAAAAATATAAATTTTGAAATTTTGAAGTTTGACTTTTCCCAAAAAAGTCAACTGTTGACTTTTTGACCAAATAGTGAATTCTGGAAAATTTTGTGTTTATAGACTATTTTTACTAATTTCATCATTCAGGACTCAAATATCACGTCCGTGTATCCAAATTCAACTCCGAACACAACTTCAATTTTAATAACATTCATCATTAATATTATAACTCACAATATTTATCAACCGTGTCGCTCCTTCCCGGAAGAGGGGGCTTTCAATAAGGATTTCTCCTATTGGCACGCAATTAGGTGACCAAACCTCTCCTTGAAAGAACTTCTGAGAATCGTAAATATTGCAATTTAATAATATGAATAACTTTATCGTCTCAATTATTGATTTAATTAAATAACATATTATGCAGATGATATTGTGACAATAATCGAATCAATAATATGAGAGATATGATGCAGCAATTACTGTAGCAATAATTGAGTATAACTGAGTGACTTCTCACGTAAGCATCAATAATCAATACCGTATGCTACTATGCAACCATGCGTATTATTGTACTTTTACTACCAGGTAGTTCAACAGTTAACGGTAAAACTTTCGCCGTTATTTTTATAAAGTATTTTTTTTGTTTTCTCAATCTGATAATAATTCCATTGTGGTGTTCCACCAATGATTATTTCGTTGTACGAATATTCCCTGTAAAAACGAATATTCCCCGACCAATCGAATATTATATAACAACTTGTGTACTTTGCAAAATTTGTAAATATTACCCATAACTATAACATTATATCAAATCCATACCATAATATTCGAAAATATATTTCGAGAAAATTTAATCTTTATTCAAAAATTTGGGGTTTTACAGTTAAGGCCCAAACCACGAAAAGAAACTGCGGATCGAACTGATGGATAAATTACGGATGGGTAAAACCAATAGGGCAACCCATGGGGTGACCCATGGGCAAGAGGGGCGACCACTTGGCCACCAAGTAAGGGTGGTGGCCAAGTAAACTTGGTGGCTAAGTAGTGGGAGGAGGTGGGAATAGTAAGGAGGTGGGAGCAAAATGACTAAAATGCCCTTAGCTTTGAAAATCTATAAATAGTACGCTTATTTAATTTGTTTTGAGATTTTGGAAAATCCCACACTTGAGAGAGAGAGAGAGAGAGCTCGGCTGAAGAGGAGAAGGAAGTGCGTGAGCATGAATGATCGGATCGAAAGGGTTCGCGAAATAGAAAAGCTTGCAAATCGCCGGCTTTGTCTAGCGGGAGAAAAATAAGAAGAAGAGATAATTTAAAACCTAGTTTCTTCTAATATTTTCTTTAAGTTTAATATGTCAAAAACATAGCTTAATGAGATTAAGGAGTAAAAGAAGAATGGAATGATTTCATATGGTTGAAATCATAAGAAAATGAAGAAATAAGAATTAGAAGTTTAGAAAATAAAATTCTTAAGGAAGTATAAGATTCGTAAGGATTTCGAGCGATCCAAATGAATATTATGAATGAGTAGGTGAAATAAGTAAGGAATGATGTTCTATAACATCAAATTCCAATAAAAAGTGAAATCATAATCCAAAATATCGATTAAAATGAAGAACGAACGAAGAACACGAAGAACACGCGAAGAACACGAAGAACGTTGTTGATGGACAAATTTAAAACCATCGTAGGATAATTGTTGTTGATGGAAAAGTTTTAAACCATCGTGTATAAGTTAGTTGCCTCTTTCTTGGTTAGGAACGGTAGAAACGTTCATGATGAACGGATTAAAACTTAGCTATAACAAAGTTATGGCAAAATTTCGTAAAAGACAAACGAGAATTAGAAAGTTAGTAATTGAACCCGAATGTGTAGGGTTTTATAAGAAAGTAAGAGAGTGTAGAAAACGTGAGTTGTGGACTCAAGAAAGAACAAGTTCCAAGTTCGGATAACCGAATTACGGACGAACAAACAAAGAGCGTTATAAGCGTAAAATGAACAAAGGATGAAGATCAAGCCAATTGAATGGCATGCTAATTTAGTTAGATTAAATTTCTGCTCAATGGGTATTAAAGTACATAAGATAAGGAAGAGAATGGCTTTGGAACGACCTCGTTCTGAGTTATAACGAAGGAGTTATGAGATTGCAAAGTAAGCATCTCAAAACTTGATTTAACACTTAGAGAAATTTTCTAGGGTTAGGGCTTGGCGCGTGGCTGATCATACTGTTGTAAGTGGCGCAGTAGCGCTGAGGCCGGGGCCGAGTCCTATTAACTCATGCCATGATGCGAGAGATAAAGAAGAGAGTGGCGCCGCAGCGCCAGTGTTGACAAAAAGCCAGAGATGAGCTTTTAACTGCTCAGCTCTTGGGGGAAATGTAAGGGGAGATAAAGAATATAATATTTAACTAATGTAACACTTAATCAAGTAATGTAAACCTTTATTAAAGGTTAAACGTAAAGATTAAATGAGATTAAAAGACAAAGGTTGTAAACGCGGGTTACGTAACCGATATCCGGGGACCGTAGTCACGATGAACGAACGTGAGGGATTGCTATGGTTGTGATTCCTTAGACGTTGAGTAACGAGGGTAATGTATAACATTTCAATGTTATGTCATGATAATGAGAGATAAGTGTGAAAAGTATAAACGCTGTGAACGCAACGTTGTTGCAATGAACGATCGGTCTTAGCATACTACGAACGGTATGGCTTCGACATTAAGAATGAGTAATGAACATGAGGATCTTGTAATAGATAACGAAAGTAAATAAGATATGGATTATCAAGAAATCCGTAATGAATGGTAATAAGATTAATGAAAGCCGAATTTGAATCGATAAGGAATGAATCCAGAAGTATGGCATTTAGTTGCCAGAAAGCCATAAGGAATAAGAAATTGACTTAACCGAACATTATAGTTTAAAAGTTCGTATAAGTTAAGAGAAGTATTAGGTTGTGGTACAGTCGTAACTTTGATGGTTGACATATGGGAGCTGGGCTAAATAATTCCTTCAGAGAGAGAAGGTATATACAAAACTGGTAATCGATCTAACTCACTGTTATGGGATAGTGTAGATGAGACGGGAACTTGTTTGTTGGTTGTTTGTGGGAAACCACTCAGAGTACCATATGAACTACTAGCAGAGACGCGATGTGTGCTGAGTCCTAAAGAAGTTATAAGAAGATGACAAGAATATAAATCATCCAAGATGATGAACGTTTTGAGTAAGACATCTTCGTATATCATAAAGGCGTAAACTGGTAAAGGAAGTTAGTCGCGTAAACTTATATTACAAGAACGCGAACCCTAAGAAGTAAAGCTAAGTAAACCAATGCGTAAGTTCAATATATGACTAATTGGTGTTTATGTTTTCTCCTTATGTGTTATATAGGAATTGAAATGAACAGTTCGGTGTAAGCTGTAGCTGTGCATAAAGCAAGTTTCCTAACTTCATTCATATTACATGAATGCTAGTTTCTTAAACTTCTGAGATGTAGAACTTGAGAAGTCTTATCTATGTGCATATGTGCAATGTATGTACAAGGTGGTAGTATGTGTGAGGCCTTGTGCCATAATTTGAACACTTCGGTGTTTCTATGATATGAATTGTTCTGTGATTGAGCTGTTCAATACAAGTATGTTCTGTTTATACATGAACCGTTATTGTTAAGTCTGTGCTAATGATTCTAGCCAGACAGGATTTGTATGAAAAAGGAAGAGTGATGAAAGTATTTTAAAGTGAAAATGATTGATGTTTTAAGATGATAGGAATCGAGACTATTCCTATTATTCAAGCTGCTTCATAACCTTTGTTCGGTTATAGAAGTTCAAAAGAAATGTTTTAATTCTGAAGTTGTTTGTTCAACTGTTATGACTTGCTGGGCAATTGAATGCTCACTCTTGCTTTAAATGAAAAATAATTTTCAGCGATCAAGGTTAGAAGAACTTAAGGATCCTGTAAAGATCAAGCTGACGGTATCCAGATGAAGTGCCATTCAGAAGGTGAATGAGCGAGAAGATCAAGTGAAGACTTGTAATGTAGAAAAGTGAACTTGAATTATAGACTAGTTTAATGAATTGTTATGTATCCTTGGTGGCGGATAAAAGTCACTCTTGTAAGATGAAATGAATAATATATTTTCCATTATTTGTAATGAAAGAGGTTATAAGGTTTCCAGAACCTAGGGTATGGGAGTGTATGTTGTTATATTTTAGTATATAATGATGTATGTTGGATGAAGGATGTACTCGTGACATACGGAATCCGGGTGTGAAGATAGACTGGATTTTGGGGCATTACAAGTTGGTATCAGAGCTGAAGGTTATAAACCTTAGGTAGGAGTACCTAAGACTATAATCGTAGAGAGAATGATAAGAAGATCACCACGTGATCATAGTGAATCATAGTAACAAATGAGCTGTTAAACGATGAACGATTTATAGCTTATGCTATGAATGAAGGGTACTACGAAGTAGTACGGTAAGAAGAATTCAGATTGAGTGGAGAAGGATATCATATGAATTAAAAAATTCATATTAAGTAGAGAGAGATTTAGAAGTTATAAAATTTTAATTGAGGACTCATGTGATAGCTGAGTTGTATGAACCTTTGTATGGGCAGAGGTTTGTGCTTGGTGTAACAACTGCTTAGCTTATTACAGTGATAATCATTGGGATTGGTCGCGCTATCAAGATGTTTATGAAGAGAAGGTGAATCTTTTCTCATGTATATACTTGATAAGTAGAGAACGATAAGGTAGGTGAGAGTTCCTGAAACTCATACTTATGGTAAGTTCGTGACTCATAGTAATATGGTATGTTTTTTACTGTCTCAGCGAATGGACGCCTATGGTCTGTTTGGACAGTTCTTAAAGTCATATTATTGTGGAAAATTCCTGAACTCATAATGTGTGGTAAGTTGATGGACTGTAATAAGGTATAGGAATGTTTAGACTGAAAATGAGTTGTTTTCAGTAGGCTTGGTATTGAAGGTGCTAGAGAAGATTAAGTATTGTCGTAGTAAGGCAATGAAGGAAGATGTGGAAATAGGATATTCCAAGTTATCTAGCTATGCTAGATTTCGAACTTTATTAAACTCGTGCTGATATGTACATTTTAAAATTGAAAGGATTGGTTCAACTTTTGGAACCAACGTATTTTAAAAGAGCTATTCTTGGTATGTCTATGCCAATTGTTTCGGCTAGACAAAAATTGATTTGAAATATCAAAATGAATTTTATATCATCCGTGCATTTGATGCAAGGTTGGTAAAAGGATGGAGTTATTAATGCAATTGAACCTAGTGTTGGATGTGATCTTAGGATCAATAACCTGCTATGGTATGATGTATAATGACGAAATCACATACTGACGAAGTCCTCAATGCACTGTGAAAAGTACGGTAACATGACGTCATAAACGTTTTGATGTATTGCGAAAAGAATTTAAAGAAGTAGTCGATGTCAATTGAGTTGACTAGACGAATGTTTCACGTTGATATCCAAAATCTATTGGTATGGTCTATGTTACTTGATTCGGCTAGACAAATGGTATGTCATCAAGCTTTCTTTGAAAATTTTGCCAAACCAAATTGTATTGGTGCGGAATCTAATGATCAAGTCTGAGGAGAACATGGAAGAGGTAGTTTACTTTCTTTGTGATTGTAAACAGACCGTTAAAGAAAAGCTTACGGCGAAATGTTGTTTAACCTAGTAGGAGTTCATGGTCAATTTGACCCCTCAGCAAAATTAAGAAATGTTTTAAGAGGAAATTTTATATTCCTCGTTATTCCTTCCGCTTCATGATTCTTGATAGGTTATGGGGGTTAGGAATGAGGGAAAGATAAGAACTCCGTTGAAGTGAAGTTGAGAAGAAAGGTAAGCTAAAATTTTAAGGACAAAATTCTGTGAAGAAGGGGTGAATGTGATGACCCGGGTAAGGGTGTGGTTTTAAGAAATTCCGAGGACGGAATTTTTATAAGGATGGAAGAATGTGACGACCCGGAAATTCGGATCGTCTAGAATTTAGGTTTAAAGAATTAGTTATTAATAAAAGGAATTTTTATTAATATTATTATGTGTTATGTGTTTATTAATCGTTCTATAACCTAGGATGATTATAAGTTGGGAGGATTCTAGCTACGAGCTAGATTGAACGAATAAGAATTTTCAAGACGAAAATGAAAGTTTTCCGGGAACAAAATAATTTCGGGGAAAAAGACGAAATAGGCACTATTCATCCATTTCTGCTCGGAGATTTATTTTGAAATTCCGAGACGATATAGATTACTTTTAATTTTGAGACGTGATGGAATATTAAATAATATTTCAGTTATGGCAAAAAAAATGAAGTTTTCGCCTACGGACTCAAAACCTAAGGGTTAGGAAAAGGGAGTTTCGAGAAAGTAATAAGTACATATAATAACTAGGGTTATTATGAGGGGGAAATACGAGTATGATATGAGTTATTATACGAGTATAGAAAGAAGAATAGTATGACGTATAATACGAATATCGTACGAGCTAAATACGAAGAGATTACGAGAATACGAGAATGAGATGCGTAGAATACAATTAGTCTTAATGGACTTTGAGTTCATGGACTTTGTAGAATCTAATTGGACTTGGATTATGTCAAGCCCAACACTTTGTGAAATCAAGCCCAAGATAGGCCCAATACGAATTAGGGTTAAGGCCCAAACCAAGAAAAGAAACCGCGGATCGAACCGATGGGTAAACGGATGGGTAAAACCAATGGGGCAACCCATGGGGTGACCCATGGGCAAGAGGGGCGACCACTTGGCCACCAAGTAAAGGTGGTGGCCAAGTAAACTTGGTGCCTAAGTTGTGGGAGGAGGTGGGAATAGTAAGGAGGTGTGGCGAAATGACTAAAATGCCCTTAGCTTTGAAAATCTATAAATAGTAAGCTTATTTCATTTGTTTTGAGATTTTGGAAAATCCCACACTTGAGAGAGAGAGAGAGAGAGAGAGAAAGCTCGGATGAAGAGGAGAAGGAAGTGCGTGAGCATGAATGATCGAATCGAAAGGGTTTGCGAAATAGAAAAGCTTGCAAATCGCCGGCTTTGTCTAGCGGGAGAAAAATAAGAAGAAGAGGTAATTTAAAACCTAGTTTCTTCTAATATTTTCTTTAAGTTTAATATGTCAAAAACATAGCTTAATGAGATTAAGGAGTAAAAGAAGATTGGAATGATTTCATATGGTTGAAATCATAAGAAAATGAAGAAATAAGAATTAGAAGTTTAGAAAATAAAATTCTTAAGGAAGTATAAGATTCGTAAGGATTTCGAGCGATCCAAATGAAAATAATGAATGAGTAGGTGAAATAAGTAAGGAATGATGTTCTATAACATCAAATTCCAATAAAAAGTGAAATCATAATCCAAAATATCGATTAAAATGAAGAACAAACGAAGAACACGAAGAACGTTGTTGATGGACAAATTTGAAACCATCGTAGGATAATTGTTGTTGATGGAAAAGTTTAAAACCATCGTGTATAAGTTAGTTGCTTCTTGCTTGGTTAGGAATGGTAGAAACGTTCATGATGAACGGATTAAAACTTAGCTATAACGAAGTTATGGCGAAATTTCATAAAAGACGAACGAGAATTAGAAAGTTAGTAATTGAACCCGAATGTGTAGGGTTTCATAAGAAATTAAGAGAGTGTAGAAAATGTGAGTCATGGACTCAAGAATGAATAAGTTCCGAGTTCAGATGACCGAATTACGGAAGAATGAACAAAGAGCATTAAAAGCGTAAAATGAACAAAGGATGAAGATCAAGCCAATTGAATGGCACACTAATGGAATTTGATTAAATTTCTGCTCGATGGGTATTAAAGTACGTAAGATAAGGAAGAGAATGGCTTTGGAACGACCTTGTTCCGAGTTATAACGAAGGAGTTATGAGATCGCAAAGTAAGCATCTCAAAACTTGATTTAACACTTAGAGAAAATTTCTAGGGTTAGGGCTTGGTGCATGGCCAATCATGCTGATGAAGTGGTGTGCAGTAGCGAAATTGATCGGGGCCGAAGTTCTATTAACTCATGGCGTGTGAGAGAGAAAAAGAAGAGAGGTAGCCACAGTACCAATGTGACGCTCCCAAAATAGGTATACATCACCCATTACGAGTTGTCAATACATGGTACGAAACAACTACAACTTTATTATTACAACAAGAAAGCTGTGAGTTTGAATACAAATATTATCTTCTAGACAATATCTATACTCAAATAAATCCTCATCACATTTATTGATACATTATTTTACAAAAATGGTGAGGACTACTAAACAACTCTCTCTAGAACCTTCATTCCATACCCCAGGCCACGTGCTTTCTTATATTCTTGCCTCACGAGAAGAAAAATGGAACAAAAATGAAAAGGGTGAGCTCAACTAGCCCGATAAAGAATATTATGACTAAGATAATATACAACAAATTATCATTAGTCTTCAACAGGGAAAAATCTAATAGAATACAATAGACAACAAGTTTTTAAATCAATATTCGCAGTGGAAATAATAATTCATTAGAAGAGTTAAGTAGAGAATGCAAACTACTATCTTCTATGTATGAATTTAAAAGTTCATCGTCTATCTTTTATCCCTGTAACATCAATCAATATATATCTGGAATCAAATATTCATCTTTGCACTACAGGCCAAAGATATTCATCAGTTGGTCATGTTCATCTAAACACCTGTTCATCTTTGCACTACGGGCCAAAGATATTCTTCAGAAATCATTCATCTTTGCACTACAGGCCTAAGATATTCAATAATATCATCATTTAAGGCTGAGGATGATGCAAATATTTTTAAAGAAACGAATCCAGTGAAACAAAATGACAAGGATTAAGGATTAAGGATTAAGGATTCGTACTTTGTTTTATCCATGTCCAAAAATACCTCAAAAATAATCATAGTGGTGTAAAATTCAAGAATGATCAAAACATGGATACAATCAAAGCTAGTATCCACAATAGATATTTTAGACGAAAAGGAAAATTTTCATTTTTCGATGAATAGTGCCGTATTCGTGAATAGTATCAGATATCGTGAATAGTCAGAGTATCGTGAATAGTAACTCAGACACCAAAAGTTCCAAATTTGATAAAAACTCAGGATCAATATTTCAAAGATAATGATATTGAAGAAATAATATCATTACGAAAAATAATAATATCCCTTACCTCGAAAGATCGATCTTCAATTTGAAAAACAGGATATAGGCTATGACTTGAACTTGCAATCAGAGTATAGCAATACTCAAAATATACTCAAAATACTCACAAGAATACGCTCGATAATATAGAGAGAAAACTTGATTTACGGTGTGATTTTCAATTCTAACCTAAGCACCCTATTTATAGGAAAATGCTTTAGAACACCAAAAGCAGAAAATTTATTAAAATATTAATTTATTAATTTTTATTCCTACGCACACATTTAGAGATCTGAATTCAGCCACTTCTAACACATGCAAAACCCACAATAATGACAAAAAACATTTTTGTCATTTTAAATATTTTATACATCCAAAAATCAATTATTTCAGAGCTTCGAAACTTCAATAATTCACAATAAATAGCCCTTTTGTTAGAAAAATTCAAAACTCGCGTCTTTTTATAAGAAATTCAATTCTCTACAACTTTCATAGAAGAAAGTTTTTAGAATTCCAAAGCAGAAATTGATGAAATCCACAAACCAAGCGATTTTACGTGCTATAATCAAATTTCGATCAATAAATGGGGTCCATCGACATGTTTAACATGTTTTAAACATTTATTGCAACAAAATACTCTTCCTCCTCGTATACTCATATATCCCACATTTGTTGTAAAAATATCACCATTATTATATTATTAAAATATAATAATATATTTAAATGAATTATTTTATCGAGAAAAAGATAAAATTTAAATTTTCAACAATTGTCACATTAAAATTTTCTCCATCTATATCCACATAAAATCAATATTTTTCTCATCATATGAATCAATAATTAATTATTCACAAATAATATTACGTAATCACAATATTGATAAACAGGCGGTTCACAGAGAAGAGGGGCTTTCAATAAGAATTTCTCCTTCTTGGCGGCGCAATTAGGTGACCAAACCTCTCCTTGAGCGAGAACTTTCTAGACATTGCCAATAATGTTATCTAATAATATTATTCAGATATAATATGAATTATTGCTTCGATAATAAAAAAAATGCTGTGTAATGACAATTATTGAAACAACAAACAATATAAAATATCAACGCAAAGAATTATTAAATCAATAAAAATCTTTGAAGAATAATTCGTAACCATTATTGAGTAGTGCCTTCTTACGTAAGAATCAATAATTGGTGCAATACTGGTGCTATCTTGTATTTTAACCACCGAGTATTTTAACAAGATTATTGGTAATAACTACTGTTTTGTTATTTTTAAACAACTTATATTATCGTTTTCTTCATCCAATCGCTTTCATTATGAGGCCCACAAAAAGATTGCTACGTCGTCACGAATATTCCCAAACAATGAAGAATATTCCACGACCAAACGAATATTCCTCGACAACAATGAATATTTTATAACCACTTGCTTATTTTGAAATATTTGCGTATTTTACCCATAACTATCCACATTAATCAAATCAACCCTTACTATTTTAAAATAATAAATAGAGAAAATTAAATTTCAATAATAATAAGTTGGGGTCTTACAACCTCCCTCCTTATGAAATTTCGTCCTCGAAATTGACGACGACGTACTGGTGTTTGAAAAGGTGAGGATACCTCGCTTTCATTTCCGTTTCCAATTCCCTGGTCATTTCTCTATATAGCATGATTCCTCCACAAAACTTTAACTTGTGGTATGACCTTTCTTGGCGTGGGACATGCTCCTTCCTATCCAAAATCTTGGCGGTACCTCCTCATACGTTAAGTCTTGGCTATCTCGTCTGGGTTCTAACTCTATAACGTGGTTCGGGTCTTTCACATATTTCTGAAATACGATATGTGAAACACATTATGAACACAAGACATACTCGGAGGTAACGCGAGTCTATAGGCTACATTTCCTACTCGGTCACAAGAATTTGAAATGGACCAATAAATCGTGGATTGAGCTTTCCTCTCTTCCCAAATCTTGTAACTCCCTTCCATGGAGTAACTTCGCAACAATACATGATCCCCTATACTAAATTCCACGTCCTTTCGATGAAGATCCGCATAACTCTTTTGTCGATCTTGTGCCATTTGTATACGTTGTCGAATCATTTGGATCTTTAAAAGTAGTCATACGTACCAACTCGGGTCCCAACAATGTTGCTTCACCCACCTCGTCCCCAACATCTTGGAGAGCGACACTTTTCGTTCATATAATGCTTCAAATGGAGCCACACCTATACTTGCACGATAAGCGTTGTTGTTGTAGGAGAATTCCACCAATGGTAAATACTTATCCCTAACGCGCCCTTGAAGTTCAGGACACAAAGTCTTAATAAATCTTCAAGAGTTTGAATAGTCCTTTTCGATTGTTCGTCCGTTTGAGGATGGTATGCGGCCAATAATCGTAAATCCGTGCCCATAGCTTTTTTGCAAGCTAACCCAAAATCTTGAAGTGAATCTTGGGTCACGATCCGAAACTATGGATACAGGGCATGCCATGCAACCTCACAATCTCATTCACGTCACATACTAGCAAGGCGTTCAAGGAATAAGTCTCCGTATCGGCAAGAAATAAGCGAGACTTGGTTAATCTATCAACAATAACCCAAATAGCATTGATGCCTTGAGAAACCGTAAGAAGAAGACCCGTGAATGAAATCCATGGTAATGTGTTCCCACTTCCATTTCGGAATCTCAAGTGGTTGCAACGGACCCTTAGGTACTAGATGCTCGCCTTTACACGTTGACAAGTTAAACACATTGAGATAAACTTTGCAATCTCTCTCTTCATATTGTTCCACCAAAATGTATGTCAAAGATCACGATACATTTTGGTACTTCGAGATGGATTGCAAATGGTGTATTGTGTGCCTCCATCATAATCTTGTACTTCAAATCGAGTCGTTAGGGACACAAAGTCTAGAGTGGACTCAAGTATTCCTTCTTCATCAATTCTCGCTTAGAAATAGCTCCTTCTTGTACTTTCTTCTTCATACGCATCATTTCGGATTCGGTGGCTTGAGCAACCTTAACTTTTTCTATTAAAGTTGGCTCTGTCATTATACTTGACATCATCGTACTCATTCCCGCATATTATCTTCTACTCAACGCGTCAGCTACCACGTTCGCTTTACCATGATGGTATTGAATAGTGTGGTCGTAGTCTTTCAATAGCTCGAGCCAACGTCATTTCATTAGCATGTTGAGTTCTTTTGAGTGAAGAAATATTTAAGGCTTTTATGGTGCGAATATATCTCCACTTTCTCCCCATATAGATAGTGCCTCCATATCTTTAGCGGGAAAGCGATGCACGCTAACTCTAGATCATGAGTAGGATAATTCCTCTCATACTCTTTAAGTTGTCATGAGGCATAGGCTATGACTTTCCCACGTTGCATGAGAACACATCCTAACCCTTTGCACGAAGCATCATCAGAGATAACAAATCCATCCGAACCGGATGGTATTGTTAGAACAGTCTTAGAAATAAGTCTCCTTTTAAGCTCTTGGAAACTTTTCTCGCATTCTTCGTTCCCAAGCGAATTTTGTATCCTTCCGAGTTAATGAGTTAATGGAGTAGCAATTCGAGAAAACCCTTCCACGAATCTTCGATAATAACCGACTAGACCCAAAAGCTACGTGCTTGGTCCACCGACTTGGTTGCTCCAACTTTGTATTGCTTCAATCTTCACGGGTCCACGATACTCCATGTTTTGACACCACATGCCCAAGGAATGCTACTTCCTCAAGCGAACTTCGTATTTCTTCAATTTGGCATATAGTTTGTTTTCACGAAGCCTTTGGAGTACCGACTTCAAATGGTGCTCATGATCTTCACGACTTTTGGAATATATGAGGATGTCATCAATAAAAACAACAACGAATCGATCCAAATATTCCTTGAATACTCGGTTCATCATATCCATGAAAGTCGCGAGGAGCATTAGTTAGTTTGAAAGACATGACTAAGAATTCATAATGCCCATACAGGAGTTACGAAGGCGTCTTTAGAATATCCTCGATTCTAATCTTGGTGATGATATCCGAGCGAAGATCAATTTTGAAAGGAATTGTGACCCTTGCAATTTGGTCAAACAAGTCATCAATACGAGGTAGAGGATACCTATTCTTGATGGTGACATGGTTCAATTCAGATAGTCAATACAAAGTCGCATACTCCCATCTTTCTTCTTTACAAATAAAGCAGGAGCACCCTGATGAGATGTCTTAGGGGCACGAATGAAGCCGATGTACAACAATTCACGTAGTTGGACCTTTAACTCACGAAGTTCAATAGGAGCCATTCGATATGGGGTTTTAGAAATGATCTTTGTACCGAGTTCAAGATCAATAAAGAATTCAACTTCACGTTCGGGGTAAACGGGGAAGTTTCTTGAAATACGTCGGAAAGTCAATAACAACGGGAATATTATTCAAATTTGGCGTGTCTTTATTCAAATCCATAACATGGGCTAAAAAAGCTCGACATCCGTTTTTTAATAAGCGAATAGCTTTATGATTAGATATGATGGTGATTGATTTTAATGGTTTAGTTGCTTGAATTGCATACAATGGGTTGGTTAGGAATATGAAAACTAACAACCTTACGAAAACAATCAATTTTGGCATGATGAGTAGTTAACCAATCAATCCCTAAAATCACATCAAAAGCAAGTATCTTTAAAGAGATAAGGTCACGGTAAGGTGATGGTGCCAACTTGAATCAAACAAGATTTATAAGCGAGTGGATGTGATGAAAGTTTCTCCTAACGGAGTTTCCATGAGATAGGTCAAAGTCTAATTTCTCCGAGTCAAGTTTAAACATTGAGCGCGTGCGGAGAGAGATAAATGAATGGGTACTTAGGTATCAAGTAAGGTATAAACTTCGCAAGAATTTATAAATAGCTTACCCGTGATCACCTCGTTTGGGTTCCTCGCATTTTGACCAACCACAACAAACGCTCTTCCGAAATCGTTGACTTTGACTTTTCTCGAGAAAGTGTTTTTGAGTTACCGAATCCCCATTGAACTAGGTTTTCGCCATCGCATAATCTCGAAAGCGATATGTCCTTCCTTTCCACAATTATAGCATACCTTGAAGCTCATGTGTGGGCAGTTTGGGTGATATGTCCCTCTTTCCGCATTTATAGCATATACCGGTGGTCGTTTCTCCTCCCTTAGAACCGATTCTTCTTAAGCCTTTGTCGTCTTCACATGGTCGTTGTTAAATCTCCTCTTTTAAAATCTCCTCGACTCGCTTCTTCTATTTTCATGGCCATGATTACCACCAGAGTGGTTACCATTTTGTCCGTCTGTTTCTTTCTCCATTTGGTTATCATTATTACATTGATCGCTATCTCTAATGCGATCCACGGTTATGGTCCCTCGGTTGAACATACTCGTTATCTCGCTCTAACAATTGAGCCATGTTAACAACATCCGAATAGAGAGAAAATTTATGAGAAATGAGATATTGTCGTATCTTGGGTTTCAAACCTCTCGAAACATCCACGTCATACGTTCCTCATTCTCCACCAAATGAGGTGCAAAACTGGATAACTCGCAAACTTTGCCTCTCTTTGAGACACCGCGTATGTTGTTTTGTTCTAATCGATGAACTCCACTTCCTTCATATACGAACACTTTCGGAAAGTATTTGTCATTAAATAGTTTTCAAAGCGTCTCCCAAGATATCTTTGAGCGGTTTGGATGGAGTACGCTTCACGAGACTCCCACCGATGATACGCCTCGCCACGGAACATAAAGGTGGCGAATGGAACCTTTGTTCCTCCGTGCATCCCAAGACATCGAATATCTTGGTAATTTGCTTGACCCATGTTTCCGCCGTGATCGGATCTGGCTTTCCCTTAAATTTCGTGGTCCCAACTCTTTGAAGCGCTTGGCGTGACAACCGTGAATTGCTATCATTTCCTCCTATATTTTGAACACGAGTCTCCTAAATCGATTTTGCATGAAGCTGCAAAAAGCTTCTAAACATCCCTCGTTCATCATACGCTTTCGATGGTGTTGTTCGCGGGAGGAACATTGCCACTGTTTGCACGTTCTCCTCGTTGGTGAGTATAAAGGCGTCTCCACGGTCTCATTTCCATTGTTAATATTCTCGATTCGACATTCTCAAATCATCGTATAAAACAAGGGTTAATTAAGGAAATCAATATATCACATAATATCCCTATATCTTGACCAACTAACAAATAAGCTTAGGTAGGACATACTAGCGAAGGATTTACTCGTCTCTCCCTCCTAGTTCTATTCCCGATCTCGCCAGAGATCATATCCCTAAGCTCGATACCAACTGTGATGCCCCCAAAATAGGTATACATCACCCATTACGAGTTGTCAATACATGGTACGAAACAACTATAACTTTATTATTACAACAAGAAAGCTGTGAGTTTGAATACAAATATTATCTTCAGACAATATCTATACTCAAATAAATCCTCATCACATTTATTGATACATTATTTTACAAAAATGGTGAGGACTACTAAACAACTCTCTCTAGAACCTTCATTCCATACCCCAGACTAAGTACTCGCTTATATTCTCGCCTCCACGAGAAGAAAAATGGAACAAAAAGGAAAAGGGTGAGCTCAACTAGCCCGAAGAAAAGAATATTATGACTAAGATAATATACAACAAATTATCATTAATCTTCAACAGGAAAAATCTAATAGAATACAATAGACAACAAGTTTTTAAATCAATATTTGCGGTGAAAATAATAATTCATTAGAAGAGTTAAGTAGAGAATGCAAACTACTATCTTCTATATATGAATTTAAAAGTTCATCGTCTATCTTTTATCCTGTAACATCAATCATATATATATCTCGAATCAAATATTCATCTTTGCACTACAGCCAAAGATATTCATCGATTGGTCATGTTCATCTAAACACTGTTCATCTTTGCACTACGGGCCAAAGATATTCTTCGAAATCATTCATCTTTGCACTTCTACAGCCTAAGATATTCAATAATATCATCATTTAAGGTGAGGATGATGCAAATATTTTTAAAGAAAGCGAATCCAAATGAAACAAAATGACAAGGATTAAGGATTAAGGATTCGTACTTTGTTTTATTTATGTCCAAAAATACCTCAAAAATAATCATAGTGGTGTAAAATTCAAGAATGATCAAAACATGGATACAATCAAAGCTAGTATCCACAATAGATATTTTAGACGAAAAGGAAAATTTTCATTTTTCGATGAATAGTGCCGTATTCGTGAATAGTATCGTATACGTGAATAGTGCCGTATACGTGAATAGTAACTCCGACACCAAAAGTTCCAAATTTAATAAAAACTTCAGATCAATATTTCAGCATAATGATATTGAAGAAATAATATCATTACGAAAAATAATAATATCCCTTACCTCGAAAGATCAGTACTTCTAGCTGAAACACCGGATATAGGCTATGACTTGAACTTGCACCGTATAGCAATACTCAAAATATACTCAAAATACTCACAAGAATACGCTCGATAATATAGAGAGAGAAAACTTCAGTTTCTGGTGTGATTTTCAATTCTAACCTAAGCACCCTATTTATAGGAAAATGCTTAGAACACCAAAGCACCCTAGTTTCTGGTGCCACAATTTGAACACTTCGGTGTTTCTATGATATGAATTATTCTGTAATTGAGTTGTTCAATACAAGTATATTTTGTTTAAACATGAACCGTTATTGTTAAGTCTGTGCTAATGATTCTAGCTAGACAGGATGTGTATGAAAAAGGTAGAGGGATGAAAGTATTTCAAAGTGAAAATGATTGATGTTTTAAGATGATAGGAATCGAGACTATTCCTATTATTCAAGCTGCTTCATAACCTTTGTTCGATTATAGAAGTTCAAAAGAAATGTTTTAATTCTGAAGTTGTTTGTTCAGCTGTTATGACTTGCTGGGCAATTAAATGCTCACTCTTCCTTTAAATGAAAAACAATTTTCAGCGATCAAGGTTAGAAGAACTTAAGGATCCCGTAAAGATCAAGCTGACGGTATCCAGATGAAGTGTCATTCAGAAGGTGAATGAGCGAGAAGATCAAGTGAAGACTTGTAATCTAGAAAAGTGAACTTGAATTATAGACTAGTTTAATGAATTGTTATGTATCCTTGGTGGCGGATAAAAGTCACTCTTGTAAGATGAATGAATAATGTATTTACCATTATTTATAATGAAAGAGGTTATAAGGTTTCCAGAACCTGGGCTATGAGTGTGTGTGTTGTTATATTTCAGTATATAATGATGTATGTTGGATGAAGGATGTACTCGAGACGTATGGAATCCGGGTGTGAAGATAGACCGGATTTTGGGGCGTTACAATAATAAACTGATAATTCTACAAAACGAGTACAACAGGTGATCAACCTACAGTACCCTATGTCATGCATAACATTTAATCATTCTCAGGTGCGCACGTCGGTTTCCCAACAATATATAATTCCCCTACCAAGAGGGTTGTTCATCTCAGTTATAGGAGTCCGCACCAAGTTAATTTGGTTTGGATAGCTTTCGATCATATACCATTAGTCTAGCCGAATCAATGGCTTAAACAACTTTCTTTTAAATTATATACATGAATAATTATCATTCAAAATTAAGGTTTTTAAACAATTTCATTTCTGAACTACGAAGTATTAAATTATGAGATATGAATCATACTTTCAAGGATTTACTTGTACAACCAATAATAGTACAAGCTCAAGTAATGTTTAAACACATACATAAACGTCTAACTTAGTTGTATACTCTTTACATAATTCATCACATAACACTAAAATCAGTTTCTAAGATGTTATGTCATTTAGAGAAAATAGTTTGCCATCATATTTTGACTTAAGGGTGTAGTTATAGTATTCTTCCATTATCATACTTATTCACATATGTATACTAAACTGAACAGGTATTACTGATTAAAGTAACAATATAGACATGCATCAACCTTCAGATCAACAACAGAAATCTGATCCTACTACAGACTAGCGTGGTCACGCTACTCCTGATGTAAACCAAGACATGGTTGCTTCTGTAGAAGTTCAGTGTACACCCGTCTTGCACGTATATAATTAATTATGCAAAACACACATGTTAGCATATGGAAAACTAAGTTTGACCTTATATTAACACATCAACATAGGTCATCATCTATTCTCATTTAGTCAAGACTTTAAGTGTTCAATTCACCATTTTCTTACGGTTAATCGTTAATTACATGTTATGTGGTCCATAGGTCTCAACTATTTACAATGCATATGACTAGCTAGGTATTTATGTTAATCATGTCCATATGCAGGACACATCTAACCATGATGTCACATACTAGAATACTTATAACGTAGTTGATGACAAAACTAGTTTTCAAAGTTTCTTATGAAAATCTCATGTTAATTCACCAAATATGAAAAGTCACATCATTTACTATATACATCATGCTCTCACGTATATATATATATATATATTAAAACATATAAGCATGCTCACAAATCTTAACTCAAAGTGTATATAGTTTATCAAGTTTGTTTTTGAAACTTTAAGTCTCCATTAGTAAAACTTATTTAAGCATGCAAGTAAATCCACATTATCTAAATCATGCTTTCATACTCATTTGTGCACCTACTCAAGTTATTTACATTGGCTAGAAAGATCAGAATTTGAAGGCATAATGTTCATCATGCTTTGTTTTGCTAAACCTCAAGTTCTCCTTTAGAAAATCCTATAAAATCAAGCTAGGAAAACTTATAATACATGAAGCAAACTTATGCCTTATGTTAGACTTGTTTACGTATATATCTGCGTTATCTACATATGTTCACAAGATCAGAAAGTATATTAATCCATGTTCACAAATTCTAGTTTTCCAAATCTTTAAATTTTCTTTGAATGTTCATACTAAAACAACTAACATGGCTTCTATGTACCTATCAATCTCAATTCACAAGTTAAGGTTGTTTATGTGCATATCATAACCAAAGTAGCATGCTTATCATCATACAGGACCGTTAAAGAAGAATCTGAGAAAGACAACTCGCGCAGTCGCGCGATATTAAGCAATTGAAGTGGCGCGGCCGTGCCACTTTGTTCAGAAACAAAAATAAATGGCTTTGTTTCAGCAGAGCTTTAGCACATGTATAGCCAATTCTAAAACAAGACTAACTGCAGCACTTTAAAGCATACATACCAACTTATTTAACACAATGACATGTTATCTCCCACCAATTAACAACGAATTTAGGAGAATGGAAAGAATTTGACAAAACCCAACTCAAGAACACAAAAATAGAATTTATACTTCCTTGAAGCTTAATTGAATTCCTCAACACACTGATTATACTCCTTCAATTGCTCAGCAGCTCACACTCTCAGTTTACACTTAGCAGACAATTTCAAGCAATAGAGAATGAGATGAAGAGGGTGCTTTATATAGAGGATTTGTTACCCAGTTCCTAGCTTTGCACCAAGGTTTAATTCAATGGAAATTGGGAGGAAACATTGGACAAGAAAGAGTTTGCCAACTTCTAACCTTCATAGCCATCATCACTGCTATTCTAGCTTCAACTACTGACTTATGTTCGCGTATTATAGAGTTAAGCTACTGTTCATGTATTGTGATGGTCACTGATTTTGGGACACGACAATAACTTGGTTAATAAAGCTTAGTTTGGTTCCTTGATATTTTAAACTGTAATTTTAATGTGTTAATGCTACTACATAATGTAAAGTTAGGGATTATTTATGTATCCACATCATATAATTCAAGTACATTAGTTCAGTCTGATTAATATTTAAAAATAGGTAAGGACTCAATTTAATTGACCACTAATAATTCAATATCTCTTAAAACTTCATTATTCCAATTAGACTCACTTATTGAAATAATTTATAATTCTTTCATATAGTACATCTTTAATGTTCCCCACACATAGTTTTTGTCACGTAAGCAATTATTTGTGTAACTTATAATTTCTTTCACTTTATTATATAGTTTCCATATATTATATAGTTATACTAAAGTGTCACAATACACTTTCTTTTTAATGTAGGAACTAGTTGTTAACACATATCTTACACATCAATTAAATAGATAACACATACTCTAATTATGTAATTCACTTTACTCACAATAACAATTAATTAATAATATAATATTAATTAATCCATCACTTCTTAATTTATTCATCTCTTAATTAAATTAATTCCTTAAATCTCCATTCTCATGACACACAAGGCATTTTCACAATTCTCATCACAACTCCACATTCTTATAAATTCAATTTAAATTACTTGAATTATTCATTTCATAACACATCAATATTTATATTCAAATAAATACTCATTTTCTAATTATATCAAAATAATAATTTATTCATGAAATTCACGGTTTTTACAGTAGCTGAGCATATCCAATCTAGAAGTTATGGGAACAACCCCCAGAGGGTCCATAAGAAGAAAGAAGAGGATGTCTCTGTGACGCCCCCAAAATTAGGTATACATCACCCATTCTGAGTCGCTAGATACATGGTAAAAAATTCAAATACAACTTCATTTATATAACTGTTGAGCTGTCGTATAGAATACGACCGCAGTTAAATATGAGTTTTAATATGAATGTATGTAACTCTCACGGTACATCAACCACAACCTTATAATGGTACTTTACATAAAAGTATAGTCAAAAACTATTTTAGAAATTAAAATCTTTGGAAAGTGCTCAAGGAAACCTTCGTACATGGGAGGCCATACGTCTAGGTTATAATAGATATCATATGTCCACAGAATTATCCTTGGTTGACCCAAAAGTCTCCAAAGAAAAACAAGAAGATTACTAACATATTCTTTCCAATGATGAGTCTTCTCTTGACATATAAATATCTCCGTTGTCTCCAAGTGAAAATTATATTTCAAATATACCCCAAGATCATATAGGTAGTGCCCGTAGATATATTCAGCAAGTGGATGCGCACAACCCTGTCTTATGATAACACGAGGTTGTATGTCATTAGACATCTTGTATGATAGTGGCAAAACACCCTTCCAAAGTTAGGTTCGCCTCACCCTATTTGATTCACCAAATATAACTACTAAATGATGTATAGAATACAACACACTTTTCTATCTTTGTTTAGGAGAACCTCTCTGACTAGAGACCACATATTCTATTCCCTGTTATCCCCGCTTTCAACCCGTGCAACACTCTTACGACAACACTCTTATTACCTGAAAGGAATTGTGAAGCAGAAGGGTGAGCACAACTAGCCCAGTAAAGAATATCATGACTAAAGATAATTAAATTATCAATAGCTTTCATCAATAATAAATCAGAGATTTAGAACATATGGTATATGATAAAACTTTTCAACCATAGTTGCGGAAATGAACGAAGCAATCCATTAGAAGAGTCAAATAGACCATAAGGTCTATTATCTTCTATGTTAAAAGTCCACCAATAATATTTTATCCATGTAAAATAAATCAACAGCTCCTGTCCACAATCATATGAATAACTCATAATCATAATTGTGGTTCTAAATTCCTCTTCGCAATCAAGACGAAGATAATTTTCATCACCTATCTTCACCTGAAACATTAAAAATCATGGTTATACCAAATCAGAATTCATGCTCATAATCATACTAATAAATTCATCTTTGCACTACGGCCAAAGATATTCATTAACAATTCATCTTTGCACTACATGCCAAAGACATACAATTGTATTTTAGAAGAGTCAAGTAGAGCATTATATCTACTATCCTCTACGAATTAAAAGTGTATAATAAATATGTTATCGCTGAGACTCAGCTTAATAAATAATCCACATCATCGAATCACCCCTGCACTACGGCCAAGGATATTCGTTAATATCACATCCATGAATTTATATTTCATCGCTGAGACTCAGCTCGATAATCAATCCATATCACTAAATTATCAATGCACTACGGCTAAGGATATTCATTAATATCACGACCACGAATTATCCATGCACTACGGGCTAAAGATAATCGCATTTTCATCAACGGTCATGATCATTCCATAAAATAATTCATCTTTGCACCCTTGGCCGAAGAGAATCCATAGCCATAATCATACCAAAAACTGTCCATCAATGCACTACGGGCCAATAAGGACTTTTTTCCACATCATTTGTAACATTACGGTCATGATTATACCGAATAATCCCTGGTCATAATCATACCAAGTCCATCTATGCACTACGGCCAAAGATGACTTTCAACACAATATAAGCATGAGGATGATGACAATGATATAAGAATTAATCAAATTAGATAAAGGATAAATATTAAACATTTATAATACGATTTATCTAGCGTTCAATAATAACTGTAGACACTCGAAATTTTCTGTACTACTGTTACTAACATTGTAGGAGGACAGATTCATCTTTTAAGAGAGAACCCTGAAAGACAATCCAAATCCATACCAGATACTACCGGAAGTGCAGCGTCAACCCCGGATCGCAATCTGGGAGTAACGATTTCAACCACGGATATAACCCTGAGGCCTGCAGATACAATACCGGAACACACACCGGAGAAGATCGATTAATCTCGGAGATGACCCCGAGGTATCCAGTCTCAGTCCCAACCATGTGAATAGCCACCAACCTTGGTGATAACCCCAAGGAATGCAATTTTGGTGATAACCCCGGAAATGCTTATTTCAAATGCCATTAGCTTCAATCTCGGCACTCATAACGAGATACACTGTACCAACCCGGCAATAACATCGGGAAGATAGGCACACCTCAAAGATGACAATGAGGACCTTCAACAAATCGTGAGTCCAATCTCGGTGAAGTGCGAGCAGCGCTGCTTTATCAGCCCAATCCGGCGATAACACCGGTGAGGGGCAACATCGCCATCTCGTCCAACACGATGCCACATCACATCTCTATGCAACAATGTCCCACAAGGCTAACCAATTCCGAGTGACTATTGTTCGGGGTAACGGATGAAAGTTGAAGCTTGAAAACCAGAGGGCATCGTCCCATCTTCAAAGACTTCGTACAAACTCTAATCCCATGCCATCATACAACTCTCGACAACGGCGGTCCGAAATAGGTCCTGAATACCTCAAATCGGATGCTCGGATTGCACTTCTCAAAATCCGAGTGGACATTACAGTGCCTGAGTGCACGTACTTCGAGACGACCTGACCCGACAAAATCGAGTCGACCTGACCCGCCTCTGGTACACCTGCGGCTCATATGCCTATAAATAGAGGACTTGGGGTGCTGATTTTTAAGAGAAAAAAGACGGGAAAACCCTGCACAATTTGCTCTGTACTCGCCATACAGTGTATTTTCCCACTTTCAAACACTTGTGAGCTCATATATAGCCTCTTTTGTACCCACAAAAGACCAGTGTTTACCCACTCTAAAGATATAGAAGCCTTTTTTATCAGTCAGCTGTAAGCCTTCTCACACACTTTAGAGTCTTTCTCTTCATCTTTGCACACACCCTTCTACACGCGTTGAGAGTCGTGTTTCTTGCTTTTTTGCGGACTTGGTCAGTGGTTTCATTCGGTCTGTATTATATATATATATATATATATATATATATATATATATTGACTAACATGATCGAGTTATGCCTCGATTGAGCCTAGACTTGATGCAGGCGTTCTTGCTTTATATATATATATTTATATATATTAGCTATGCATCGGACTTTGTTCGATGAGCCTGAACTTGATGCAAGTGCGTTTATTTCGCTTTTATATATATATATATATATATATCAAGCGTGTGTCGGACTTTGTTTGATGAGCCTAGACTTGATGCAGGCGTTTTTTCGCTTTTATATATATATATATATATATATATATATATATATACTTATATATAAGAATTGTGGTTGAACTACATTCGATGAGCACAGATTTTACATTTACATGCATTTTTTTTTATATATATATTATATATATATATATATATATATATATATATATATATTTAAATCTACTGGAGTTTACTGTGGCGATTGATAAATATTCTGACTTTTAATGACTTTATTTACATTTTCGATCCCCATGGAGGTGCTTCGTGGTTGGTGATCATGTTTGTATATATATATTTACCGCTTTATATATATATACCTTTTCGCTTTTCATACAAATTGCAGCATCCTGTGCGCCTAGGAATCATGTGATCACAGATTCATCCCATTGGATCTAGATTCGGTTCCCGTGATGGACATTTTTAGCTGTAAGCAGCTTATAAATTATTCTGTGATGTCTGAATTTCCTCAGATGGATTCCATACCCACGATGAAGTCGGCATTATTTTTGTATATTATTTTCATACGGATGTCTCGCATCCGTCAAATAAAATCAATCCAGCCGATCACTTAATAAAAATGGGAGTGTAAAAGGTCTCAATTCCTATTGAGCATCAGGGTTTGAAAAACCTCTTTTATTAAACATCATTGTCATATCTTGCTAAAAACTGAATTTTTACATAAATTCAAACCACGTGTATATAGGTTCAAGCGAGGCCTCGCACAACTTTCATATATATAACACATTGACATTGACACACACACACACACACACATCGGATAATAGTTTCTTGAAAAGAAGCGTCACCGTAGTGGTAACACGGATGTCGAGAAGTGCCTAACACCTTCCCCGCATAACCAAGTCCCGGACCCTAAATGAATCTCGGTTTTGCCGACCAGTATATCAGTGTCACATCTTTGGGTCGATGTGCAAACCTTTTCTCGGTTGTGTTAGTACAACCATTTAAAAAACCAATGGCGACTCTTAACGGTCCATAAAGTCGACATTATACATATCGGACCTTTTTCACTTGTTTTTTCAAACAAATCTCACCTAAAATGAGAACACCAAAGAACAAGTATCGGAAAGGGACACCCAAAAATCCCAACGTCGACAGGTGGCGACTCTGCTGGGGACTCCAGTAAGAGAACTTAAGCCGCTATTACAATCTTTTCAAAACTGTTATCTGCCTGTGTGTGGATGTTGCATTTACATTGGATGAATGTGCACGGATGCATGTCTTATTTGAGCTTAGTGCTTCGCATCATATCTGCGTGTGCTGTTAGTGCTTCACACTATAAACTGCTTATGATATTAGTGCTTCGCACATGTCATCATTTCATACGGTGAGACGCGATGTATGTGAATGTATGTTGTGTGGTCCCTCCACCAGGAGGCTATCCCGTCGGTGTTTGATTACTGGACTCGTGAGAAGACTAATTCTCTAAGGCTCAGGAAAGGCACCACCCAAATTCACTCCAGTTGAAAGATCGGATTAACTTCCCGTCTAGTAGATTGTGATGATTTGGGAACCTTCATGCCAAAAAGCCGCGAGAGTAACCTAAGATAGGTCAGCCTCTGATAAACCCAAAACGGAGGAAAGTCTCTTAATGCTCTCATTTCAATTACTTGTAAACACAATTACTTGTAATTTCATTCTATATCTATCTCCATGTAATGAGAAATATGAAGCAATGTGTCCACATACATGCTACAAACAGCTGACACCCATTTTACAGGATAAAATTCCTAAAATGAACACATCACATAGCATGTTATTATACACCTTCCCTAAGGACTAAACTATGCCAGTCTTTCGCAGGGAATCAATCGGACCTACTACCGTCCAAAGTCAAAAAAGGCAACGAGCTATAGTCGATCATATCATCATCAGGCCAATTTGAACTTAATCCGGTTTCTCGCAAAAAATTGATGGATTAAGTAAGCAGATTAAAGATTTGGTACATTTCTATTAAAAGAATTACACCGGTCTACTGAGAGGTCGGAAAATATCCGTACATCTTGAATCCTCCACTGAGGAGGAATCGGTCATTACCATACCAAAACCATAGTTGGATCGACCAACAAAACTCATGATCTTTGCCCATCCCTTTGGAGATCCGAGACAATGGTGACATCAAAAGAAAGTCCTCAAATGGAAGAGACCCTTGGCATTTATCAAAGGAATTGGAACACACGGGAGTGTTTCATATATTGATCTATGTATTTTCACGGTGTTCACTATCCGAAAAATTTAAAACTCGACTTTGAAAAATATGATGGGTTGGGGATCCTTATACACATTTAAAAGTCTTTATTGGAGAACGGGATCTATATGAGAGGATGAAAAACTTCGAGAAATGCAATTGTTCCAAAAAAGTCTAGCTGGAGAAGCTTGGTTAAGTGGTACCAAGATTAGATAACTCCAAAATTCACAATTTGGGAAGAGCTAGCACATGCCTTCCTCACTCAATCTGAGTTTTTCAAACTCGGATGGCTCCGATCGGTATCAAATTACCAAGATCAAAAAAGCAGTCTAATGAGTCTTTCGGAGAGTATGCCCAAAAGGTGGAGACGCTGGTACGCCCCCAAGTTAGTCTGCCATGAGAATCGAAATGGTCATGACATTCATAGAACATACAAGAAGCTCCCTTCTATGAGAGAGTTTTAGCCGCCATCGACAAACCATTTTTCTGAAATGGTTAAACATGGGAGATGGTGAAATGGGGTTGAAATCGGGGAAAGATTCAAGACCTAAGCGCTTTTCAAAGTCATTATTTGATCACATCAATCTGGAAATTATGGGAACAACGGAGGAATCCATAAAAAGAAAGAGGAAGATGTTTCCACGATACTACTGAGGGCAAAATGGCAATCAAAATATGCCTATTCAAAGGAGAAACTACACTCCCTTTCCGACACGATCTGCAAATTCTCGGTACCAAAAGGTGGAGAAGTCAAATGCCATCAGTGTTTACACCCTTAGGGATACCCGAGAACATTCTTAATCTTCCGACAACATGAGAAGAAAATTACGCATCTTCTTCTTCCACTAGCCGACCTAATGGGACGGGGTTTCAATCTTTGCTAGGAAATGTGTTTATCATCATAGGGGCACTGGACATGATACTCGAGATTGTTGGGCCTTGAAACACAAGATCCGAGGACCTAATAGACAATGGGGAGATCGTAGTCACCAAACCCGATCGGCCCTCATGTGCAAGACAACCCTCTTCCTCAACACAAAGAAGAAAGGTCAACATGATTAATTGGAGCGATGGACAAAGTTCCAACTTCAAGCTGTGATTCTTTCCAAACCATCAAAGCGGTGATGACGGATGGGATTATGCTAAGTTTCGATTCTGATGGAGCGAAAGATCAAAGCTCTCGGCAAACAAGTTGAAGCAATTGGCGGGCGGTGACTTATCAGCATCAAGTGACTCACCAGTTAATCAGCCAGGAGCATGCCAGTCTCCTACCTATTGTCATGAATATTCCCTCGTCACTTTCAGAAAATGAAATGATGGAAGACAAAGTGATGAAGAGAGCAAATGCCAAAGCCCGTCGGGATTTCGCCAACAAACGAGAATTCACCTATTTGGGCCAACCCATGGAGGAAATCCTTCACATGTTAATCAATGAAGGAAGGATCAGTTCCCTTCTACCTCCAATCAACCCCCGTTCGGGATGGTACAACTCTGATGGAGTATGTCAATACCACTCCCGATCTCATGGTCACGGACGAGGAGAAGAATGTTGGGCACTCGCCACCTTATTCAAAATCTAATCGGCGGTGGTGTCTTTGCGCTTGGCGGAATAACGACAACGTGTTACGTCTGCAAGTGAGAATGCGAGGCCCTACTAAGTGGAAAAGTGTGGTAGCGATTATATCCCTTTGAAAGGTGAAGGGATTAATACTTTACTCACAACACCGATAATTGATTTCAAAGGAGGAAACAATCCTTTGAAAGTGGTGGCGCTCTCGAGCAATCAACTTGCCATGCGTGCGAGCACAATATCCTATTGTTAGCTTGTGCAAGGTTCCGTGGAATTATGGAGAAGGTGAAGGATCCACCTCACATACAACTGCTATAGTGTCGATGGAAAATCCATTGTATCTTCCCCATCAGGTGATGAACCCCACCACCAAATCAAAGGGAAAAATACCCATGGAGAAGGTTGAAAAATTCCTCTGTGTTGTGGGTCATAATGAGGTTGTGGTGGTTTTAAGCTTGAAAGAAGCTCCACAACAAATATCAATTTTGGACTTGGTCCTAACATCTGAGAATCACCGGAAGGTCTTGCTAAAAGTTTTTAGAAGAAGCCTATCTCCAGGACATCGGTGGATACGGAAAAGTTTCAACATATGGTTGATCACATTTTTAACAACAATGTGATATCCTTCCTTGATGATGACATACCATCGAAGGGGCCGGTCATTTGCAAACTATTACACATTGCGGTCTTATCCTCCGGATATATGGTAGCGAGGAGTCTTAATAGATGGAGGTTCCTCCCTAAATATACGCCCGTATGCTACCTTGGTGAAGATGAATATCAATCTCAGCGAATTTGGAGTAGCCATACTATCATCAAAGCTTTTGATGGAGCCCGTAAGTAACTTTCGGTGAATGAGTAATCGAGTTGCCAATCGAAATTGGTCCTCACACATTCTGCGTATCTTTCCATGTGCTCAAGATAGATTCGGGATACAACCTGCTCCTGGGATGACAATGGATTCATATGGTCAAGGCGATCCCTCCACTCTTCACCAACGGTTGAAATACATCATCAATAATAGCTTTGGTCACGATCGGCTTTGAGCGGAGAATTCCTCGGCGATGGGGACATCTGGTTCATCAATGCCAATGAGGATGTGGAACCAGTCAGTTTTCATGCTTTGGAAATAAGCAACACCCAATACCATGCTATTGGAGTACCATTGCCCGAACCCAAAATTTCTGCCGAGGTAATGTCGGGTACTCAAGAAATGATGTCGTTGGGTCATAAATCGGGATAAGGGTTAGGTAATGATGGCCAAGGTATCAAGTACCCCATTCGATTAACCAAGCAAGTTGGAACAGCTGGACTAGACTATTCTGCCAGCTCTAGTCACAGGAATCCTCATAAACATCAGTGATTCCTTGACTTCAACCATATGGCGTTTGCTTCGCCTTGAACTACGAGTCGCTTGACCCTCAGTAAACTCCGATGTAATGGCTATGTTAGTCCGAAAAAAATCTTTGTTCCAAATCGAGTTGGAAGAAGAGAACGAAGAATCAAGCAAGACGTCATACGGATGATGTCCGGTATACGCATCATCGTCCATGATGAACATACTAAAAGATACACCCCAGACGATGATTGCCCTGACGTAATGGCCATCATTCGGGACAAGGAGGATGATGACAATCCCTCCATCACTGCGGTCCACCCGGACTTTACCCTTGCCAATTGGGACAACATTCCTTGCTTTGGTCGACGAGGGTAAAGCGGGTAGAAACTCTTTCTGCCCTGTAGATATAATAACTGCTTACTTTTCTGTACAGTATTAGCAGTTTATTTTGCCCAGTATATGCTAACACTGTGTATGATCAACACATTTCATATATACTAAGTGAAAGAATATTTTGTTTCAGGACTCTAAATTTAGATGTGCCTGTACTTGCGGATACGATGCCTCTCCTACACAAGGATTGTACCTTTGATGTAGAGATGAATTGACCTTGATGGATCTCCGAGGATGACATTGAGGTGCCTCGAGAAATTCAAGAATGGGTCGAAAAACAAACTCAAACCCAACCTTGATCAAACCACTTCTTTCGATCTCGGAACCTTAGAAAGCCCTAAGTTAATCCAGTTGGTTCGGACCTTACCCCAAACCAAGCGGAATAACATGGTTACGCTATTAACCCAATTCAGGATGTGTTTGCATGGTCTCGTGAAGACATGGTGGGTTTGTCCGCGACATTGTCCTTCATCGCCTTCCCATTAAAGAGGATTTAAGCCGGTCAAGCGAAGCTCGGCGATTGAAACACGAGTGGAGTTTAAAGGTGAAAGAAGAAATTGTGAAATAATTTCAAAGTGGCATCATCATGGTGTCTACATATCACGAGTGGATATCAACATCGTGCACTGTACCTAAACACGGAGGGAAGGTGCGAGTTTGCGTGGATTCTGGGACTTGAATAAAGCTTGCTTAAAAGATAGCTTTCCGTGCCATTTATCCACATTCTCATTGACAATCTTGCCTTGATCGACATGTACTCCTTTCTTTGATTGCTTTGCGGGTACCATCGGATCATGGTTCTTCGAGGAAGATCGTGAGAAGGCGCTTTCATCACTCCTTTGGGAACTTTTTGCTATAGGCGGTTGTCATTCGGCCTCATAAATGTCGGAGATACCTATCAGCGAGCTATGATGGCTCTTTTCCACGACTTAATGCACAAAGAGATTGAGATCTACGTGGATGACATCATTGTCAAATCCGGAAGGGGATGACCATCTAGACCATCTCGAAAGAAAGTTGTTCAACAGGTTGCGTAAGTCTGACTTGAAGTTGAATCCACTAAGTGCGTCTTTGGCGTTAAATCGAGTGCAAGTTGCTAGGATTTCTAGTTAGCCACAAAGGATTGAAATTTGGATCTGCCAAAATCAAGCCATCTTTGAAATGCCCATTCCTCGGACGAGAGAAGGAAATACGGGGATTTTTGGGAAGAATCAACTTCATCGGCGAGTTTATCTCCGACTCGCGGTGACTTTGTGAGCGATCTTCAAGCTATTAAGGAAGAACTCCTCCATGAAATGGAATGATGAGTGCGAGAATGCCTTCCTTACAATCAAGAAATAGCTAGTCAAAGCTCCCTGTCTTGGTACCACCCTGGGATGATGTTCCCCTGTTCATGTATACTGTCCGTAAGTAAGTGACAATTCCATGGATTTTGCATCTTTGGGGACAGAAAAGGCGATAGAGGGCGAGCGAGCTATCTATTACCTCTCAAAAAAAAGGTTCAAGTGATGGTGAACACAAGTACACTCGATCGAAAAGGCGTGTTGTGCTTTAGCATGGGCTTCCATGAGGTTCTGACATTACCTCCATGGTCACACAACCCATCTCATATCCGCGTGGATCCTCTCAAATACGTGTTCAACAAACCCATGTTAAATTGTCGGCTATCCAGATGGCAGTTGATCCTACAACAATTTGACATCGTATATGTGACTCAAAAGTCCATCAAAGGACAAGGAATTGCGGATCAAGCTGGTGCCACGCACCTTTACCTTTGGGGATTTCAAACCCTTGGAGACATATTTCCACGATGAAGGAGTAATGGCGTGATGCAGCAACACCATCAGTACGATACGTGTCAATCATGGAAGATGTATTTTGATGGAGTTGTTAATATGGAAGGTTACTGGAGGCTGGAGCGGTTCTAATATCTCGACACGGGGGAAGCGGTATCCGTTCTTAGTCAAATTATAGTTTGTCAGCACCAACAATACGGCTGAGTATGAAGGCTGTCTCATGGGGCTAAAACTTGCCCGTTCAATGGGCTTCAGGCGGTTAACTGTCCTTGGAGATTCGGAGTTGATAATCAGACAATCCGCCAGAATCTATCAAACCAAAGAACTAAATTTGCTGCCTTACCATCGGCAGGTTTTGAAGATGACTTTGGAGTTTGAAGAAATCTCCTTTATACATGTTCCTCGTAATAGGAATGATTTCGCGGATGCGTTAGCAACTTTGGCCTCCTTGATTCGCATATCAGATAAGGAACACTTGCCAATCGTCATAATTTCCCTAAACAAGGCCCCAGCCTATGGGAATTACATTGGAGAAGTATCAGATGAGCTATCTCCCATCCAACCTCCTTGGTATCAGCATATCAAGGAATATCTGCGAGATGGATCTACACCCGCTAAGGTGAGCCTGACTGAGAAAAGGCGGATCCATCGATTTGCTATGAAGTTCTACACGAGTGGAGATCGCTCTACAAAGAGATGCGGGACTAGGTCTCCTCGGTGTCTAGACAAAGATCAAGCCCAAAGGCTTATGGATGAAATCCATGGTGGGTCTGTGGCCCCCCCCCATGGTGGCTCCCTCCTTGTCGAGAAAGTCCTCGGGGACGGGACATTATTGGCTATCTCTCAAAGTTGATTGCAATGACCACGTCAAAAGATGCTATCGATTGCAGATTCATGGGAATCTTATACCGCCCCTCCACGGGAGCTCCTGATATGAGTTCGCCTTGGCCCTTCTCGATGTGGGGAATGGGCGTTATCGGGCCCATTGAGCCTAAAGCGGTAATGGTCACCAATTTATCTTCACCATGATCGACTACTTCACCAAGTGGGTAGAAGCGACCTCCTTCCCAGGGACACTAAAGAAGTCATCATTGCTTTCGCCGAAACAATGTCGTTTGTCGATATGGACAACGAGAGGTTATTGTGTCGAACAATGCCAAAAACCTCAACAACAAAATGATGGAGGAATTATGCGGTAAATTCCACATCAAACATCTTAACTCTGTCATCTATCGTTAGAAGATGAGCGGTCTTTGTTGAAGCGCTAACAAAAATATCAAGAAGATTATGCAAAAGATGTCGCATGACCACAAAGATTGGCGACCTATTGCCTCGACTCTTTTAGCCTACATTACCACAATCGTACTTACTTCAAGCTGGGCAACCCCTACGCTTTAACCTATGGGATGGGGTAGTGCTCCCCGTAGAAGTTGAGATGGAATCTCTCGAGTGTTGATCGGCGCTTCATTTGGATGAAGACCAATGGGTACAAGGCGGTATCACCAATTGTCTACGATAGAAGAAAATGAACCGCGGCTATCTTCCATGGTCGATTATATCGACAAAGGGTAGCGGATCCTCTGACAAAAAAAGTCCGACTATGGCAATTTAAACAACATGACTTGGTTTACGAAGAAGATTCTTGACAACCAAGATCGGGCTAAAGGAAAATTCGCTCCCTAAGCTGGGAAGGCCCGTTTATTGTCAAAGAAGTATTATTGGGAGGCGCTCTCAGATTGCAAGAAATGGAATGGCGATGAATTTTCACAACTCATCAACTTTCGGACAAGTGAAAGCGGTATATATATCTGAAGTAACCGGCAAACACCACAGTGCATCATCATCAGTCACCAGTCATTCCGGTTATTTAACCCTTTACCACCTACAACTTCTCTACACTTTGCCCCTCAGGGAAACATACTCTTCAAGTCAATGACTGGCTTTCTCTTTTGCGCTCATCTGACTTAGGTCATCCCACCATGGATTGAACCTCTTGCATTTATAGTTTGGCTACCCATTTACGGGATCAAACTTTTCACTGCGATTTATCCTCAACCTAAGATTAAACTTTCTCTCCCCTTTTCGACTGCTGCATGGGATTTACGTTTTCTTCTCATACGAGAGGCGAACTCATCGACGATCTCCTCTTCAATAGGAGTATGTAGGCAACCATTTCATATGGCCCGGTCACAATAAAACAAAAACAACAAAAACATTTCTACCCTCTTCTCCTTACAAACACAGAAACAACCAAAAACATTCCTACACCGTATCGGCCCATATCTGACGTTGAACCTCTTACACGAGGTTGAACTACGTGAGACTGATCTCTCTTGATAGGATGCGTGGCTGACCATTCATGGTGCGGTCTCACCCCTACCAAAACACAAACCATTGTCGGTGGTGTTGGGATTCTCTTTCAATCCATTACATTTCATTCGGCTTCAGACCAAAGGGATGGAATTACCTGAAATCCTCCTAAATAGGAGATTCGGCGACCATCTAAGCTGTGGTCATACCTCGAAGAGCAACACTAAACCATAAGAGGTGGAATTAACTAGCCTTCTCCTAAATAGAAGTATTGGCGACCATCTGTGGTGCAGTTAATCTCAGAGAGGAAAGCCACATTCCTCTCCACATCTCCATTCAAAAATAAGTCCCAATACACCAAAGATGGTAGGGATACATAGATCGATGATCCATTCTGAACTATCCAGAGAGGCATTTTCGATGTCCATCCACCAAAGAATAATTGAGAATACATCGAGATCACAAGCCACAAGCGGCGAGGCAAAATATCAAGCAAATAGCAAGGCATATCTAAAAGGGAAGTGATCCAAAAATATATTTCCTCATATATATAATATTGTTTGATATATATCTACAATGAAGCGTATACATGACAAAATGGCTAAGCTAGTCTGTGCAGGTAAACACAAGCTCATCTACGAATCAGGGTATATGCGAGCTAGCAAGACCAACATGGCATCCCTCTCAAATGAAGAAGGTGAAGCTATAGTCTCCTGGATAAGAATATCCACACGACCCAACAGATCTATAGCCATTTGCATGATAACCAAATGCTCATCGATATAAGCGCTCATCTCTGCGATCATACCAGTGGTAAAGGACCTCGCTACAGTACTATCTGTGATAGCCACATCCCGGGCAGATATAGCAATATCCCGCTCAACTATCACTGCGTCTCTGTCTGATCTAGCCTCATCACGCTCAGCGACGGCGACATCTCTATGAGCCAATGCCTCATCTCTCTCTAATAGGGCGGCGTCCCTCACATCAAGAGCAGTTGACATCATAGAACGAATCTGATCTCTCTCAAAGGTCATCAAATGAAGACTACGCTCTAAATCTTTGTCTTGAGTCTTTGAATCACAAAAAAATCTTGGTACTAGGAGAATCCGGAAGAAATCTTTGGCAACCCAATGACGGTATCCTCCTCGATGTAGGTATAAATGTCCTCGTAGGCTCTACATCGTCTAACTCATCTCCCGATCTTTGCAAATCTGCTGCTGCGGTAGATAAAACCTCCATCTCCATCCATGCTGAGTACTCTGCGGAATAACCGGGATGACTGGCAGGAAAAGCGGCTAGCTCACGTTGATCCCGATGAAGCGTATACGAGATCGATCCTCGGTGAGAGGTATCAAGAGCAGTGAGCGACGACACGCCGCCCCCTCGAAAGGATGAAAATCCTGGGCTGGTCGAAGCTGCGACATCACGGCCGATGGGTGATAAGTAGTCACGCCCTCAAGCCCGACTAAAGGAGGAAATCCATGCACGGAGCATGAGTAATGAAGCTATATGGTGAGCAAAGCCTCGAAACGCGACAATATGCTAAATGGATCACTGATATCTGCCAAAAATGCGGACCAGGACTGAGCATCTGTACACTCCGATGGCTGAAAGGAGTATGACATAGCCACATCATGGGAAAAACAATACCCATGCCGTCTAAGGTTACCAACCGGTCATGAGTGTGACATAAACCACACATCTGACATGGCCAGAACTCCCGATAAACACGCACTGATGGGTAGAAATGCTGCGATAGGATCTTGATCGCGAGGTCTACGCCCACGATCATAGGTACAATGGTACGACCCTCCCTGAGAGCTCTCACGGCCATGATAATGCCTATATCTATCTCATCCATATACCATCAGTACATCAGTACATTAACTCTGGCCAAACGTCAATGATCCTCCGACACGGTGAAATCCCTAGAATGTCGTGAGTAGCTATCCTTCGTACCAAATCCGTCATACAAAAAACGCTGAGAGATCACGTGGCCATATGTCAGCTCATCCTGCACGACTCTACATCTCAATCCTGTGAGAGTCATGAATCGTCTACTCATGTCTCCCAAAGCCATGTACACTGTGAGGTGCATCTAAGAGGCGGACATCGTTAAATGTGCATACTCCTCCGAGTAGGAGTCGACTCATGGGTGCCAAAATGGAATATACCGCCTATCGGTAGTGATGCTCTATCATCCCGTCCACAAATCCTGCGGGAACACGAAATACCAAAAGGGTCATGGTATCTTTGCGACAACAAATCTCTGATAACCATATCGGTGGTGACATCCTATCGTACCACGATCGCATACCCAATGCCACCAGCGGCGGTGGGGTATGATCTATCTGACTAAGCGTCGAAGAAGACATCATGTGGTAGGTGTGTCATAAGACCATCCGAAAGTCGATCTTAGAATATCTCGGACATACATACATATGCATAACATGATACATGCATAGCGAGATAATGGATGGCAATATGATATAGGGAATGAAAAAAATGGTGCATACATTCCTAAATATATCATTATCTAATACATCGACTCTATCTGACTACAAATACATAAAAATGGGGCACAAATGCCCTACTACTATGAGAGACCTATCAAAAGATATAGTGAGAATGGGGAGCGACCACCCAATATCTAACGAGAGGCCTATCAAAAGATATAACGAGAATATACATCGAGGAAGAAGACCGGGGTCTCGATGTCCACGTCCTCAATCTGTCCACTAATGTAACTCCTCTGAGTCTTTGGATCTCTATCAGCGGGGATATCGGGCCTATAAAAGGAGGAGGATCGTGTAATGGCAAAACCAAATGGGTGGAATCGAGGGGCGGCACCTAAAGTGGAAGGAACAAATGTTTCGCCTCTCTTTGGATCTCTCCCCGAATCCGATTAAATATGTGCACGATCCAACTTCCGGGTCAAGCTATCAATCTGGGTCAGATGAGTCAGAGCTCGGACACAAGCCACCCAATCCGTCATCATCAAAGATTCTGGAACCATGTCCCCCATAAACTGTGTGGCGCGGGGATTGGGCCATAATAGTCTTGAGGAGCCACCATGTATTTGGAATATCTCTGAGTACATGGACCCTCGGATAAATCAAAACCGTCGACTCCCAACAATGGAATATCGATGGCGGGTGGTTGTGATCTGAGCTAATGGCGCTTTGATAGGAGGAAAGATCGGTATACGAATCTCCCCTGTGGTGCTCCTAATAGCATGCTCTCCTAAATAGAGCTCCCAGCCTCCATCGGTGAAAAGAGGAAATCTCCGGGTGGAAATCAAATACTCTACTCCAGTAGGGTGTCCATCCTCATAACCGATGATCAAATGATCCCCTGAGTATGGAAGCCATGTGATGGCGTCGGTAGTCGACAACTCCAATTTGCATCTGGCAATGAGTGAAGCCCTCGGATCTGAGGGACCTCTGGCAAAATAGAATGGTTCCATCGTCGTCCTCGTGGATAAGTATCTAAGCCTAACACACTCATAGGATGCAAACATGGAAGCCTCTTATAGGCCCAAAACTACCAACACAATGGCAAAACATCTGCTATCAGTAAACACTCTTAACTGTGAATGGAAAAAGACAAGAGAAATACTCACCGGCAGTGAAACGGGTAAAATCCTAGTGAGCCTCGGTCGAACCACAGTGGCGAGACGCATGCCCCGGAGGAAATAGGCAAAGGTGTAAGAGCCCCGATCATACTCTCTATACGGTCCACATCGCGTGTGGCGTGACCAAAGCGAAAGATACCAGTGGAAGAGTTATCTGCTATAAAGCGACCTCGAATGATCATCGAGGAACAATCGCAGAGCGTGATCCACGATCACGACATCATCGGGCATGGGCTCACTCGATAGCCCGTTTCATAACATCTACGCTCAAAGGACACGAGCGGACGAGTCACGCCTTTGAGCGCCCGTCGGAACTCCTAATAAGGATTGGATGGCGGTAGGGGTGATATTAGCCATGCAAAGGCTTTGGCTCCCCTCAAACTCCATACATGATAAATCGCCAATCCATAGGCGTCATCATCACCTCGCATGATCCGGCGGTGGAGTGACCGAAGTCACGATGAAACCATCGCTCGAGACAATGCCACAAGGTAACCCCAGGGACAACGGCGGGGAAGGATGGAGAAAAATGCCCCAAATCCCCACTCATGCACTACTGCTCTATAATCAGGATGGCGGGCGCTAGTACATGGAGTGGATGCTAAACCAGTTCCCCAGAGGCTGTGTAAAACCTGGAACCTACATGAAAAGCAGATCACATCGAAACCTTTAAATCCTCATCAATAGGAAAGAAGGAAGATAAAAAGTCTAACGTTATACCTCGTTAGCATGCAAGTACATCAATGGGTGTCTACCCAAATCACCCAGCAACTCTGGGTTCACCACATAGATGCTCGGAAGTTCCTGCGAGGATAGATGCGGAGGAGGCGGGATCCTCAATATCCACCTCCTCGTCCTCGACATCGGAACATCTACACAGACGGGACGAATCACATCCTCCACCAACCGAGCGAAATTTGTTTGTGAGCAGGGACGAGGCACTTGAAGCCCTCCCAAATGCGTGCGCTAGAAGCGGTCCTATAGGAACTGCTCGGCTAATCCGAATCAATAATATCTGGACAATAAGCCTTCAAATCACCTCAGAAAGGGTGTAGTATTTCCTTATCTGGAGCTTTCTAAAATGCATTATATGACTATATGCATGCATGCATTTACTTTAACATATAATAGAGTTAGAATGCATGACTACCCAATGCCTACATTTGGAAAAATTTTGCCTTAGTCCCCTTTGAAAATAGGACTATCCACATGCACACAGGCATGTCTAGGTGGCCATTCAGTAGCACACCTGCCCCAAAGTCATATACATAATATATGCATTAAAAATCAAAATCATCATGCATAAGGCCAACCTCAATGCTAGGAGTATTTTGCCTTTCTACCTTTTGCTCATTGGACCTCAAATAGGACAAAAATATAGCGAGAAAAAAGGTGCAATTTGTACATCTCGAAGTTAAATTTTTTCACATCATTATGTTCAGCTTGGTTTAATACTAACATTTACTATGTTGAATATTTTTTATCAAGTCATTTATGCATACATAATCACTACTATGTGTTTAGATGCATTTCGTGCAATATCTCACAATCTAACGGACAGAAACTGGAAAAAAATACATGCATACGTTACCAGGATAGTGTAGAACATTTGTACGGTGACAAAATTTGCAGAAAGAAGCCCGAACTCAGCAGATCTGAAGATGGCTCGCGGTTTTTCTAAAGTGAAACAAGTTAAAATTAACCTGTGAAGTGAAGCCTGCTGGGATTTATCATCCACGCCTGCCGCAGGCTCATCTGCGGCTACAGCAGGTGCACCTGCGGCTCCTCCATGTGGGTCCCACCCCTCCGGCTCGGTCCAGTTCGAGTTGAAACGAAGTTCTTATAGGCTAGAAAGGTCAAATTGGGAATAAAAATGCCACGCGATTGAGCAAAATAGAATACAATCCTGGTCTTCTCAGATGAGACTTTGAATCTGCACATCACTCATTGGTAGTCGCTTGAACACAAGGTATACTATGCCAATGACCTCAGTTGTCGCAAATCACATTCGTAAATACCTTATACAGGTCCGATGCCGCCGACTCCAGGTCATTACTCTACGTAGGTCCCCGACGGGGGTTACAACGTGAGTCCCCGACGGGGGTTAAAACGTGAATCCCCGATGGGGGTTACAACGTGAGTCCCCGACGGGGGTTACAACGTGAGTCCCTTACGGAGGTTACAACGTAGATCCTCGGTGGGGGTTACAACACGTTCATCCGTTGACATGTCTATCAACGAAGGTCAAACAGCCTTGACATTATTTTAGCCGATGGCAGGTAAACCCATCGAAGCGTTGAGAACCGTTCGGTAGTTGCGTACGTACTCATGCGTCCCCAGTAGATCCCCAATAGGGGTTACAACGTATATCTCCGGCGGGAGTAGCAACGCATGCTCATCCGTTGACTCACATATCAACGAAGGTCAAGCAACCTTGACGTCATTTCAGCCGATAGCGTTTAAACTTGTCAGAGCTATAGAGCTGTTTGAGGTTCTCATACCCAGCTACTCATATTCCCCAGCGGATCCCCGACGGGGGTCACAACGCAATGCTCTGTTGATCTACACGTCAGGGAAGGTCAAGCAACCTTGACAATCTCCACACAGAATCTCAGTCGTTGATTCACATGTCAGCGAAGGTCAAGCAACCTTAACAGTATATCCCACAGGATGCTTCAGCCGTTGATTCACACGTCAATGAAGGTCAGGCATCCCTGACAACATTTGTTGTTGGCAGTAAATCCAACAGAATTGTGACATATTCTGGCGATACTAAACCAGGAAAGGTCAACATTATCAAAGAGGATAGATGATGGAATATGTTATACACATCCTCAAACAGATCAAGCTTTATCCCCACAGACCTCTTACACATAAGAGGTACCCCTTCAGGATCGAGTCGTTATCAATAACACAGGAATTTGGTGATAACTCCAACACCAACATCCTAACAGATTTGGCTTGAACATCAAATCTGGTCAGTATTGCCAATCCCCAATTGAAGCAATAGGGAGCCAGCAATCATCCCCAGCATGTTGGGCCATAACCCCGTACACATGCATCATACATTTGCATCATGTTGCTATCCATAGTACCATGTTTATCTTGTTACGTTTCAAGTGTCTAGGATTCTTTATCCTACCCTTGCATCGCCATGCATGAGTATGATAAAGAAGGGCATCTATAGACACTCGAAATTTTCTGTACTATTGTTACTAACATTGCAGGAGGACAGATTCATCTTTTAAGAGAGAACCTTGAAAGACAATCCAAATCCATACCGGATACTACTGGAAGTGCAGCGTCAACCCCGGATCGCAATCTGGGAGTAACGATTTCAACCTCGGATGTAACCCCGAGGCCTGCAGATACAATACCAGAACACACACCGGAGATGACCCCGAGGTATCCAGTCTCAGTCCCAACCATGGGAATAGCCACCAACCTTGGTGATAACCCCAAGGAATGCAGTTTCGGAGATAACCACAAAAATGCTTGTTTCAAATGCCATCAGCTTCAATCTCGGCACTCACAACGAGATACATTGTACCAACCCGGCAATAACATCAGAAAGACAGGCACACCTCGAAGATGACAATGAGGACCTTCAATAAATGTAGAAGTCCAATCTCAGCGAAGTCTTAGCAACTCCTGCTTTATCGGCCCAATCCGGCGATAACACCGGTGAGGGGCAACATCGTCATCTATTCCAACACGATGCCACGTCACGTCTCTACGCAACAATGTCCCACAAGGCTAACCAATCCCGAGTGACTATTGTGTGAGGTAACGGATGAAAGTTGAAGCTTGAAGACCGGAGGGCATCGTCCCATCTTCAAAGACATCGTACAAACTCTAATCCCATGCCATCGTACAACTCTCGATAACGGCGGTCCAAAATAGGTCCTAAATACCTCAAAACGGATACCAGGATTGTACTTCTCAAAATTTGAGTGGACATTCTGAGTTCGAGTGCACGTGCTTGAGACGACGGGCCGACCGACAAAATCGGGCCGACCGACCCACCCACTGGTACACCTCTGGCTTCGCTAAAAGCAGTGGCTCATATGCCTATAAATAGAGGGCTTGGGGTGCTGATTTTTAAGAGAAAAAAGACGAGGAAACCCTGCACAATTTGCTCTACACTCGCCATACAGTGTATTTTCCCACTTTCAAACACCTATGAGCTCATATATAGCCTCTTTTGTACCCACAAAAGCCCAGTGTTTACCCACTCTAAAGATATAGAAGCCTTTTTTATCAGTCAGCTGTAAGCCTTCTCACACACTTTAGAGTCTTTCTCTTCATCTTTGCACACACCCTTCTACACGTTGAGAGTCGTGTTGCTTGCTTTTGCCCGGACTTTGGTCTGTGGTTTCATTCCAGTCTGTATATATATATATATATATATATATATATAATATGTAAAAATAAAAGTAATTTACTAAAGTAAAAGTAAAACGTAAGAAACATTTTACATTTACTTTTACATGGGTAAATGTAAGAAACATTTAACTAAGTTAAAAACATTTAACTTAAGTAAAAGCAAAAGTTATTCTTTTACTTTTACTTTTACATTTACTAAAGTAAAAGACTTTTGCTTTAAGTAAAAGCAAAAGCTGATGATGGCTGGGGCCATCACTGTCGGTTGAACAATTTTTAAGAGCAGTAAGATCTTTTTCTTCTTCTTCCTGTTCTAGCGACCAGTAAGATCTTTTAATTTACTTCATTAAAACTGTTTTCAAAAATCATTTCATCCTTTATCCGAAGTCACCTAACTTACTGTAGAACACCTTGTTCGCTGTCAACCCTAGGTAAGTCTCCTGTGCGAGCTGTGATGGGTTTTAGAACAATAGGTATGAGTCTACCCAGGTAAGAGGGTCTGAATGGAAGATAAAGAGTGAATAGTTTTTGAACCCAGTAATAATGAGTAGGTTATTTAGGTCAAACTCCTCGGCTAGTCACAGATCAACCTTGCAACCTTTACCAGACATAGTTAATCAGGAAGAAAACAGTTATGAAAATATCAGTCAAGTTTTACATAACTGGAACATACCCAGAATTTCTCCCAAAGAAATTTATCAGTCAACATTTTTAGATAACTTTAAAACAGATTATAATGTTAAAACAGTTGAAAAAGTCTATGCTATTAACAAAGAATATGAAAATTGTAGCCTTCTTTCCCCAGAAGTTATTAAAAAACATAGAAAAAAGGGTTATAATTTCATCCACATAGGTCTTGTTCAAGTTGCAGTTAAACCATTAAATATTAAAGGAATTAATTCAAGTATCTACCTCTGTCTCAGAGATGCTAGATTTTTGAATTATTATCCAAGCATTATAGGTGCTATGGAAGCCAGTCTGCACAATGGTCCAATTCATTTTAATTGCTTTCCTGACTTCACACTTAGTCTAAGTGATCAACACCTATTAAAAGCTTTAACATTAAATATTAAAACAGCAGGAGAAATTACACAAATGATTGAAGGTTCTCAACCAATTGCTTTAATCTTTAGAATTTATTATAAGACCATGAAGACTAACTTGAATGTCCATGCTCTTAATAAAAGCCCTAAAGATCACATTGTATTAATTCAAAGTTCAACCAGTTGATGCTAATATCCGGATCCTAGAACAATTCTATGGAAAGATATTACATTACCCGGTCGATGGATTTTCGAAGGTGAAATACCACAAGTGACTGTAGTAAACAACGTAGTGAACATTGAAAACATAAGGCAATTTTACGATGGGCTGTCAAAGTTAGCTTTGAGCGTTCTAGAAGACCGATTATTATAGAAGACTATTCTAGTTCTTGACCCCTTCTATGAATCTACCTAGAAGAGATTTCAAGTCCTTAGTAACCCTTCTATAAGAGACATTAAGTTAAAAGGAATTTTAAATCAAGGTCAAGCAAGTCATCCTTGTTATTCTTGTCACCCTCGAATTACCCGGTAGGAAGAAAGCTCTTCTCTCAGGCTCTCATACGAGCTTCCTTCTCAATCTGATTTTGATGTCCCAATTAATAATCAATTAAGAGTCATTAAGAAAGAATTTGTGTTAGATTGGATTAATCTTGTGAATGATTTTAACTCCAAGTCTAATAAAATTAAAAGACATCAATTTAGAAAAAATCACCCAACTGAGAAAGAAAGAGATAAAATTGTCAATAAATGGAAGAAATTTATTAATAGTGAAAAAATTAATATTACTTTCTATGATTGGTATGAGCAGTATCAATTTAAATGCAATGTTATAACTAAAACTCAATGGGTCAAAGAAGACAAGTCTAAGGTCTCGTCTAGTCACCCACCCTTAGAATCTGTCTTAATTTCGGTAAAAAATACTTGATGAATTGACCCATTTAAAATCTCTAATGGAGTTAATGATGATAAAAAATCATAGAAACAGTTAAATTTTAGTAACCAATACCTAGCAAGCTGTAGGAAAAGCAGTTAGGCGTAATTGAAGAAAATTTGAAGAAAATATAATAAAAAACGAGTCAAAAAATTGTTCAACCACTATTAAAACTACGGAAAATAGAGAAAAATTAGGTTTACCTAATAAAGGCGTTGATCTTACGGTAGCCATTGATCGGTTGTTTAAAAGTTAAAAACAAAGATGAACGAAACAAGCGGTACTATTCTTTATCATCGATCAGATTAACTCTGATAATGAAAGTAGTAGTCAGTCTGATAGTCAATCAGCTACCTCATCAATACAAGATATTCGTGAGCGGTTAAATAAGTTAACCGTCCATAATACTAGTATGACCCGAAATTGGTATTCTAGACCAACTCCTCCGGATCTACAATTTGAAGAGAAATCTAGATAAACAATTTTACATTTAAATCTAATAAAATTTATGAATGGAATATTGACGGGTTTAGCGAACAAGAGATCCTCAATAAGTTAAATCATATGTCCATGGTAGCAAACAGCTATCTAACAAAATTCAACACTCTTACTCAACCAGATATTGTTGAATTATTGGCTAGTGGATTTACAGGTATTCTCAGGTCTTGGTGGGAAAAACATCTCACTGAAGATTCTAGATTATCTATTATCCATGCAGTTCAGTTAGATGCTGAAGGCAACCCGATTTTTGATGAAACTATAGGAATAGGGCCACCTGATGGAGTAAATACTTTGATTTATACTATAATAAAACACTTCGTAGGAACCCCCAGTAACATCACTGAAAGAATCCACGATCAGTTAAGTAATCTCACTTGTCCCACTCTAAGTGACTTTAGATGGTACAAAGATGTTTTTACTTCTAGAGTTATGATGAGAAATGACAGTAATAAACCTTTCTGGAAAGAAAAATTTGTTAATGGTTTACCATCCTTATTTGCTCACAAAGTTCGTGAAGAACTTAGTAAAAATTTAGGATATATTGATTATGATAATCTCACTTATGGTGACATAATCAGTTATATTCAAAAGATAGGTTTAAAAATGTGCATTGATTTTAAGTTAGCCAAACAAGCTAGTAAAGACAAGAAAAAAGCTAAATATGAGCTCGGTACATTCTGCGAGCAATATGGTTTACCTCCTGTGGCTCCTTCTAGAAGAAAGCACAGGCATAAACATATTGACTCTCACAAAAGTCATAGACGTCACAAGAAAAGACGCAGTCATCATAAAGATAAAAATCAAGATAATTATTATAATAAGCCCAAACCCATTAATAAAAAACATAATAAAAGAACTAAAAAATTTGATAAAAGTAAAATTGTGTGCCACAATTGTGGGCAAAAGGGTCATTATAAAAGTGAATGCAAAATAAAACAGAAATTGTCTCAGTTAAATATTAATGAAGAAGATACTGAATATATATTAGAATTAATGAGAATAGAGAATGAAGATAGTGATAATAAAGACTCTAATATTTCATATTCCTCTGAGGCTAACAGTGAAAATAATTCAAGCAGTAGCAAAGACGAAGTCACCATCTGTGCTAATAATTGCAATGAAAATTGTTGCACTAAAAAGATTAATGTAATTAACAAGGATGATGAAGAGAGTTCTTTGTTAATTGACTTAATTAGTAAAATCACTGATCCTAAGTTAAAAAGCCCAATACACAAAACAGTTAAAAGATTTATTAACTAAAGATAATAGAAAATGATAGGTTTATTAAAGCTAAAGAAAAACCAATTTTAGTCTTAATAAAACTTTGGAAAGATTTAAATCTCCGAGTAAAAAGTCACTCTTCCAGAATTAAATCAAGAAGTTAATAAATTAAAGAAGGAAATTGCTAATTTAAAATAGAAGTCTCTATTCTAAGAAAAGACTTAGATAAAAAGCCTGATCTTCAGATCAATGATTCCTCATCTAGTGATGAAAATCACGATGAACCAGAATCATCTGGTACTAAAGATATTTCAGACTTATTTATTCAAGGTCTTTCACTTAAAAGAATTAAAGATATCACCATTCAGAAATGGTATGTTTCTATTAACCTAGTTGTGGATAAAAACTTTTCAATACAACTTACTGCCTTGGTAGATACAGGTGCAGATTTAAATTGTATCCAGGAAGGTCTAATCCCAACTAAATATTACAAAAAAACCAGTGAAAAATTGAATTCAGCCAATGGTAGTCAAATGGAAATAAAATATAAATTACCTAAAGTACATATTTGTCAAGATAACATGTGTTTCAAAACATCTTTTGTTCTGATTCGCAATCTTACAGACAAAATTATTTTAGGTTTACCATTTATATACTTATTATACCCATTTACAACTAGTAATGAAGGATTAACCTGTAAACATTTAGGAAAGAAAATAACATTTAAGTTTCTTATTAAACCAAAAGAAAGAGATTTAAAATATATTCAAAAAGAATCCATTTCTAAATCATTGAACTTAATAAACTGTAAATCTACACATTTGAATTTCTTAAAAGAAGAAATCAAATATAAAAGAATTGAAGAACAACTTCAAAACAAAGAGGTTCGGTTAAAAATTGAAGAATTAAAAACCTACATGAAGAATAACCTTTGTTCTGATTCCCCCAATGCCTTTTGGCATAGGAAAAAACATATGGTTAGGCTTCCTTATGCTAAAGAATTCAAAGAACATTTAATTCCCACTAAGGCTAGGCCTATTCAGATGAGTCATGAACAGATGGAGTTATGTAAAAATGAAATCAATGATCTCCTCAAAAAAGGATTAATTAAACACAGTAAATCCCCTTGGTCTTGCTCTGCCTTTTATGTTAATAATGAAGCAGAAAAGGAAAGAGGAGTACCCCGTTTAGTTATTAATTACAAACCATTGAACAAGGTCTTAGAATGGATTAGGTACCCCCTTCCCAACAAAGACGACCTTATCAATAGGTTAAGTAATGCCACCATTTTCAGTAAATTCGACCTTAAATCTGGTTTCTGGCAAATTGCCATTCATCACGATGATCGATCAAAAACGACATTCACCACTCGTTTGGACATTATGAATGGAATGTTCAAGCATTTGGCCTAAAAATGCTCCAGTGAATTTCAAAATATACTTAATGATATTTTAAACCCTTTTGACCATTTTATCGTTGTTTACATCGACGACATTCTTGTTTACTCCAAGACTATTGAAGAACACGATAAACATTTAAAGTCGTTCTTCACTACTATTAAAGTAAATGGTCTTGTTCTTTCTCCTTCCAAATGCAGCCTGTTTCAGGTCCGAATAAGGTTTCTTGGTCTTAATATCTTGATGGACAAGTTCAAACCTATTGAGCGAGCTATTCAATTCATTGACAAGTTCCCGGATAAGATAACCAATAAAACCCAACTGCGAGAGATTTCTTGGCTCATTTGAATTATATAGGCAAGTTCTACAAGAATCTCAGGAAGATCTGCAAACCTCTTTTTCAGCGTTTGCAAAATAATCCTCCACCCTGGACTGACATTCATACTTCTGCAGTCCAACAAGTTAAAAAATATGTCAAGACATTGCCACGCTTGGCATTTCCAATGATTGGCGTTCAAAATCGTTGAGGCCAAGCGCCTCGGATATTGGATTGGAGGCATTCTTAAACAAAAATTAACATCGATTCCCTGAACAAATTGTTCGATTTCATTCCTACAAGCATGGAATACTACACAATCAAAATATAGTACTATTAAAAAAAAATTCTTTCATTAGTATTATGTATTAATAAATTTCAAAATGACTTATTAAATCGAAATTTACGGTTCGCATTGATTATAAGTCGACCAAGTACATTTAGTAAAGATGTTGAGAATTTAGCCTCTAAGCATTCTTTTCGCTAGATGGCAAGCTTTATTAAGCATTTTTGATTTTGATATTGAATACATTAAAGGCAAAAATAATTTTGTTCTGATTTTCTTACCGGAGAATTTATTCATACAGTCTTATCTGATCGTGAGTTTGAGGAGGATCATCCTCTTCTCGTGGAATTTAAGGGTAGCCTAGTGGCCCAAGTAATCATCGAGGTACCTTAGTCCCTCACCCGATAATGCGGTCTATCGGTCAAACAAATTTTACATTGCAGGGACAATCCCCAAGCCTTATCTGATTCGACCTTAGTAAATAAACCTGAACCTATTGACCTATTCAGTAATCCAGAAAGACCTCGTCTGCGGCTCCAAGTCATTCCTCTTCTGAGCATGTGCTCAAATGGGAAAGTTATTTGTTTCACATTGAACCCTTCATGAAACCAAAAATGATCCGATTAAGCTTAACTTTGAGTTTTTCCCTCCTGGTTGGCATTTTCCTCCAGCCGCTCCTTATAAGTCTCTTGTTTATTATAAGGACATTCTTCTTGAAACTGACTCAGTTAATATCAAACCTATTTATGCAAACAATGATAAATCAAAAGTTCTTTATCATTCTTTGTATATTAAACAATTCCTTCAGATTTCTGATTGGGGAAAACATCCCTCTGATCTAATGGATCTCTCTAATCATAGTTATCCTTTACGCTTTTATGATTATATTGAAGCACGGTATAAGGTTCTCCTTCATCGTAAGCGAGACCCATAGTCATTCTGGTTTATTCGGTTTGATCATAAATTCAAAAGTCCAATCCCTTATTGGTTCGTCCTTTGGTGGTATAGGCATGGTTCTACCTATGACCTCCTTCCCGACCCCCTTAAGGTCCAAGTTACCCATTTTGCTAATAATAGTAAACCAGATCCAAAGAATGAGAACATTCCTCTCTCTTCTCTTCATCGGTAAATATAAGGTTCCTGGATCCTTAAATGGCAATCTGGTATTTTCCACCCTCTGTTGCTAGTAACTTTCTGCGATCATCTCCGATCCACTCCCTCGACTTTCCCGCTTTTTCTACATCAAGTGGTGGGATAAGTTCGATGTTAACAGAATCATTGGTCAGGTTCAACAAGAATTTCCTGTTGCTCCTATTCCAGTACCAGTCAATTCCCCAGTCACTCTGGCTAAGGATTCTAAAGCCATTCCTTTAGATCCCTCTTCCTCAAGTCAGAAAAAGATTTCAAAAGAATCAAAGTCAAAAACCAGTCCTACAGGATCCTCCTGTTCCCGTAGCATATCTGATTTCAAAGATTGCTCCGGTAGTGAGTTAAAACTTATTGCCCAAGCCCTCAATAAAAGAATTGATGAGTTACACGAAGAAGCCTCTAGGCATTCCTCAGCTTCTTCCCAAAATGACTCAGTTAGCCAATTTGCTGAAGATGATGGTCTGTACGACCCCTATGGCACCATCAACCTTCAGGATGCTCAGGACCCATTTGCCTGACATTCTATTGTCTGACCGATTCTGTTTCTGCCCGTGACGATCCATTATTCAATTAGCCACAGCTTTGCTCGTGCGTGACGATCGATCATTGTTCCAAAGACTGCTCGTGACCCGGTTATTAGTCGATCGATCATTTTCAAGACTGCTTTCGTGACGATTCTTGCTTTCGATCAATACCCAATTGAAAGTAGCTCAGCGGTAAAAAGTGGCTCTTTTTCCACCGAAAAGTGAGTCGAGTCAAAAGTAGAAAGCGATCGTGAGTTAGCACTATTCATCAGCGATTTGCTTATGCGTACTTTTACTTTTACTTTTACTTTAGTAAATCACTTTTACTTAAGTAAAATGTTTTTACTTTTGCTTTTACTTTAGTAAATCACTTTTACTTAAGTAAAATGTTTTTACTTTTGCTTTTACTTTAGTAATTCACTTTTACCTAAGTGAAATGTTTCTTACTTTACCCAGTAAATGTAGCAGTTCCCTTTCCTTGTTACTATAAAAGGAAGGCGAGCTCATTTGGCGAGATCAAGTTTTGAAACCTCGAAAGACTCGAGCTCTCTCTCTCGAGAAGAATCTTTGGTTTCTACCTCTCGATCGACCTACTTAACCCTCTTCTCCACTTCTCTAGTTAAATGTTTTAAATTTGTAAGTTCTTGTTTTATTTTCGGTTCATAGATTGTACATAGTATGAATCAATAATATAATTGATTATTTATTTATAAAAGCGTATTTATTTGTGTATCGCTCTCTCTCTGTTCTTCTGTTTTTTCTTCCGCCCCAAATGGTATCGAGGCGGTAAGATCTTTTAATATATATATATTAAAAACAATAATATAATTGATCTTTAACAATTGACTCAAGTATATATATATATATATATATATATATATATATATATATATATATATATATTGACTAACATGATCAAGTTATGCCTCGATTGAGCCTAGACTTGGTTTGGGAGCGTTTCTTCGCTTTATATATATATATATATATATATATATATATATATATATATATATATTAGCTATCTGGACGGACTCGTTCTCGATGAGCCTGACTTTGATCTGGTGTGTTTATTTGCTTTTATATATATATACTTATATATATCAACGTGTGTCGGACTTTGTTCGATGAGCCTGAATTTTGGCCTAAATACGTTTTCGCTTATATATATATATATATATATATATATATATATATATATATATATATATATATATATATATGAATTGTGGTGAACTCATTCGATGAGCACAGATTTTACATCCGGTGCATTTTTTGCTTTTTATATATATATATATATATATATTTATTTTAAATACACAGAGTTTCCTTCGTGGCGGTTGATCGCTTTTACTGACTTTCTTTACATTTCATCACGCCTAGAGTTTACTTAGTGGCGGTTGATAAATATTCTGACTTTTAATGACTTTATTTACATTTTCGATCCCCATGGAGGTGCTTCGTGGTTGGTGATCATGTCTGTATATATATATTTACCGCTTTTATATATATACCTGCTTACTGCTTTCATACAAATTGCAGCATCCTGTGCGACTAGGAATCAAGTGATCACAGATTCATCCCATTGGATCTAGATTCGGTTCCCGTGATGGACATTTTCAGCTGTAAGCAGCTTGTAAATTATTCTGCGATGTCTGAATTTCCTCAGATGGTTTCCATACCCACGAGGAAGTCGACATTATTTTTGTATATTATTTTCATACGGATTCCTCGCATCCGTCAAATAAAATCAATCCAGCCGATCACTTAATAAAAATGGGAGTTTAAAAGGTCTCAATTCCTATTGAGCATCAGGGTTTGAAAAACCTCTTTTATAAAACATCATTGCCATATCTTGCTAAAAACTGAATTTTTACATAAATTCAAACCCTGTGTATATAGGTTCGAACGAGGCCTCGTACAACTTTCATATAACAGAACATTGACCCACACACACACACACACATACACATCCAGATAATAGTTTCTTGAAAAGAGGCGGTCACCGTGATAACACGGATGTCGGGGGGTGCCTAACACCTTCCCCCCGCATAACCAAGTCCCCGGACCCTAAATGAATCTTGGTTTTGCCGACCCGTATATCAGTGTCACATCACTGGGTCAATTTGCAAACCTTTTTCTGGTTGTGTTGGTACAACCATTTAAAAAACCAACTGGCGACTCTTAACAGTCCCATCGTTGACATTATACATGTCGGACCTTTTTCACTTGTTTTTTTCAAACAAATCTCACCTAAAATGAGAACACCAAAGAACAAGTAACGGAAAAGGACACCCAAAAATCCCGACGTCGACAATAACCAAATGTTATCAATCACTTAATAATCTCATAATCTAATATCATTAATATTATAACAATATTTTAATCATTTCTTAAACTTATAAATAATTTATTTCAATTTTTTACACTTTATCAAATAATGCATTTAATCATTCAAAAATGTCATACTCATAAGATTTCATAATCAATGATCAAATCCCTCATCAAAAAAATCTGCATATACCCTATATAGGATTCTCAAGCCATAAAATCCTATTTTCCAATTTTATTACTTCACGTAACATATGTAATTCATTTACTCATAACTAGTTCATTTTCATGAAAAATACCAAATCGGTCCCAAAAATATTTCTTTTAAGGATTTAGCGAATATAGTCCCATCTTGAACATATATTTTTCTCAGAATTTTTAAAATTCATTTACTATTTTTCATATGGCTAAAACTGCTGAATATTTAGACATTTATCATAAATTGTACTTTTGTCCAAAAATTCCAAAATTTACAAGGTATACTCCTGTTATATACATGTACTCCCAATAAAAATTTCACCAATTTTGGAGTTAACCACAAGGAGTTATAAGGGTTTACTTTTAAAATAGTCTTTTCTCATAAAATCCATAACTCTTAATCTATACATCCAAAATTGCCATTTTGGACACAATCTAGAAAACTCATCAAATTATCATTTCAAATTTTTCCAAAATTTTGAGGGTCAAAAATTTCTGAATCGCCTTGGCGTAAACCCCTTTAATGAAAATACTATTCGTATGAATACTGAATGATCATTTACCATGCATGCAGTAACCTACATAGACATGTTATTTCAACATAATAATAAAGAATGAAACCAGGTCATGCTTAAACGCACAGACAGGATATTCCAACAGAATAATAAATAATGGAATAATAGAAGAATTCACCAGGCATGCGATAGACATACTCCTGTTATATACATGTACTCCCAATAAAAATTTCACCAATTTTGGAGTTAACCACAAGGAGTTATAAGGGTTTACTTTTAAAATAGTCGTTTCCCATAAAATCCATAACTCTTAATCTATACATCCAAAAATTGCCATTTTTGGACACAATCTAGAAAACTCATCAAATTATCATTTCAAATTTTTCCAAAATTTTTTAGGGTCAAAAAATTTATGAATCTGCCCCTGGCAGAAACCCCTTTTTAATGAAAATACTATTCGTATGAATACGAATGATCATTTACCATGCATGCGGTAACCTACATAGACATGTTATTTCAACAGAATAATAAAGAATGAAACCAGGTCATGCTTAAACGCACAGACAGGATATTCCAACAGAATAATAAATAATGGAAGAATAGAAGAATTCACCAGGCATGCGATAGACATACTCCTGTTATATACATGTACTCCCAATAAAAATTTCACCAATTTTGGAGTTAACCACAAGGAGTTATAAGGGTTTACTTTTAAAATAGTCTTTTCCCATAAAATCCATAACTCTTAATCTATACATCCAAAAATTGCCATTTTTGGACACAATCTAGAAAACTCATCAAATTATCATTTCAAATTTTTCCAAAATTTTTGAGGGTCAAAAAATTTATGAATCGCTGCCTGGCGAAACCCCTTTAATGAAAATACTATTCGTATATGAATACGAATGATCATTTACCATGCATGCGGTAACCTACATAGACATGTTATTTCAATGAGAATAATAAAGAATGGAACGGGTCATGCGTAAACGCCTTATGACAGGATATTCCAACGAGAATAATAAATAATGGAATAATAGAAGAATTCACCGTGCATGCGATAGACCTTATGCATGAGTTATTCCAATGAATAATAAATAATAGAACCGGTCATGCGTAAAGCATAGGCGGGATGTTCCAACAAATAATAAAGAATGGAATAATGTAAGAATTTCACCATGTATGCGGATTGCTTCGCATAAACAAAGTTATTCAACATAATAATAAATAATAGAACCGGTCAAGTAAACGGCGTAAACGCACAGACATGATATTTCGACAGAATAATAAAGAATGGAATAACAGAAGTTCTCTTCATGAATATAAAAGAAATAATACCCCTTACCGTAAAAGAAACTGAATATAAGAGTAGGGAAGTAGCAGAATACTTTTCTATAGTTTCTCTATAATTTCTCTCTCAGAGTTTAAGGTGAATTAAGTAAGAAATTATGAAGGAATGAGCTTTATTTATAGAAAAATGGGTACGCATAGTAACTAACTCATGAGCGCTCCAGATTGATTTACTTTAATCGACGGTCCATATTTAAAGTAAAATCTTTTAAATAAAATATAATATATTCTATTTATAATATAATAAAACGAATAACTTTATAAAAGATTTTACTATGCAAATCTTATCGCAGCACTATGCAAACACTATGCATAATAAAATATAATATATTCTAATTATTGTCTAATAAAACAAATAACTTTATAAAAGTATTCTGTTTTATATAAAAAGATTTTACAATTAGCCTAATAAAACGAATAACTTTATAAAAGTATTCTATTTTATATAAAAAGATTTTCTGTTTTATTACATTAATAATACTAATAAAACAAAACTGAGTGACTTCTCACATAAGCATCAATAATCAATACCGTGTACTACTATGCAACCACGCGTATTATTGTACTTTTACTACCGAGTAGTTCAACAATATTAATGGTAAAACTTCCGCCGTTATTTTCAATAAAATATTTTTGTCGTTTTCTCAATCCGACAATAATTTCGTTGTGGGGTCCACCAATGATTGTACCGTTGTACAGATATTCCCCGACAAAAAGAATATTCCCCGACTAATCGAATATTCCCCGACACAGCGAATATTTTATATCAACTTGCTTACTTTGCAAAAAAAATAAAAATAAATTCACATATTACCCTTAACTTTAAACTTTTATCAATTTAACTATATACCAAAATAGAAAAATTGAATACTTTTATTTCATAAAATTCGGGGTCTCACAGTCTCCTTCAAACTGCAAGGCCAAACTTAAAAAGGTAATCAGAACTTGCCAATTCAAATGAGAAGCTATTCCCATTTTCAAGCACAATCCTCAAATCCTCCCTTGCCAAAGAGTGGAGAGGTAAGACGTTCTAGAGTGTTCACACCCTTAGGGGACTCACTACAAAACATCTTCAAACTTCTGACAGCTCAGAAGAAAATCACTCATCTCCTTCCACCAGCTAATCCAAGTGGAAAGTGCTTCAATAAAAGAAAGAAGTGTGCTTACAATTCTGGAGCTCTAGGCCACGACACTTAGTATTGTTGGGCCCTCAAGCATAAGATACAAGACTTAATAGACAGTGGTGAAATCGTGGTAACAAAGCCCGGATAACCATACTTTCAAGATAACCCTCTCCCTCAACATAAGGAAGATGATGTTAACATGATCAATAGAGGCAGTGGAGAGAGCTCCAAGTACCTCAAATACATGGGTGGTTCTCCCTAAACCAGCAAAGATAATTATGACAAGTGGGATTTTTCAGAACATGCTAGTCTCCTATCCCTTATCACAAAGACTCCACCACAGACCCAAGAGAATGAAACCTTGAAGGAAAAGCTTGCAAAAAAGCAAGAGCCCAAGCCCGTTGGGACTTTGCCAACAAAAGGGAGTTCACCTATTTAGGCCAACTGATGAAAGAAATATTGCAGATGCTGATCAATGAGGGAAAGATTATAGAACTTCTACCTCCAATTAATCCACGCTCAAAAATATTTGATGCTACTAGAGTCTGTAATATCACTCCCATTCTTGTGGTCACAACACTGAAGAATGTTGGGCACTCCATCATCTTATCCAAAATATGATTGACAGCGGTGACCTGCAAATGGCAAACGATGACACTGTATCACTTGAGAGTGGAAATACATTTCCTCCAAGATCACAAAGATGGAGGGAAATCATAGCAGTCATATCCTCTGAGGGAGACCTGGTTGCAACACCCTTTACAATTCAACCCATAAAGCTCAAACTAGTTAAAAATCCTTTGAAACTGGCTACACCAGAACCACCCATATTGCCATTCAGGCCGCAGTATCCTATCATCCGCCTTAAGAAAGTCACATGGAACTATAGAGAGGTTGAAGGATCAACATCAAACACAACTGTTGCGGTATCCACGTAAAATCTGTTATATCTACCTCAACGAGTGATTAAGCCAGTCATCAGATCTAAGGGAAAACTGCCCAAGGAGAAAATCAAAGAATTCCTCCGCAAGATGGGACATAATGAAGCCAAGGTGGTGCAAAGCTTGAAAGAAGCACCTCAACAGATATATATCCTGGAATTGGTATTCTCTTCAAAAGATCATTAGAAGGTCTTAATGACGATATTGAAAGAAGCCTACTTGCCAAAGTCAGTGGATGTTGAAAAGTTTCATCATCTGGTAGATCACATTTTCAATAGCAATGTGATATCTTTCACCGGTGATGACATACCTCCCAAAGGGACGTGTCATTGCAAACCACTACACATAGAAGTGATGTCTTCCGGATATGTGGTCGAAGGAGTGCTAATAGATGGAGGATCATCCTTAAACATCTGCCCCTATGCCACATTGGAAAAGATGAAGATCAATCTCAACCGGATCCAAAGCAGCCACACAATCATCAAAGCCTTTGATGGATCTCGGTGAAATGTTGTCGGAGAGATTAAATTACTAGTGGAAATCGGTCCACATACCTTCTACATATCCTTTCAAGTGCTCAAAATCACTACAAGATATAATTTACTATTGCGAAGACCTTGGATCCATGTGGTGGGTGCCGTCCCATCCACTCTTCCTCAACAACTCAAGTATATCATCAAAAATAATCTGGTCATTGTCAATGCTGAACTAGAGTATCCTATCTAAGGTGATATACCTCTAATCAGTTTTAATAAAGAGGTTGAGCCTATCAGTTTCCATGCCCTTGAGGTGAACAACACTCACCATTAACCCATCGGGGCTCCAGCTCTGAAACCCAGAGTTTCTACTGAGGTAATGTTGGCCAGTCAAGAGATGATATCCTTAGGTTTCCAACCAGGACAATGGTTAGGAAAGAATTAGCAAGGATTCAAATGCCCAATTCAAGTTCCTAGCATAAGCACACACCGATTCCTTCATCTATATGGCTATTGCCTAAACCTACAGATGCAGATTATGTACTGCCTCTAAGGAAAATTCCTATCTCTGTGGCGGGTATGTTTTTTCCTAAGCCGAGATCGGCTAACGGAAAAGAAGTCCTAATTCCAGACCCAGCTATTGATGAAAGGAATTAAAGGCGCAAACAAGACATAAAGATACGGTTATCGAAGATTTACTTCCTGGTGCATACCGAGGGTATGAACAAGGATATCTCATATGACGACTGCTCAGATGTCATGGTTATTATTCAAGAGGAGGAGGACGATAACTGCCCCTTCATCACAGTTGTCCACCAGGACATGACCCTCGTCGATTGGAGCAAAGACTCCTTCATTTTTTGAAAAGCGGTAAAAAGGCGAAAAAATCCCTCTACTCGTAGATAGAAATAACTGCTTACTTTTGTTGCATAGTATTAGCAGTTATTTTTGTCATGCCATGCTAACACTCTATATGATCAAACAATTTCATATATTAAGTGAAAGCATTTTGTTTCAAAACTCAAGAGTTGATTTGTCTAAACATGCTAATGTGATGCCAATTCTTCATAAGGACTGCAACTTTGATGTAAAGTTGGACTCTAACTTGATGGAAATTGAGCAAGAGGACTATGAGGTGCCTGAGGAGATCAAAGAATGGGTCAAAGACAAACCCAAGCCAAACCTTGATCAAACCACCTCCTATAACCTTGGAACCTCAGAAAACCCCAAACAGGTTCAGATTGGTATGGATCTTACCCCAAGACAAAGGAATGACATGGTTGCATTATTAACCTAATTCCAGGATGTGTTTGCATGGTCTCATGAACACATGATCGGTTTGTCAACTGACATCATCATTCATCGCCTAACCATTAAAGAGGGATTCAAGCCAGTCAAACAGAAACTCAGGAGATTAAAACTTGAGTGGAGTTTGAAAGTCAAGGAAAAAATTGTGAAACGATTTAAAGCCAACATCATCATGGTATCAACATACCCTGAGTGGATATTAAACATAGTTCCCGTACCTAAAACCGGAGGGAAGGTACGAGTTTGCGTGGATTACAGGGATTTGAATAAAGCTTATCTCAAAGATAACTTCCCGGTACTATTTATCCACATACTCATTGACAATACAGCTCAATATGGCATGTACTCCTTTGTTGACTACTTTGTTGGGTATCACCAAATCACGGTTTCTAAAGAGAACCAGGAGAAGACATCATTCATCACTCCTTGGGGAACCTTTTACTAAAGACGGTTGTCATTCGGCCTCATCAATGCCGGAGCTACCTATTAGCGAGCCATGATGGTTCTTTTCTATGATTTAATGCACAAAGAGATAGAAGTCTATGTGGATGACATCATTGTCAAGTCCTGAAGGGAAGAAGACCACATAGACCATCTCAAAAATCAGTTGTGTAAGTATAACTTGAAGCTAAATTCGGCTAAGTTGGCCTTTGGCATCAAGTCAGTTAAGTTGCTTGGATTTCTAGTAAGCCACAAAGGCATTGAGCTAGATCCTGCAAAAATTCAAGCCATTACTGAGATGCTCGTTCCCCAAGCAGAGAGGGAAATACAGGGATTTCTAGGAAGAATCAACTTCATCAGTCGATTCATATCCCAACTCATAGCAACCTGTGAGCCAATCTTCAAGTTATTAAAGAAGAACTCCTCCAAGAAATGGAACGAAGAGTGTCAAAATGCTTTGCTTTCCATCAAAGAGCAATTAGTCAAAGCTCCTGTCTTGGTACTCCCAGGGATGACGTTCCCCTGTTTATGTACCTGTCAATCAATGACAATGTCATGGGCTGCATGCTGGGACAAAAATATGATATAGACCAAGAAAGGGTTGTCTATTACCTCAACAAAAGATTCAGCATCAGTGAGCACAAGTATACCTTGATTGAGAAGACTTTTTGTGCATTAGCATGGGCTTCAATGAGATTACAACATTATCTCCATGGTCACACAACCCATCTCATATCCCACATGGATCCTCTCAAGTACGTATTCAACAAACCTTTGTTGAATTATTGACTGTCCAAATGGAAGTTGATCCTTCAACAATTCGACATCATCTACATGAACCAAAAATCTATCAAAGGTCAAGGAATTGTGGGTCAACTGGCCGTATTTCCATCTGGGGATTTCAAACCCTTGGAAACATATTTCCCCGATGAAGGGATAATGAAAATTCAGTAACACCATCAGGACGATACAATCCAGTCGTGGAGGATGTATTTTGATGGTGATGTAAACAAGGAAGGTGCCGGAGCTAGAGCAGTTTTAGTATCCATTTCGGGAGAGAAATATCCCGTTGCTATCAAATTATAATTTGTTAGAACCAACAACATAGCTGAGTATGAAGGATGTATACTGGGGTTAAAACTAGCCCAATCCATGGGCGTCAAACGATTAACTGTCTTTGGAGATTCCAAGCTGGTAATCAATCAAACCACTGGGGTCTATCACACCAAGGAATTACATTTGTTGTCGTACCATCGGTAAGTTATCCAGATGGCTTTGGAGTTTGAAGAAATATCATTCCTTCACATTCATCAGAATATGAATGACTTTGCTGATGCACTAGCAACTTTGGCCTCCTTGATCAACATACCTGAAAGGGGAAGCATTCAAGATATCATATTTATCCGCCAAAAGGCACCAACCTATGGGAATTACATCGGAGAAGTATCAGATAAGCTGCCTCCCATCCAAAACCCTTGGTATCAATCTATCAAGGAATATCTACAAGATGGATCTACGCCCACTAGGGCGAGCCAAGCTGAAAGGAAGCGGATCCATAGAATGGCCATGAATTTTTATCTAAGCGGATACATACTCTATAAATGAGATGCGAGACTAGGCCTTCTAAGATGCCTAGACAAAGACCAAGCTCAGAGACTCATGGATGAAATCCATGGTGGAGTATGCGGCCCACACATGAGCGACCCTCTACTTGTCAAGAAAATCTTAAGAACAGTGCATTATTGGCTCTCTCTCAAAGCTGATTGTGATGATCACGTCAAGAGATGTTATCAATGCCAAATTCATGGAAATGCTATCCACGCCCCTCCACGAGAACTCCACAATATGAGTTTACCCTGGCCCTTCTCAATGTGGGGAATGGACGTGATCGGGCCAATTGAGCCCAAAGCCAGAAATGGTCATCAGTTTATCTTCACCATGATCGACTAATTCACCAAGTGGGTAGAAGCAGCCTTTTCCCCTAGAGTTACTAAAGAGGTGATCATTGGTTTCATTAGAAACAATGTCATTTGTCGATACGGACAACTAGAGGTGATTGTATCAGACAATGTCAAAAACCTCAACAACCAAATGATGGAGGAATTATACGATAAATTCCACATCAAGCATCTCAACTCCGTCATCTATCGTCTAAAGATGAATGGTGATGTTGAAGCGACTAATAAGAATATCAAAAAGATCATGAAAAGATGTCTGCCAATCACAAAGGATGGCCTGACTTGTTGCCTTTGACTCTATTAGCCTACAACGTCAATGCGTACTTCCACTAGGGCAATCCCCTACTCATTAACCTATGGCATGGAAGTAGTGTCCCCCATAGAGGTGGAAATGGAATCCCTGAGAATGTTGATAGATGCTCAGATGGATGAAGACCAATGGTTACAAGATCGGTACCACCAATTGTCTTTAATAGATGAAAGGCAGACCACATCCATCTTCCATGGTCAATTATACCAATAGAGTATCGCTCGATCCTACAACAAGAAAGTCAGGCTACGTCAGTTCAAAGAAAATAACTTGGTCTTGAAGAAAGTCCTTAAAAACCAAGATCAATCTAAAGGAAAATTTTCCCCAAACTAGGAAGGCCCGCTTATTGTTAAGGAGGTATTGACAAGAGGAGCCCTCAGATTGCAAGAAATGGATGGCGAGGAATTTCCCCAACTCATCAACTCAGACACCTTGAAACGATATTATGTCTGAAGTTACCTACATACCAGCATCTTGGTTCTGGATCATCAAATCCATCATTCAATTCAGGTTTTCAAAACCCTTTCATCACATTAGTTTGTCCCACCAGGGATAAAATACGCAGACTTGATCTCTCCCATACAAGGGAGTATGTATGCAGCCATTTATGGTACGGTTTAACCTATACAAAAACACAAACAAAATCCTCTTCACTAAATACAACTTTCAACCTTTTCACGCTAGGTTGGAACTACACAGACCAGATCTCCCCCATACACGGGAGTACGTAGGAAACCTTCTATGGTGCGGTTTAACTACAGAAAAAACAAAAAAATCTACACCCTTCAACTTTGTCAACTTTCAACCTTTTCACGCTAGGTTGGAACTACGCAGACATGATCTCCCCTCATCAATGGGAGCACGTAGGCAGCCATTCACGGTGCGGTCTCACCACTATAAAAACATAAAATTATGTCAACGGTACTGGGATCATCCTTCAACTTTCAAACCAGACCATAAGAGATGGAACTACTTGATCAACCCAATACACGGGAGTACATCGACGACCATCTGTGGGGCAGTTAAACCACACCTCATCGTCTTAGACCATAGGGATGGAACTACCTGGTCTCCCCACATAAATGGGAGAAAAACTGATGACCATCTAAGCTGCGGTTGAATCCACAAATAGAAACACCAATCCATAACAGATGAAACTACCTGGTCTCCTCCATACAAGGGAGTACCAGCGAACATATGTGGGGCGGTCAACCTCAGAGAGGAAAGCCAAAATCGTCTCCACAACCACATTTAGAAACTAGTCCCAAGACACCAAAGATCTGGGGAACACAAAGATCGACTTTTCAATCTAAAAGATCACGAGACATCTCAATGTCCATCCACCAAGGAGGAGTTCAGAATACATTGAGAACGCAAGTCCTGGAGAACATGCAACTATCAAGCAAGTAACAAGGCATATCTAAAAGGGAAGTGAATCAAAACATATTTCCTTGCCATATAATACTGTTTGATATATACAATGTGTCATGTACATGACAAAAATGGCTAACCTAGTCTATGCAAGAAAATAAAAACTAATCTACAAACCAGTGGATAAGCGAGCCATCAAGTCTAACATGACATCCCTCTCAGTAGATGGAGGTAAATCTATGAGCTCCTACCCTAAGGTATTCACACGAGCCAGGAGATCTACGACCATCTGCATGGTGCTACCATGCTCATCAATGAATGCACTCATCTCTGCCATAATGTTAGCAGTATGAGATCTCAATACAATACTATTTGTAGTGGTAGCTTCTCGGGTAGCTAGAACCTCATCCCGCTCAACAACAGCTGCATCCCTAGATGATCGAGCCTCATCCCGCTCAACAACAGCGGTATCCCTATGAGCTCATCTCTCTCAACCAGAGCAGCATCTCTATCACAAAGAGCTATTATCATCAAGGCCCTAGCTTAATCCCTCTCAAACGTCATCAGATGTAAACTCTGCTCTAAATACTCTGCAGAATGTGAAGTCACAGCAGTAAGAATACTGGGGGAATCAACCAGAGCTACTGACAAACCAGTAAATAACTCATCCTTGATAGGAGAATCAGGGTACTTCATAGGCTCACCACTATCAGAATTAATACCCGGTTCTAAGGATACAACCCTAGCTGATGCAATCTCTGCCTCTAACCATGCAAAATACTCTAGAGAGTGACCTGGATGGCTAGTCGAAAAGCTAGCCCTCTCGCAATGAGTCCAATAGGTATAAATCTTGGACAAATCCTCTGCTGATAGAAGCCTAGATGACAATCACTGACCCACTACCCCATTAAAGGGATGAATATCCTGAAACTGGTAAAACTGTGCCATAATAGCCAGTGGATGATATGTGGTCACCCCTCTCAAACCGGTCAGGTGAAGATAGTCAATGCCAGCTGCATCAGTGATAAAGCTATAGGGAGAGCTGAGCCCTGAACATGGAAAAATATCAAACGGGTCCTCGATCCCTAACAAGAAAGCCAACCAAGAAGTTGCGTCTGTACACTCAGCTATCTCGTGGGAAAAATAATACCCATGGCGTCTGAAAGTACCAACCAGTCTCAAATGTGTCATAAACCACACGTACAACAAGACCACACTGCCTATAAAAATCCCTACTGAATGGGAAAGGAAAAACGTGGCCAACCTCAAGGTCTCTGCCAGAATCATCGATAAGATGGTATGACCCTATCGGAGAGCACGAACTACCATGATCACGCGGATATCCAGGTGGTCCATGTACAATGACATGTACAGATAAACCACTATGCACATCAAGAGTATGTCAACACGGGCGACATGCCAATCACCCTCAGAAATGGTGAAGTCCCCGGAGTACAACATATAGTTGTCCAATGACCCAAATCTGTCAATCAAGAAACTCATGGACACTACATGCCCCGAGGAAATCTAGTACAGGGCAAGTCTGTGCCTCAAGCCTGTCAAGGTTATAAATTGTCGGCTTATGTCATCGACAGCCATCCGAGCGCAAGGCCTATCCAATGGCAAGTCTGTAAGATGCCCATACTCCTCCAATATAAGAATCAACTTTTGGGTATAAAATATGAATACCTGCTTATCTGGTACCCAATGCTCCAGCATGCCCTCTATAAAGCCCGGTGGAACCTGAAATATTAGGAGGGTCATAGAGTGTCGCAGCAGCTGATCAACTGTCACCTGATCTAGGGAGGATAAACTGCATACCAAGATCTCAAAGAAGATGCCACCAACACAGGTGGGGTATACTCAATCTGGCTAATAGTGGATAAAGACATTTGTAGAGCCGTGTCAGAAGACCATCCAGGGGTCAATGCTAAACTCATCTCTAAAAATGCATGTTCATAACATAATGCATGCATAATAAACAACAGATGACAATATGATGTAGGGAATATAAAATAGTATACATACATTCCTAAGTACATCATCATCTAAATACATCAACTTTGTATACATCTGAAAAATACAGGAAAATAGGGCACATCCGCCCAACAACTAGTAGTGGCCTATCAAAAGATATAACGAGAACTAGGGCACAACTGCCCAATATCTAATAGAGGCCTATCAAAAGATATAGCAAGAAATGCATCAGAAGAAGTCAATGGTGTTGATGTCCACATCATCCAACCTGTCCATCTAATGTAATTCCTCCTGAGTTACTGAATCTATGCCAATAAGGATATCATGCTGATACAATGGAGGATCTGCACCTGAAAAACCATCTGAATATGGGCCACCTGAAGGGCCAACCCCAAAGCTGGAAGGATCAAAAGTATCCGCCCCAGAAGGATCTCTGCCCAAATACTGGATAAAGAAATATGCCCGGTCAAACTATCAATCTGTACCAGATGAGTAGGCTCTCAGACGTAGGTAATCAAATCCATTATCATGATAAAGCCAGGAACCATATCCCCCATAAACTGTGTGTCGTGGGTCTGGGTTCTAATGGTGCGAGCGAACCACCAGTGGTAAAAAGCCTCTTAAGTGAAAGGTTCGTCTGACAAAGTAAAGCCATCCACACCCATCAATGGAACCTCAGTGATCGACTGCAACAAAGACCAATGACGCCTGGCAGGATGAAAGATCAAAATGCGAATCTCTCATGTGGTGCCCCTAATAACACGCTCTCCTAAATAGAGCTCTCAACCTCCGTCTGTAAGGAGAGGAATCTGACGGGTGGACAATATATACTCGACACCAGTCGGGAAACCACCCTCGAATCCAACTATCAAGTGCTCCTCAAAGTAAGGAACTAATATAATAACATCAACGGTCAACAACTTTAAGTGTAGGCACGAATGGGGAAAACCCTTAGCTACAGGAACCTCTGCCAAAGTGGAGTAATGCCATCGCCATCCCCGTGGATAAGTGTCTAAACCTAACAGACTAATGGGACGAAGACATAGGAGCCTCTCTGTAGGCCCAAAACTGCCAATACAAGATCAAATATATGCGGTAAGTCAAACTGGCAACCCGAACAAGGGAAATCAAAAGAGAAAAATACTCACCAGTAGGAATGAGTAAAACCCTAACCAAGCCTCCATCACGACCTCTGAGCGTAGGCGCATCCCCTTAAGGAAGTAGGCAAAGGTGTGGGAACCCTAATCAAACTCTCCAATATGGTCCACCTCCCGAGTGGCGCTAACTAAAGCGAATGACACCATCGAAGAGTTATCAGCCAGGAAACAACCCCTGAGGATGATCAGAAACAATCATCGAAGGATGCAATCTCTAACCCTCCGATCATCTGGCAATGGCTCAGTTAGAGCCCCACTCATGACATCTACACTTAAAGGACCAGAACGAACTGTCTTGCCCTTGAGCGCCATAGTCGGGACTCCCAATAAGGATCTGACGGCAGTCGGGGAAATATCAGCCACCAAAGGCACTGGCGCCCCGAAAAACTCCATCCCAGTGATGAATCGCCAATCTATCGGTGTCATCATCACCTCACAATCCAGTAAATAGAGAGACTGAGTTTGGTGAAACCAGCGCTCAGACAAAGCCCTGAGATAACCCTTGGGACAACGACGGTGAAGGATGGAGAAGAAAGCCTCAAAACCCCAAGCATGCACCATTTCTCGATACTCTAGATGAAGAGTCTGGTACAGAGAATGTATGCTTAACCATTTCCCTCTAGGCTGTATAAAGCCGGGAACCTGCATCACAGTGCAAATCAAAAGCAGAACCTTTGACCCCACAAATGGGAAAGGAGGATCAACACGGCTTTAACCTCGTTCGCATGAAGATAGATCGAGGGGTGACGACTCAAACCATCCAGAAGCTCTGGAATTGTCACATTTATAGCTGGAAGCTCCTTGTGGGGATTGTAAGAAGAAGGAGTAAGATCCGCAATGAGTACGTCCTCCTCCTCGTCCTCAGTATCTGGTCTCTCAACCCATATAGGATGAATCACTGACTCCGTCAATCGACGAGGCTGTTGGGCTGGGCGAGGCCAAGGTACATCTGAAGCTCTCCTCCTCAAACCTGAAGAGGTCCTATGGGAGCTACTCGACTGGTCTGGATCCATATATATGGACAAAAGTCTCCAAATCACCTCAGAAAGGGTGTGGTAAATTCTAACCTAGAGCTCATTAAATTCAGTTCATAGTTATAGGCATGCATGCATTACTTTAACATACGTCTACAGTAGAGTTAAAAATTCATGTTCATTGAATGCCTAGACTCGTGAAATTTTTTTGCCAAAGTCTCCTTTGTAAAAAGAACTATCCACATACGCGTAGGCATGACTAGGTGGCCATTCAGTAACACACCAACTCAAAGTCATAAACATCCTATATGCATGAAAAACATCAAAGTTAAAATCTATAAAGGTAACCTAATTACCAGGATTACTTTGCTTCAAAATCTTTACTCATTAATCCTCAAATAGGATAAAAAATTGCATAAAAAGGTGCCAAATTGACTTTTTCAAAAGTTAATTTTTTTTATATCAATACGTTCAGCATGGTTAAATACTAACATTTACTGCGTTGAATAATTTTATCAAGTCATATGAGCATGCATATTCACTACTATGTATTTTGAATCATTCTATATGATATCTCAATTTCAAACGATCAAAACTGGAAAAGAAAACATGTAAATGTTACCAGGATAGTGCAGAACAATTGTATAGTGACGGATTTTGAAGAAAGCAGCCCAAACTCAGTAGATCTGAAGAAGAAATCTCAGATTCTCGATGTGACTTCAACTTGAAAATAACTTATGAAAGAGATGGCAAGTGAGATATAACCCACGGGTGGCCGCAGGTCAACTCGCGGCAACTGCAGGTTTACCTGTGGCTACCCTGGGTGGTCCCATAAGCTAAAAAGTTAAATCAGGAAAAAAGATGTTATGCAATTAAGCGAAAAAGCCTAAAATCTTGATTTTCAAAGTCCTAACTACGGGTCTACATATCAATCATTGGTATTCGCCCAGATACAGGGTTCACAAAGCTGATGATCAAAGCTATTGAAAGCTGCCCTTGTCAAATGCATCGTGAAGGTTTGATGCCATCAACCTGGGGTTGTAATTGCAATCAAAAGCATACATCTTGTCAGAAATCCATCCCCAGTGGAGATTTCATACATCCTTAGCCATTGAGAACTATTCCAATGAGGGTCAAATAGCCCTGACATTACCAACCATTGGCAGTAACTCCAACGAAGCATCAGAGAAACCTGACGATACAAACCGTGGGAAACCATCCTCATCAGGGAGGACCGATGATAAAATTTGTTATACAGATCCCCAACAACCAAAATGTGATTCCCCAAAGAGTCACTCGCACATGAGGAGAGCATCTTTGGTGGAAAGCATGTACAGATGATTAAGGACTTTGGTGATAACCCCAATGTCAACATCATGTGGTCTTAATCATTGAGAAACCTCAATTCCAAGGATTTTGAATACATCTCTGCAACTTGTCGACAAATCAGGCTCAGATAGCCCTGATCAACAATTCAAACCACTTGCAATAACCCCAGCGCGACATTAGGAGATTCTTGGGATATGAGCTTTGGAAACTAACGGTCCAAGCAGTTTAACAAGGTCATCATTGAAAAGTCCATCCCCCAACAGAAGTTGTGACAACCTAAGAATTTATAGGATTTATTAAATCTTAAATGATTATATAAAGGTTGAATAATAAGACCTAGACTGGAAATAAGGTATGGATTTAAAATTTTGCGAAGGACTTATATGATATAAACTATAAGTGATTATCCTATAGCAATGTATATGGTTAAGTGTATAAGTGTATGTGGTATTGTGAATATGTGTGTACAGTATGTGGCGCCCCCAAATTCGGGTATCTTCCAACCCGACATATGGTGCTACAGTTCACACATACATTCAATTGAAAATCCTCAAAAGAACGAATATGTCTTATATATATTCCAAACAATATTACCATTCCCTAGGTTCTTTATAACCATTACATTTATTCTTTGTCATAATATCAAATACATTACAACATTAAACATATACTATTACATAGACAGTTCAACGGTCTGCCTTAGCCTTCCCTTTATCCTTACTAGGTCCTTCAGTCCATTTGGTCTTAGCTGCATTCATATGATTCAAGCAAGAATGAGCATAACTAGCTCAGCAAGTATGACAATTCTAATAAATAGCATGCTTAAAACATAGGAATCGTATATCTTCAATAACTGAACAATAGTTACGAAGTACTATAGATAAATCAAAATAGCACTTCTTTTTCTTCAAAACGTTTCACAATGAATATCATTCATTAAACATATAACTCGGTCCAAGACCTTGAGCATTTCATACTTTCTTTGAAAAGGACAACCCGACACCAAGTCCGTAAGTCTGACATATCTTACGAGCATGTCTAGGTGATCAGCCTATAGTACTCTATGTTGATCAACACTACATTCTTTAAACGTATGTACGTTTAAATTTTGGCAACCTCATGTGCCTGTCGTTTGACGACAAAACATTTTAGCATACTCAATCTTCATTTGAAAACCATACCAACATAGTTTGGTAAAACATTGACAATACTTTGATAGATTATAAGAAATCCAAAACATCTTAAGTCTAGCCGAAAAGAATTGGCTTCGACTTCATCATACATGAATTCATGCGTAAGAATACATGAATCAGAAAGCTTGTCTAGATTGAACATAGACAAGGGTTAGAACACTTGCCTTCAGCGTTTGCTACGATTATTATACTTTCCCTTTAAGTCTTTAGAGTCTCTATAATCTATGATCACATAACATAACACATTAGGTCATGAATAAACATACAGGGTTCCTAATGAATCTTACCCTTCTTCTCAATCTAATCATATATTAGATTTGTTATGATTGGTTTTGGCTTTCCGTTACGTTTTACATCGTTCTTACATTCACATGCAATTGACTTACTTTCGACCTTTAGTGTAACACTTAAGGTCTTTAACATCCTAATTAGTGTTACATTAAGTTAATTAAGGTAAGTTAATTTAACTTAATTACTTTACCTTCTTTCTCTACTTATAAGCATTCATTACTATCCTTGATATAGTGTTGGCATTGCGGCGCCATCTTACTCTCTCTGTTGCCGCAAGATGAAACTTCGATGGTTGAAGTATCTGGGCCGTACTGCGGCTTTCATTCTCGCTCTCTCTAAAGCCGCACTGCCTTGCATGAAAGTTCGATGAGGTTAGGAGCCTTTGCACATGGTATTGCATAAATACCACATTTTGGCCTTGGGCACCGTGAGCTCTGTGCACCAGATACTTGACAGTTTTGTGAACTTCCTGGACTCCAAATTTGATCATTTTAAGTCCGAATTGGCTTGTCCAAAAGCCATTAGCTCACAAAACATATACTCTAAGTGTTCATGCAAGAATTTTACATTTTCAACTTTGTTAACTCAAAATTCACCTTTGAGTTCATTTTAAACGAAAACGATAAACGTTCGTGAACGTTCAATGCTCGTTTCTTTGTTCTAAGTCAAAACTCGGTCATTTTTGAGTCCGCAACTCTATAATGCCAAATAAGACTTGTTCCCATTGAAAACCAATGTTTCCGAGCTCAATGTCAAAATTTGACTTCCATTCAGAGAATTTCACGAATTCGACCAATATCGTCTAATCGTGTGAATTCCGGCAACACTTCGTTACTCATGATTTGTTTATCATTTCAAAAGGATTCTTTCCACCATAGTAATATCTTAACATACATATCTTATTAACTTATATACATGATAAGTTCTTATTAGTTTTTTATAAGCTCATAACTTATATACTTATGATTTCACTTTACATGGTTTATCATGGTTTTAATCTTCTAACAACCATCCTTGCTTCTCCTTATCATACAACTTTATTAAGGTAAACATATGACAAGTTCTTACATGTTCTTCATAAGTTCATAACTTAAATAAGTTTGAATTACTTGTTCATGACTTATTAAGGTTTAAGTTCTTTAATAATCATTCTCATACTCCTTAGCATATATGCTCCACCAATCCACACTTCTCTATCAAACTAATATTGAAGAGGGGAAGATCAATAATGGATTAAAGGTTCTTACCCTTGATCATCAACTTGATTCTTCTTCTTACTTTTCTACTTGGTTTATGAAAGACTAACTTTTCTAGCTTTCTAGCTTTTTCTCTCTACCCAATAAGTTATAAGTTGTTGGATGAAAGTTAACAATTAACGAATGAACCATCTAGCTCTCTATTTATAGGAAAGCCAAGGTTAGGATAGTTTAGTCAATAAACCAATCCCACCTCCTTAATTCCACCTCCTTAAGCCACATCCTTACTATTCCTCTCTTGGTGATCAAGTTTACTTGCTCACCACAAATCTTATCCCTTGCTTGGCCACCAAGATCACCCATGTGATCATGGGTTGCCCCATGGATCATCTTTACCCATTGAATTCTTACTTTGGGCTTTAGGTTTAATTAACCTAAATTATACATTGGGCTTGCATTAAACAAACATTGGCTTGTTCATTAACAACCACTTGGGCCTTAACATTAGTTAGCATTTGGGCTTTATCATTAATCCCTATTGGACTTTACACTCCTTACATAATCTTACAAGTCCATTTTATTTGGCTTAAAGCCTTATAACGTATTAATCTCGTATACTCATTCATAATATACGACATACCATCATTCATACATACTTGTATAATACTTCATATCATATTCGTATTCATTACCTCATACAATACCTATGTATCATACGATCATTGCTTTAACTAGTTAACGTTTTATTTTCCATAACATTCTCGAATTAAGTTCACAGGCGAAAAACTGAGTTTACTATACGTCAATTATTATTACATAAACCATATTCCCTTGATATTCTATCATTACGTATTTCTCGAAAGTTCAAAAATAATTCTCGAGCAGAAATCAGTGAATAGTGTTTTTCGAAAAATTTCTCAAAAAACTTATTTTCGTCTTGGAAATTCAAACACTTTAATTCCTTTACGTATTCAAAATACGATGACATTCCAACATTGTTAGGTTATAGAACAACATTCATGTTATTAACACATAATAATAACATATAATGTAATTTTATTCATTATTTAATTAAATAAAATTATTTTACAAAAAATCCGAATTTCTCGGTCGTTACACAGCATGTGGTTAAGGGTCAAGTATGAATCAGATAAGTTGTAACATTTGTAAAAACTAGTAATATGTTAAGAACTTCGATGTTCAGTTAAGAAACCCTAATGATTGATTAAAAACCCTAATTCCAGCTTTAGAAACCCTAATTTCAGTTCTGGGAATCCGCACCAAAGTAAGTTTGGTTTGGATAAGTTTCAAGATAATTTAGGTTTAACGAACATCAACTAAGGATTAGTTGAATAAAAAGGTAATAACATTATGCTATGTAATAAATCATAAGTTAATCAACATTGTATACTAAGGTCATGCTTTAGGAATAATTTAAGAGCATAAGCATTGAATAACATAACATACCTTGCTTGAACAATTTTAAGCTAAGGTTATTTAGAATTGAGTACTGAGCATGCATACCAAATAGTAAATTGAACGATAAAACTTGTTCAACATTAGTATATCAGAATGTAGAAACTTGCATTCTAAAATAACAAGTTAAAGGTTAGAGAAAATTGCTCAATATCAAGAGGTAAGGTTCAAGAGCTTGCACACTATAATTAGAGTTAAGAAACTTGCTCAACGAAAGCTTAGAGATAGAAAACTTGCCTTGCGTGTAAGCTAAACCGTAATAATTTGATTCACAATATCCTATACACATATCATCATGACATAATTAGTCATTATAAATACTCTATATATACATAAGTATCTATTTCATGTATGGTTTGATTTTTCTAACCACATAGTCAAGTTACATTAGTAGTGAAACTCGTTAATTATTAATAATATGCTCATTCTTAGTATAGTAATACCAAAATCACATCTTAACAGTCACACTATTTCACCTTAACAACTTTTTTCAGACTTTGTGTAAATAAACACAACCGTTCGACCATTCTATTAACCGGCGTTCTTATATATGATTTATTACTTGTGGGGCGGTATTTATTGTGTGTGATCTTCGGTGTCTTCTTCTGCGTGAGTCACGGACCTATACTTGGTGCTACTCTGGCGTACACTGGCATCATGTACGAGAATTATCTTCATGAGGCCTCATTGCGGCTTAATTCTGATCCCCGACGACTAACTTCGACAACAACATAAACAAAGCCAATTTTGGCCTACAAGCTACTTTCTAACAACTAAATTAACACGTAATATATATAGAGAGAGACTTCACATAAACATAATTTTATGTCTCTCAACATGATTTTTCCCATATAACAATATAAACAACGAATTTAAGACCTCTAATTTCACTGTTCTTGCAAAACATCATTTTTTTACATTCTTAGTGAAAATCATCACTGTGACTTTGTTTTTCAACCCAAACAGTTAATTTAAAATACCTTTTTTTTTTCTTCATCTACTTTCAAAATCAATAGTCAATTTATATGTTATACAAAGAATTAAACCTCAATTTTACTTTAACTAAGCCATATTCATACATATTCATACCAATTCACTGTAACATGATTTCCTTCACAAATAACTACATAACATGAATTAAATTACTATAACTCATCTATAAACTTATGAAAACAATTTTTATATCAACCAACTATCATATAAAAACTATATATAACAAATAATTCAACCCTCACCAAGTTTTTACAGAAGATTTTTGAATAGAATAAAACAAAGGTAAGATGATACCTTTGTTTTCTAGGAGATGATAGTTTCCCATTGATGAAAACACGAATATCCTTGGCACATAGTGCATGGATAATTCATGGTCGTGATACTAATGAATATCTTTGGTCGTAGTGCAGGGATAATTCGATGATGTGGATTAATTATTAAGTTGAATCTCAGCGATAAAATTGATGATAAACTTTTTAATTTATAGAAGATAGTACATATCATGCTCTACTTTACTCTACTAATGGATTGCTTGTTCTGCTGCAGTTAAACTTGATGTTTATTATATTTTATCAGTTTAACACTGCTGAAGGCTAACAATAAATTATTCTGCATTATCTTAGTCATAATATTTCTTACTGGGCTAGTTGAGCTCACCCTTTGCTTTCATTGTTCTCTTCAGGAAATGAGAATATAGCTAGGACTAGATAGGGAACGGAGTGATGGTCCAGATGTTTGCATTAGTAGTCCTCACTGTTCAATGAAATAGTGTGATAATAAATGTAATGAGGACTCCATTTGAGTTTGAATACTGTCTAGAAGACAATATTCGTATTAAAACTCTCAGCTTATGTTTTGTCATATTTTACACGACAATTGTATAATTAAGTTGTAGTTGAATTTTGTACCATGTATTTGGCGACTCAGAATGGGTGATGTATACCTATTTTGGAGGCGTCACATTATACGTATTATATCTATATGATATCATATGCCATATCAATTCATACCTTCATCAGAGAAAAAACCAGAGAGAAAAATTTGAGAGAATTGATTAGAGCGAATTGGAGAATTCAAGTTGGTATCACTGTTGGGTAAAATCTAATTACGCACAACACACAAGTATACGTGGTCAACAAGTAATAAAGTGTAAGTGGAGTATCGTTCCCACGCGGAATTATTAATACAAATTACCAACTACTAACCCTTAATCAAACTAATTTTATTTAAATAAATAATTTAAGATTATAAATTAAATTATTTAATTACACTAATTCTAATTACCACTAATTAAAAATCAGATTACAGAGATTTAATATAACAACTTCACTAATTACTTCATTTAAGGTAACACACTTCTCATCAATTATTCTTTATCCTGAATTGTTAATCAAGAACACTAAAGCAGATAAAACCACCTCTCGATGCATAATACCCATACTCACTTAAATCCACATATGATAGAATTAAGCAAGACACCCTAATTAACTAATCCACTATATCTCTATGTGAATTACAATTAAAAAGGATTTAAAGCACAAGTTCTCTATAAGATAACATATGGCGTAAAGGCATATCTCTATCCTAAACACGAATCACGAATTTCATCTATACAGAAATCACAAACACATGTTATCATAATCAGATCTAAATCTAAACTTCATCTCTCGAGTTCATATAGATTATCACGGTAATTGATGGCCAATCAATTAAACGATTAAGTCCAAATCACAATAGACAATCATCAAAATAGAACATAATAATTAATAGCGAAGCATATTAAAATAAACTACACAATAAGATCCAATGCAATCTCAAACAAAGAATTAGTTCATGATTATTGAATTAAAACTAAGAATCCACAATTGAATAATCATTAAAAGACAAAGATAGAAGAAGATAAGAAGATAGAATCTGTTGTCTACAAATTTAAAGCTCCCTCCTTGCTCTTACTTTTAATCTTCAATGGTCTCCAAGTTACTTCAATCTCCAAATCTAATAAGAACTAGGGTTTTGATCTAATCTACTCTAATTTAATCTAATGGAATCCTCCCTTTTTTATGCCTCCCATCATGTATTTATAGGTTACAAGTCTAATTTTTAGCTTAGGAGCAAACCCAATCCAATTTGGAGTCAAAAAGGTATCAAATTTAAACCCAAAAAGTGTAAAAAACTTGTTATGGCCCGTACCTCCGCCCCAGCTGGCATGCCTACTGTTTTCTAGCTTGTACCCCCGCCCCAGCGGGGGTCCTTTTTATGCTGCAGTGTCCTCTGATAAAACGGTCATAACCTTTGATTTGGGAGGTGTTACAGGGCCTAACACCTATCAAATCGAAGATATCGACGAGATCTACAACTTTTATTCTTTGAGAATTGACAGATTTGGATTGTATCAAGGCGTAAATCAGGCTTGAAGTAGATGTTATGTAAATGGCAAGCATGACAACTCTTAGCTTTGACCTTTGTTGATAAAAAGGTCATAACTCTCGCATCCGAACTCCGATTGGGACGGTTCAAGATGTTCCAAAAAGCTGAGAAGTAGATCTACAATAAAATCCTAGTTCCAAGCCAAGAACATGCATCCAACTTGGTGTTAAAAGTCGTTCAATCTTCCCTTCTTGCATTTATTTGCGTATTTTAGTCCAAAAGATGTCCGAATTGCTTTCCCTTGCTTCTTCATGCGAATAGTCGCCTTTTTCTTGTGTTTTTATACCAATAGTTGCTCACACATCTCCCAAACATATAATATACAAAATGAACACAAAATGCATAAAAAGTAACTAAGAAACATAAGTTTGAACAACTAATTCAAGTAACAGATATCGAATAAGTATGTATAAAACCTACTTATCAATCACCTTCAAACAGAGAAAGCAAGGGTAAACCCAAATCTAAGTTTTAATATTTCACAAATTATATTTTTCTCCCAACTGAGTTCTCTGTGAACGGGAAATTTTACAATTTCTGATTATATGTCTATATACATATTACAAATTGTTCATAATATATTATATATCATGTATACAGGAATCACAGTGATTAAATTCATGTAATTATGTGCTAATTGGATTTTTTGAAGTTATAGAGTATAAAAGTTGTATACATGACTCATATGGCCCTTACGTACAAATTAAATGCTTTAATCATAAGTTTGTATCAAAATTGACACTTGAATATGCTTATGTATGTTGAAATGAACAAAACAGAATTTAAACGGATGGATTCGGTGAATTAACGAATCTGTAATGTAAAAATTCTTATTTTTCATCAAAACTTTACAAAATATAAAAAACAGTGAAATTAAATGTTGTAATTTGTGTACTTACATGAATTAAAGTGTTAGAATCATGTTATAGGCTTTGTGTGATGTTTTTGTGAAGTCTATACTTCATGAGTATAATTAAAATTCACCGTGTTAGTTTAATTTGGGATTTATTGGGCTGTTCTGTGTATTCTTCACGAGAACGTATGGTTGAACTTGTGTGAGATTTTGTTTTGCCTAAATTGGCCTTGTTATGTGTTCATGAATCTAGAACCGAGTTTGGGTAACCATTACCGACGACAAGCGTTACAAACTAAATTACCATTACCATACGCAAAAAAAAACTAAAAAAACTAAAAAATTAATTAAAATATTTATCAAATAAAATGAATATTTTAATTGAGATATTTATGGAATAAAATAATTATTTCATGGAAATTATTATTAAAATATTTATCAAATAAAATAAATATTTTTGTTGAAATATTTATGAAATAAAATAAATATTCGATAAAATTATTATTAAAATATTTATCAAATAAAATAAATATTCGATGTAAATTATTATTAAAATATTTATCAAATAAAATAAATATTTTAGTTGAAATATTTATGGAATAGAATAAATATTCGATGAAAATTATATTAAAATATTTATCAAATAAAATGAATATTTTAATTGAGATATTTATGGAATAAAATAAATATTCGATGGAAATTATTATGAAATAATTTATTCGAGTGTAATAATAGTAAGGGAATGAAAATATTCTAATTTAATTAAGTAATTAAATTAGAAAGGTAATGATTTGTTAAATAAAGTGGAGTTATATTAAATAATTAAGTGAAAATGTAACTAATGAATGTCGTGAATACATACGGTATGTGTGTAGGACTTGTGGTGAACGAGAGTAGTAATCGTTTAGCCTACGCACGAGGCAAGTTTCTAAACTTTGTTTCTTTACATAAAGCAAGTTCCTTATTCTATCTTGTTTATTATTGTTCAAGTCAAGAATTCATATTAGATGCTATCATTCTTTAACAGCATGATTCATGATATACTATACTTATTCGATTGTATACATCTTGAATTTTATTATTCAAATTGAATATAAATTATTGTTGAACCTTGTAAGACTAGCGAATCCTTATTGATTCGACTAGTCCATAGTTGATGAACGTTCTAAATTTCAGAACCATTGTTGAGCTTATCCAAACCAAACTTCCTTTGGTGCGGACTCTAATGTCAAACTGAGATAAACAACCCTGTTATAGGGGATTAGTTATGCTTTAACGTTAAGATATTGTGCACACTATGGTACTAAGGGTTGATCCCCCTAAGTACGAGAAGAAGACTCCATAGTCTTATGACTGTTAAAGGTTTCAAGTATAAACACTTGATAACCTAGGACGTAGTTCAAGTTTTTATGACCCTCAGAAGTTCTTTTGATTCTTGTTTCATTCTTGATTCAAAAGTCAAGTTTTCTTATTTCAGAAGTCTTTGATTCATTCGCATGTTATTATTTTATTGTTATATTATTATACTTGTGGGCAATCGTGCTCACTCTTGCATAATAATAACATTGCAGTTAAGAACGAAAGGTCCAACGAGCCTTCTACTAGTAAAGGCAAGGGCAAAGTTAACAAGTAATAAAGACTTGTTGTTTATTTGTTGTATTTATGTTTTAGACTTATGTTAAAGTTGTGTAAGACTAGTAATTTATTTATGTTTCTACATTTAAGATTTAAGGTTAGTATGACCTAGGATTGATGTATTTATATTCAGATGTTATAACTCTATAACGAGATGATTTATTTCTATCTATTTATGGTTTTCTTTTACTATAGGTAGATAGATACATGAGGTTTGGACAGTGAACACCAAATCCCGTGGGAATTTAAGTACCCAAATTTGGGGGTATCACAATAAGCATGATCCCACTAACTCTCTCCCCTAATCATTACTTGCTTGCTTAGTCACCGAACTCATGTGTTGGGCCATGCTAATAGGGTGACACTTGTCATGGGTGTTGGTTTCAAAATATTATATCCAAGATATTGGACAAGCTTAACAAAAATTTCAAATTCTCTCCTTTATGCCCCTTAGTGGCCGGCCATACACCCCCATTTCTCCCATTATAGATTTATTTTTATTGTATTATATACTTACTATAATGATTAAATGTCCTTTCTTTCATGGACCAAGGGTTGAGCCTCTTTAATTAATGTTTGGGCTTACAATTATTTAGTTTGGGCTATTACTAGTCAAGTTTATTTTTATATTACTTGGGCTACTATTTATTAATTCCACATGTTGGGCTAAGTTAATTCATTTAACTAATGCCATTAAGGTATAGCTTCCAATAAAATTAGTGGGCTTGATTATTCATCCAATTGGGCTAGCCCACTAGTAACACTTACTACTTGGACTATTACACATACCCATAAATTAAGAATACCACTTTACTTTTTTAACCTAATTGGACTTGCCACCTACAAGTAAACTGAATATTCAATTAGGGTTCATCATCTTAATCAACTCCCTTGATTGTTAACATCTTAGGCTAGTCCACTACTTTAATTATTCTATAAGAGGGACTTCCTATAAAATTCTCATAACACACTTGTTATTTAATTAGACACTCAATCACCATATGCCACAAAGTTTTTTCTTTTCAATATCATTCATAATTGATATATCTATTTATAAAGTGACTTGAAAATTCATGGTTATTACACCCGCAGACATGATTGACATGTATGCCTAACTAGTCATATGTATGGTAAGCTAGTTAAGTATGGTTTAGAACAAGTCCAAATGTAGTAAAACTATACAACTTGAAATGCATGACTAAGATAACGTAAGCATGTTTAGTTAAGACTTATTGACCTCATTGTATATATATAAGGACTAAACATGAGAGACCTTGTCTAAGGAACAATTAAAGCCTTGATTTTGTGAGATTTGGTAATGGATCATGTAAAGAACAAGATATAGAAGAGACCAAACCTAGTCATGAAAATCATAACATGTATGATTCTGCAAGTGTCATCATATGTGTATAAGGGTGTGCAAGTTGGGCCATGTTCATGTTTTCTCAGCTCTGGTTTGAACTAGGAGCAGTGCCGCCGCGCCACTCCCTAGTTCAAATCCGGTATGATCGTCTACACCACCGCAAATGAAGCCACGCATTCTATTTGTGATCTGAGATTTAATGTATGCTTATATTGTTACCTTAACTTTTATTACATGACCAGTACATTATCAAATGTGTCAAGAAGTATGCTAAACGATGGAATCAAATATTTAATGAGTGATTATAAACTTTCAAACGTTAAGTCCAAAAGATGTTTGTGAACTATGATTATCAAGTAATGATTAGAAACCATGTTATTGGATTCATAATTTCTTATAAACTGATTTGATGTTGCGTGTGTAAAGTACGTAATGACTTACGTATAGGATTATACGGTTAAGTTAGAATCGTATGAATATGATAAACTTATATATCGAGTTTGTGTATTGGAGGTACATGACTAATGAATATCCTATATACGTGATTATGTTATAATAGGATTCGAAAAGTGTTAATAAGCTTTACTTTGGTAAACTACGCTTAAGGCAAGTATCCGAACTCTATATTATATTGAGTAAGTATCCTAACCTATGCATTTACTTTATGTAAGGAATCTATGATGATGCAATTTTTTAACTTACACAACTTTGGTTATTGTGCAAATATCTACACCTTATGATTCTTATCTTATGACATAATACTTCATAGTTAGAATAGAGTTGTTTATATTCTTGAACTTTGATTTCGAGTATTGAACTTATAATTATTCACATATACATTTAAAGAGCGGTCTATGCCAATTGATTCGGCTAGACCTAAATCATAATTTGCAAGTGATTCAAACCAATTGATTGGTGTTGAATCTTATATTGACTGAGATGAACAACCTTCTTTGAAGGGGAAACTATATTTGTTGGGAGACCGACGTGCGCACTTGAGTATGATTAAAAGATATACATAACGTAGGGTACTTTAGGCTGATCACCTATTGTACTCGTTTTTGTTGGATTATCAATATATTACTATTAATTCTAGTAGAAGTTCATAGTCCTTAGTGACTGCTCAGTATTCATAAAATTGAAATCTTGAAATGATTAAGTATTGAATCTTAGTGATATTTTATGTAAGACCCCAACTTTTTGAATAAAGATTAAATTTTCTCGAAATATATTTTTGAATATTATGGTGTGGATTTGATATAATGTTATAGTTGTGGGTAATATTTATAAATTTTGCAAAAGTACATAAGTTATTATATAATATTCGATTGGTGGGAATATTCATTTTAACAGAAATATTCAGTATAACGACACAATCATTGGTGGACCCCCACAATGTAATTATTATCGATTGAGAAAACGACAAAAATACTTTATATAAAATAACGGTGGAAGTTTTATCGTTAACTGTTGAACTACCCGGTAGTAAAAGTCTGACAAGAATGGCGTGGTTGCATAGTAGCACACGGTATTGATTATTGATGCTTACGTGAGAAGTCACTCAGTTATACTCAATTATTGCTACAGTAATTGATGCATCATCTCTCTCATATTATTGATTCGATTATTGTCATAATATCATCTGCATAATATTTTATTTTATTAAATCAATAATTAAGACGACAAAGATATTCATATTATTAAATTGCAATATTTACAATGTCTAGAAGTTCTGTCAAGGAGAGGTTTGGTCACCTAATTGCGCTCGAATAGGGAGAAATCTTTATTGGAAAGCCCCCACTTTCCTGGGAACGACCTAGTTGATAAATATTGTGAGTTATAATATTAATGATGAATGTTATTAAAATTGAAGTTGTGTTCGGAGTTGAATTTGGATACGCGGACATGATATTTGAGTCCGGAACGATAAAATTAGTAAAAATAGTCTATAAACACAAAATTTTCCGAAATTCACTATTTGGTCAAAAAGTCAATAGTTGACTTTTTCGGGAAAAGTCAAACTTCAAAATTTCAACATTTATATTTTTGATAAAAATGGTTTTATTGTGTTGGAATTATTTATGTTAGTGAAAATCGACACTTATTTCGATAATAATCGATGTCTGGAGGTTATATTGACCAATCGGGTATTTAACCGGATAAATGAGCAATTAATTGCTATTATTTCACATGATTATAACTATTTGTTCACATGTGTATACTATTGTTTCACATTCTTGTTACTATTAGGGTAGTTGGTGCAAGATTGATAATACTTGCATGACTAAGTTAAAAATGAAGGTATAGATGGAGGTACTATACTGTAATTCATATTTTCACATGTTCAGAACTATTGATTCACATAATTTACTCTTTGAATCACATTATTTACTATTAGGGAGGTGGTACAAGTTTGATAATACTTCCATGACTAAATTAAAAATAAAAGAAAAAGTTGGAGGTATTAGATCGTAATTTTCGAGCCCCAAACGTGCAATTATCGAAACTATATTTTTCTATAAATAGAAGCTCATTCTTCCTTCATTTCTCACCAATTCACAAAAGCTTTAGAGCGATTATTATAGAGAAAAATTATAGAAAGAAGAAGAGAAGTCTACTACCACACTATTCCAGTATCCAGTTTTTCTAAGGTAGGGAGTATTATTTCTTTCTTATCCATGAAGAGAACTTTTCTTATTCCATTCTTTATCATTCTATTGGAACATCCTGTCTATGCGTTCTACGCCGGACCTGGTTCCGCCTTTATTATTCTGTTGGAATATCCTCGCTCATGCATTTTACGTGGGACTGATTCCGTCTTTATTATTCTCGTTGAATATCCATGCTGCGCGTTTCTTGGGACCGATTTAAATCTTTATTATTCTGTTGGAATATCCTATCTGTGCGTTTTATGCCGGACTTGATTCCGTCTTTATTATTTTATTGGAATATCATATACATGCGTTTTCTGTGGGACTGATTCCGTTATTTATTATTCTGTTGGAATAACTGCGTATGCGGTCCATCGCATTTCGGTGATTTCTTTTGTTATTCCATTCCTTATTATACTCAGTTGGTTAAAGTTTTGACTTCTATACTCCATGAAATTAGTGGAATATCCTTGATATTTTCGCTTCATCCAGTATCCTTTCATAGAAATATTCTTCTGAGCATTCTTGAATTTTACTCTACAAAGAAGTATCATGTTGATAATTTGGACGTTATTAGTTCCTGGATAAAATAATTCTTGAACTTGTTTTATTGAATTCTTATATCATTGTCATCATCCTCATGTTTATATTATGTTGAAAGTCATTTGTGGCCTGTAGTGCATAGATGGACTTGGTATGATTATGATTGAGGATTATTCTTAAGATAATCATGACCGTAATGTTACAAATGATGTGGAAAAAGTCCTCATTGGCGTAGTGAATTGATGGGCAGGTTGTTGTGTGTGACGCCCCAAAATAGGTATACACAACACCCATTCTCGAGTCGCCAAATACATGGTACAAGAAGCAAACTACAACTTCAATAATACAAATGTCGTGTGAAATACTGACAAGATATATCGTGAGTTTAAATATAATATTGTCTTCTAGACAATATCCACACGCAAATAAATCCCCATCATATTTATTGATACATCATTTTACAAAAATGGTGAGGACTACTAAACAACTCTCTCTAGAACCTTCATTCCATATTCCCGACTAGTACTCGCTACATTCTCGCCTCCCGAGAAGAAGAATGGAACAACAAGGAAAAGGGTGAGCTCAACTAGCCCAAGAAGAATATTATGACTAAGATAATATACAACAAATTATCGTTAGTCTCCAACAGGAAAAACTGATAGAATACAATAGACAACAAGTTTTTCAGATCAATATTCATAATGAAATAATAATTCATGTAAGAGTTACGTAGAGAATGAAATCTACTATAATCTATGAATTTAATAAACCATCATCAATATTTTATCCTCAGTAACATCAATCAATATTCATCTCAAATCAAATATTCATCTTTGCACTCTACAGCCAAAGATATTCATCAATCGGTCATGTTCATCTCAACACTGCTCATCTTTGCACCTAAAGGCCAAAGATATTCTTGAAATCATTCATCTTTGCACTACAGGCCAAAGATATTCATCAATCGGTCATGTTCATTTAAACACCGCTCATCTTTTGCACTTTCTGTGCCAAAGATATTCTTCAGAAATCATTCATCTTTGACTACAGCCAAAGATATTCAATAATATCATCATTTAAGACCGAGGATGATGAAAAATATTTTAAAGAAACGAATCCAAAATTGAAACAAAATGACAAGGATTAAGGATTAATGATTCGTACTTTGTTTTATCCATGTCCAACAATACCTCAAAAATAATCATAGTGGTGTAAAATTCAAGAATGATCAAAACATGGATACAATCAAAGCTAGTATCCAGAATAGATATTTTGGACGAAAAGAAGAAATTTTATTTTTCGATGAATAGTGCCGTATACGTGAATAGTGCCGTATACGTGAATAGTGCCGTATACATGAATAGTAACTCCGACACCAAAAGATAGAAATTCCACAAAAAAACATTTTCACGCTTCATGAATAGTACTCGTGAATAGTAACTCGTGAATAGTAACTCATGAATAGTAACTCGTGAATAGTAACTCATGAATAGTAACCCCGACATGAAAAAGTTCCAAATTTGATAAAAACCTCAGATCAACATTTCAGCATAATGATATTGAAGAAATAATATCATTACGAAAAAAATAATATCCCTTACCTCAAAGAAGTCAGTACTTCGGAAGGAAAGGCTCAAGTGATCTTGAATGAAACTTGTAATCGAACAAAGAACTCTCAAAGTATCTAAATACTCACAAAATACGCTCAATAATATAGAGAGAGAAAGAGAGAAAACTTTGTTTCTGGTGTGATTTTCAATTCTAACTTAGCCTCTATTTATAGAAAATGTTAGCCCTACCAAGGCAGACTTGACCTGCCACCGATGGCTTTTACTCGCTACTATTGCCACCCACCACATTTGAAATAAAATTCAGCACATTTCTTCACCAACCACAAGTGGGGCCCACTCAATTCTAGAATTTTCCACCAAAATCAATTATAAACCTAATTTCCGAATCCGACACCTCTTAAAATTCACAACAAATCATTCGTGCATTTTTAACGGTTCAAAATTTGTTGAAATATACTCAACTTATGTATGTATAACATACCCAAAAATTACCACAATCCAATCTGGTCGGATTAAAAATTATAACCCATTAATATATCTCAAAACCCCGATTTGATTTTTAATACCTCCAATCCGATAAAATATCGATAAAACACCTCAACAATAATTTCTTCATTTATAACCACATAAATAAATCCATCATTTATATCCACATAAAATAAATATTTCCTTATCATATGAATCAATAATTAATTATTCACAAATAATATTACGTAATCACAATTATGACAAACCAGCCGCTCCTCAGAAAGAGGGGCTTTTCAATAAGGATTTCTCTCATCGGGCGCCGCAATTAGGTGACCAAACCTCTCCTAGATGTAACTTTCTAGACATTGCCAATAATGTTATCTAATAATATTATTCAAATAATATGAATTATTGATCCGATAATGGAAATATCGTGCAAAGGACAATTATTGAACAACAATAATATAAAATATCAACGCAAAGAATTATTGAATCAATAAAATAAAATATTGAGCAAGAATTCATCGTGAAAATTATTGAGTAAGTGCCTTCTTACGTAAGGATCAATAATTCAACAATACATGCAATACCGTGCATCGCGGCAACCACGCCAGACATCTATATTTTAACCACCGGGTATTCCAAATGCCTTAATTCAGAATAACTACGCCTGTTATTTTTAACCAACTTATATTTGTCGTTTTCTTCATCCAATCGCTTTCAGTTATGGGCCCACACATGGTCGCTACCGTCGCATTTAATATTCCCGACAAAGATTTAATATTCCACGCACCAAACGAATATTCCCCGACAACAATGAATATTTTATAACCACTTGCTTATTTTGAAATATTTATGTATTTAACCCCTAACTATCCACATTAATCAAATCAACCCTTACTATTTCAAAATAATAAATAAAGGAAATTCCTTTTATTTAAAAAAATTTTGGGGTCTTACAACCTCCCTCCTTATGAAATTTCGCCCTCGAAATTGACGACGTATACTGGGTGTTTCAAAAGGTGAGGATACCTCGCTTTCATTTCCGCTTTCCAATTCCCTGTGTCATTTCTCTATAGCATGATTCCTCCACAAAACTTTAACTTGTGGTATGACCTTTCAACAGTAGGGACATGCTCCTTCCTATCCAAAATCTTGACAGTACCTCCTCACACGTTAAGTCTTCTTGGCTATCTCGTCCTGTTCTAACTCAATAACGTGGTTCGGGTCTTTCACATATTTACTGAAGTATGTATATGTGAAACACATTATGAACACGAGACATACTTGGAGGTAACGCAAGTCTATAGGCTACATTTCCTACTCGGTCAAGAATTTGAAATGGACCAATAAATCGTGGATTCGAGCTTTCTCTCTTCCCAAATCTTGTAACTCCCTTCCATGGAGCAACTCGTAATAATACATGATCCCCACATTAAATTCCACATCCTTTCGATGAAGATCCGCATAACTCTTTTGTCGATCTTGTGCATGCTTTGTATTTGTATATCGTTGTCGAATCATTAGTCATACGTATTTTAACTCGGGTCCCAACAATGTTGCTTCACCCACCTCATCCCAACATATTGGAGAACGACATTTTCGTCCATATAATGCTTCGAATGGAACCATGCCTATATTTGTTTAATAACTATCATTGTTGTATGAGAATTCCACCAATGGCAAGTACTTATCCCAACTTCCTTTGAAATCTAGGACACGAGTTTTAATATATCTTCAAGAGTTTGAGTAGTCCTTTCTCGATTGCCCATCCGTTTGAGGATGGTATGCCAACCTGAATCGTAAATTCGCGTCATAGCTTTCTAACCCAAAATCATGAAGTGAATCTTGGGTCACGATCTAAAACTATGGATATTGGCATGCCATGCAATCTCACAATCTCATTCACGCATATACTAGCAAGACGCTCAAGTGAATAAGTCTCCCAGACGGCAAGAAATGAGCAGACTTGGTTAATCTATCAACAATAACCCAAATAGCATTGATGCCTTGAGAAACCGTAGGAAGACCGTGAATCTAAATTCATAGTAATGTGTTCCCACTTCCATTAGGAATCTCAAGTGGTTGCAACGGACCCTTAGGTACTAGATGCTCCGCCTTTACACGCTGACACGTTAAACACATCGAGATAAACTTTGCAATCTCTCTCTCTTCATATTGTTCCACCAAAATGTATGTCAAGATCACGATACATTTTAGTACTTCCAGGATGGATTGCAAATGGCGTATTGTGTGCCTCCATCATAATCTTGTACCTCAAATCGTAGTCGTTAGGAACACAAAGTCTAGAGTGGACTCAAGTATTCCTTCTTCATCAATTCTCGCTCCTAATAGCTCCTTCTTGTACTTTCTTCTTCATACGCATTAGCTCCTCCGGCCTGGTGGTTTGAGAAATTTTTAAACTTTATTGATTAAAGTTGATTATACTCAGATATTATCACGTGGGTACCTAGAGTTTTCATCTCCATCTCTATTATTTGTAAATTATACTGAAATTAGTCTTTGACAATATCGTACTCAGACTTCAGATACGATCTTCTACTCAACACGCCACTACCACGTTCGCTTTTCCAGGATGGCATGGTCGTAACACGTGTCTTTGAAATGAGTCTCCTCTTGAGTTCTTCAAGCTCTTCCCACATTCCTTGCTCCATTCGAATTTTGTATCTCTACGAGTCACCACGTTAATGGAATAGCGATTCGAGAATATCCTTCAACGAATCTCCGATAATAACCAACTAAGCCTAGAAAGCTACGTATTTTCGACATCGACTTAGGTTGTTCTCAATCGTGACTCATATCCCAATCTTGGATAAGACGTCACAATGACACCTATCGCTTTACTATCGCATCTAATATGACGCCCCCTATAGAGAGTTCCGCTTAGTGAATTCCACAAAGGAAGTCACAAGATAAAGGCTCAGTACCAAATTTATAGTTGAATTTTAACTCAAGTTCAATAGAGCCATTCGATATGAGATTTTAGAAATGAGTTTTGTACCGGGTTCAAATTCGATACAAAATTTAATATCGTGCTTTGGGAGTAAGCCAAGAAATTCTTCAGAAATACATCAGAAAAATCAATAACAACAAGAATATTATTCAAATCGACGTGTCTTTATTCAAATCCATAACATGGACTAAGAAAACTTGACATCCGTAATAAACGAATGACTTCATGGCTTGATATGAAAATGTTTGATTACAATGGTTTGATTGCTTGAATTGAATAACAAAGTTGCTTAGGAATATGAAAACTAACAACCTTACAAAAGCAATCAATTTGGCATGATGAGTAGTTAACCTTAAAATCACATCAAAAGCAAATATCTCTATAGAAATAAGGTTATGTGTAATGTGATAGTGCCAACCCGAATCAAACAAGATTTCTAAACAATGGATGTAATGAAAGTTTCTCCTAATGGATTCTCCATAAATAGGTCAAAGTCTAATTTCTCCGTAGTCAAGTTCAAATGTTGAGCGCAAGCAAGAGAGATAAAAGAATGGGTAGAACCCAGATATCTAGTAAGGTATAAACTTCGCAAGAATTTATAATTAACTAACCCGTGCTAACTTCGTCGGGTTTCTCGATTTTGACTTCGGCCACGACAAACGCCTTCCAAGAACCGCTGACTTTCGACTTTTTCGGGACATCCTTTTTGAGTCACCATTCACGCTGGATCGGGTTTCGATATCGCATAATCTCTCGAGCGATATGTCCTTCTTTTCCACAATTATAGCATACCTGGAAGGCTTTGAACAGTTTGACCTTATATGTCCCTCCTCTCCACATCTCAGTAGCATCTAACCGGCAATCGTTCTCTTCCCTAGAATTTGTTGATGGTGCCGATGTTGTCACGACGCCTCTTCCGCCATCGTTAAATTTTCTTTTAGATTGGACATCTCTTTCCATAATATCAACGCGTCGTCAGCATTTTTTTTTACCCATGCATCACTCATTCTCACTGCTCGCTTATTTCTTCTTCAAATTTCAGATTCCAAATTTTATCATCTTATACTCGCCAAAGAGTGCTTCGCTCAAGCATCACGATCGGGTAACACAAGCTTGAATCGTCAGATCCTTTTGCTCCACGATCGCCTCGCAATTCTTTAGCCGCTTCTTCTAACTCATGAATACGATTTTGCAATTCTATATTTCGATCATAAAATACCTCTAATAAACTCTCTTGTGTACCTCTTCTTCCTCTTCTTCCTCACTCTCTCTCACCGTTACCTCATGATTATCTCTGGTGCAACTATCAATTCTTCACTCACCACATGGATATCTCTAATTCCTTCTTCACCGACATCACATTATCCACGGGTTGGCGATTAGAGGTGTCTCCACGATCTCATTCACTCCATTGTTAACGCTCTCCAAGCCCATTCTAAAAAACTATCATAAAACAAGGGTTAATTAAATAAATTAACAAATCACATAATACCCCTATAATATGACCAACCAACAAATAAGCTTAGGTAGGACACACTAGCGAAGGATTTACTCATCTCTCCCTCCTAGTTCTATTCCCGATCTCCGCCAGAGATCATATCCCTAAGCTCGATATTAACTGTGACGCCCCAAAATAGGTATACACAACACCCATTCGAGTCGCCAAATACATGGTACAAGAAGCAAACTACAACTTCAATAATACAAATGTCGTGTGAAATACACAAGATATATCTTAATGAGTTTAAATATAATATTGTCTTCTAGACAATATCCACACACAAATAAATCCCCATCATATTTATTGATACATCATTTTACAAAATGGTGAGGACTACTAAACAACTCTCTCTAGAACCTTCATTCCATACCCCGACTAGTACTCGCTACATTCTCGCCTCCCGAGAAGAAAAATGGAACAACAAGAAAAGGGTGAGCTCAACTAGCCCAAAAGAAGAATACTATGACTAAGATAATATACAACAAATTATCGTTAGTCTCCAACAGGAAAAAATCGATAGAATACAATAGACAACAAGTTTTCAGATCAATATTCGCATGGAAATAATAATTCATGTAAGAGTTACGAGAGAATGAAATCTACTATAATCTATGAATTTAACAATTCCATCATCAATATTTTATCCCCGTAAAACAAATCAATATTCATCTCAAATCAAATATTCATCTTTGCACTACAGGCCAAAGATATTCATCAATCGGTCATGTTCATCTCAACACCTGTTCATCTTTGCACTAAAGGCCAAAGATATTCTTCAGAAATCATTCATCTTTGCACTACAGGCCAAAGATATTCATCATCGATCATGTTCATTTAAACACTGCTCATCTTTGCACTCTACGTGCCAAAGATATTCTTCAGAAATCATTCATCTTTGCACCACTGGTGCCAAAGATATTCAATAATATCATCATTTAAGACCGAGGATGATGAAAAATATTTTTAAAGAAACAAATCCGGTTGAAACAAAATGACAAGGATTAAGGATTAATGATTCAGTACTTTGTTTTATCCATGTCCAACAATACCCAAAAATAATCATAGTGGTGTAAAATTCAAGAATGATCAAAACATGGATACAATCAAAGCTAGTATCCGTAATAGATATTTTGGACTAAAAGAAGAAATTTTATTTTTCGATGAATAGTGCCAGATCACGTGAATAGTGTCAGATATCGTGAATAGTGCCAGATACATGAATAGTAACTCCGACACCAAAAGATAGAAATTCCACAAAAAACATTTTCACGCTTCACTGAATAGTACTCGTGAATAGTAACTCGTGAATAGTAACTCATGAATAGTAACTCGTGAATAGTAACTCATGAATAGTAACCCCGACATGAAAAAGTTCCAAATTTGATAAAACCTCAGATCAACATTTCAAAGATAATGATATTGAAGAAATAATATCATTACGAAAAAAATAATATCCCTTACCTCAAAGAGTCAAGATTTCTTAAGGAAAGGCTCAAGTGATCTTTGAATGAAACTTGTATCGAACAAAGAACTCTCAAAGTATCTAAATACTCACAAAATACGCTCAATAATATAGAGAGAGAGAGAGAAAGCTTTGTTTCGTGTGATTTTCAATTCTAACTTAGCCCTCTATTTATAGAAAATGTTAGCCTACCAAAGCAGAGACTTGACCGCTACACCGATGGCTTTTACTCGCTACTATTGCCACCCACCACATTTGAAATAAAATTCAGCACATTTCTTCACCAACCACAAGTGGGGCCCACTCAATTCTAGAATTTTCCACCAAAATCAATTATAAACCTAATTTTCAATCCGACACCTCTTAAAATTCACAAACAAATCATTCGTGCATTTTTAACGGTTCAAAATTTGTTGATATATACTCAACTTATGTATGTATAACATACCCAAAAATTACCACAATCCAACTGGTCGGATTAAAAATTATAACCCCCAATATATATCTCAAAACCCCGATTTGATTTTTAATACCTCCAATCCGATAAAATACCGATAAAACACCTCAACAATAATTTCTTCATTTATAACCACATAAATAAATCCATCATTTATATCCACATAAAATAAATATTTCTTATCATATGAATCAATAATTAATTATTCACAAATAATATTACGTAATCACAATTATAACAACCAGCCGCTCTCAGAAAGAGGGGGGCTTTCAGATAAGGATTTCTCCTCATCGGCGCCGCAATTAGGTGACCAAACCTCTCCTTAGATGTAACTTTCTAGACATTGCCAATAATGTTATCTAATAATATTATTCAAATAATATGAATTATTGATCCGATAATGGGAAATATCATGCAGTTGACAATTATTGAACAACAATAATATAAAATATCAACGCAAAGAATTATGAATCAATAAAATAAAATATTGAACAAGAATTCACCGTGAAAATTATTGAGTAGTGCCTTCTCACGTAAGGATCAATAATTCAACAATATCATGTAATACCGTAGTACTCTTGTGCAACCACGCCAGACATCGTATTTTAACCACCGGGTATTCCAACAGCCTTAACGATAATAATAACTACTGTTATTTTTAACCAACTTATATTTCATTGCTTTCTTCATCCAATCGCTCGTTATGGGGCCCACACATGGTCGCTGCTGGCCGCATTTAATATTCCCAACAAGCACGAATATTCCACGACCAAAACTAATATTCCCCGACAACAATGAATATTTTATAACCACTTGCTTATTTTGAAATATTTGCGTATTTAACCCCTAACTATCCACATTAATCAAATCAACCCTTACTATTTCAAAATAATAAATAAAGGAAATTCCTTTTTATTTAAAAAAATTTCGGGGTCTTACATGTTGGCATGATCATGACCATTAATGAATACACAAATATTCTTGGCCCGTAGTGCATGGATAATGTGTGGTCGTGATACTAAAGAATATCCTGGTCGTAGTAATGAGGGGTGATTCGATGATGTGGATTATTTATTAAGTCGAGTCCCAAATGATAAAAGTGATGAAAACCTTTTAAATCATAAAAGATAGTAATTTTATTCTCTACTTGACTCTTTTAATGGATTTCTTGTTCCATTGCGATTAAACTTGATGTTTGTTATATTGTATCGGCTTAACCTTTGTTTAAGGCTAATGATAATTTATTCTCGCATTATCTTAGTCATAATATTTCCCATTGGGCTAGTTGAGCTCACCCTTTTACTTTCATTGTTCTCTTGAGAAATGAGAACGTGCGAGGGGACTAGTCGGGAAGCGGAGTGACGGACGGATGATAGCATTAGTAGTCCTCAATATTCAAAGTGAAATAGTGAAAAATAAATGTAATAATATTGAATTTGAGTTTGTATATTATGCAGAGCGATAATATTTGTATTAAAACTCATAGCTTATGTTTTGTCGCAGTACTTTACCGACGGTTGTATAATTAAGTTGTATTTGTATTACATACCATGTATTTGACGATTTCGAATAGGTGATGCATACCTATTTGGGGGCGTCACGATTAGTATCAAAGCTTAGGATATGATCCTGGCTAAGATGTGAGACTAGAACTAGGAGGGGAGAGACGGGGAATTCCTTCACTAGTATGACCTACCTAAGTTTATTTGGTATTTAATTGGTTGGTCAGAGTATATGGATAATATGTTGCATGTCAATTAACCCTTGTTTTGTGGCAGTATTTGAAAATGGCATCCGAGAATATTGAGAATAGCAATGGAGCACAAGAGACCGTTGAGTCTCCACAGATCAACAATCAGAATAATGAGCATCAGGAAAGCGACAATCCTCATGCAAACAACAACACTGACCAAATGATGAACGATGGAATGTTCAGAGGCTTTATGCAATTCATGCAACATCAAAGAGAGCGGCTCACATCCAAAATGTAGGTGGAAACACTGGAAACTCTCGGATGGTTACCGCTAAACAGTTCAAGGAGCTGGAACCACCGGAGTTTATTGGAGAGCCAAAACCACTTATGGCGGAAACATGGATAAAGCAGATCACCAACATATTTGATGTCTCGGGATGCTCCGAGAGCAAGCAGTTCCTTCGCCACCTTCATTATGTTGCGTGAAGAAGCGGCAGACATTGGTGGGAATCAGTAAAATGTACCTGACTGACCTTTCAAGATGTCTTAGAGAAGTTCCAAGAGCTATTCAACGACAAGTACTTTCCCGAAAGTATTCGTCACATGAAAGAGGTGGAGTTTATCAAGTTAGAACAAAACAATATGACCGTGTCGCAATACGAGGCTAAATTTGCGGAGTTATCCCGGTTTGCATCCCATTTGGTCGATAATGAGGAGCGAATGACGCGAATGTTTTTAAGAGGTTTAAACCCAGAGATCGTCAATATCTTATTTTCATAAACTATGTTTGTACTCGGATGTTGTAAATAGGGCTCGATTATTGGAGTAGTGAACGAGTCAACGCTTAATCAAGGGAAAGCGGTGGCACAAACATGAAAATACCGATGGTAACATGATCATTGAAACGGTGACAACAAGCGTGGAGGGAATCAACATGCCAGAAATGGTAACCACTCCGGTGGTAATCATAGCCAAGACAATAAGAAGGAACATTTCAAGAAGAGGAGATTCAACAATGATGGAAAGACGTCAGCACCAACACCCGTTGTCAAGGAAGGAGAACGACCACCTATCATATGCTTCAAATGCGGAGGGGAGGGACACATCAGTCCAAACTGCATGATGCCATCCAAAGCCTGTTATAATTGTGGAAGAGAAGGTCACCTAGCCCAATTTTGTCGTTCATCGAAGACAAGTTCAGCTAGGATAGAGACACCAAAGGCCGTCCCAGAAAAGTCAAAGCCGGTGGTGCAAGGGAGAGCGTTTGTAGTGACCTTCCAGAAAGCAAGGAACCCGAACGAAGTCATCACGGGTAAGCTTATCATAAACTCTAGCAAAGTCTATACCTTATTTGATACCGGTTCTACCCATTCTTTTATTTCTCCTACTTGCGCTCAACGATTAAATTTGACTCCAGAGAAATTAGACTTTGACTTATCTATTGAAACTCTATTAGGAGAAACCTTCATTACATCCACTGTTTATAAGTCTTGTTTGATTCAAATCGGTAACCGTACGTTACCTGTAAATCTTATCTCCTTAAAAATACTTGCATTTGACGTGATTCTAGGGATTGATTGGTTAACTACTCATCATGCTAAAATTGATTGTTTTCGTAAGGTTGTTAGCTTTCATATTCCTAATAAACCTATTATGCAAATTCAAGCACCAAACCATTAAAATCAATCACGGTCATCTCAAGCCATAAAGCTATTCGTTTATTGAAAAACGGATGTCAAGCTTTCTTAGCTCATGTCATGGACTTAAACAAAAATACGTCAAATTTGAAGGATATTTCTATTGTTAATAAATTTCCTGACGTATTCCCTGAAGAACTTCCTGGCCTACCCCCAGAGCATGAAGTTGAATTTTGTTTCAACCTTGAACCCGGTACAAAACCCATTTCTAAAGCCCCATATCGAATGGCTCCTATTGAACTTTAGGAGTTAAAGACCCAATTCATGTGAATTATTAGACATTGGTTTCATTCGTCCAAGACGTCTCCTTGGGTGCTCTTGTTTTATTCGTGAAGAAGAAAGATGGGAGTATGCGACTTTGTATTGATTATCGGGAGTTGAATCATGTCACCATCAAAAATAGGTAACCATTGCCACGTATTGATGACCTGTTTGATCAGTTACAAGGAGCATAATTTTTTTCAAAGATCGATCTTCGTTCTGGATATCATCAGCTAAAGGTTAAAACTTAGGATATTCCAAAGACTGCCTTCAGAACTCGGTACGGGCATTATGAATTCTTAGTCATGTCTTTTGGATTGACTAATGCTCCTGCTGCCTTCATGGATATGATGAATCGAGTATTTAAGGAATATTTGGATCATTTTGTGGTCGTCTTTATTGATGACATCCTCATATATTCCAAAATCCATGAAGATCATGAGCAACACTGAGGATGATACTCCAAAAGCTTCGTGAAAACAAGCTATATGCCAAGTTGAAGAAATGCGAGTTCTGGCTTGAGGAAGTTGCATTCCTTCAAGACGTGATATCAAGTCATGGAATATCTGTTGACCCAAAGAAAGATTGAAGCTATTCAAAGTGGAGCAACCTAAATCGATGGATCAAGTACGTAGCTTTCTCGGATTAGCTGGTTATTATCGGAGATTCGTGGAAGGATTTTCTCGAATCGCTACTCCATTAACTAAGCTGACTCGAAAAGATACAAAGTTCGGATGGAGCGAGGAATATGAGAAGAGTTTTCAAGAACTCAAGAGGAGACTCATTTCAAGACTGTTCGACAATACCATCCGGCTCGGAGGATTTCATCATCTCTATAGTGATGCTTCAAGCAAAGGGTTAGGATGTGTTCTCATGCAACATGGGAAAGTCATAGCCTATGCCTCACGACAACTCAAAGAATATGAGAGGAATTACCCTACTCATGATCTAGAGTTGGCGGTTTATCATTTTACGCTTAAGATTTGGAGGCATTACCTGTATGGAGAGAAGGTGGAGATCTACACGGATCATAAAAGCCTCAAATATTTCTTCACCCAAAAGGAACTCAACATGCGACAACGACGTTGGCTTGAACTACTGAAAGATTATGATCATACCATCCAATACCATCCTGGAAAAGCGAACGTGGTAGCTGACGCACTGAGTAGAAGATCATATACAAGTATGATATTGTCAACGCAAAGACCCATTTTGTGTGACTTGCAAAGGATGGAAATAGAGTTAAAGACTCCAGGGACCCACATGATGATGGCAAACATACGAGTAGAACCAACTTTAATTGATAAAGTTAAAGCTGCTCAAGCTACAGACCTGGAGCTAATGCGTATGAAGATGAAAGTGCAAGAAGGTGCTATGCCGGAAGCAAGAATCAATGAAGAAGGAATACTTCGAGTCAACTCCAGACTTTGTGATCCTAACAACCCTGATTTAAAGAATAAAATCATGATGGAGGCGCACAACACACCGTTTGCAATCCATCCTGGGAGTACCAAAATGTATCGTGATCTTCGACATACATTTTGGGGGAGCAATATGAAGAGAGATAGCAGAGTATATTCTGTTGGAATATCCTGTCAGTGCGTTTTACGCCGGACCTGATTACGTCTTTATTATTTTGTTGGAATATCCATGCTCATGCGTTTCTGGCTGGGACTGATTCCGCCTCTTTATTATTACATTGGAATATCCTCGTCATGCATTTTATTACTTGGGACGATTCCGTCTTTATTATTTTGTTGGAATATCATGTCTGTGCGTTTTATGCCAAACCTGATTTCGTTATTTATTATTCTGTTGGAATAACCTGCATGTGCGGTCTATCGCATGCTTGGTGATTTCTTTTGTTATTCCATTCCTTATTATACTCAGTTGATTAAAGTTTTGACTTCTATACTTCATGAAATTAGTGGAATAACCTTGATATTTGCGCTTCATCCAGTATCATTTCATGGAAATATTCTTCTGAGCATTCTTGAATTTTACTCTACAAAGCAGTATCATGTTGACAATTTGGTCGTTATTAGTTTCTGGATAAAATAATTCTTAAACTTGTTTTATTGAATTCTTATATCATTGTCATCATCCTCATGTTTATATTATGTTGAAAGTCATCGTGGCTGTGAGTGCATAGATGGACTTGGTATGATTATGACTGAGGATTATTAGGGTATAATCATGACCGTAATGTTACAAATGATATGAAAAAAAAGTCCTCATTAGCCCGTAGTGCATTGATGGACGATTGTTGGCATGATCATGACCATTAATGAATACACAAATATTCTTGGCCCGTAGTGCATGGATAATTGTGGTCGTGATACTAAAGAATATCCTTGGTAGTAGTGCGGGGGTGATTCGATGATGTGGATTATTTATTTATTGTTGAGTCCCAATGATAAAAGTGATGAAAAACCTTTTAAATCATAAAAGATAGTAGATTTTATTCTCTACTTGACTCTTTTAATGGATTGCTTGTTCATTGCAGATTAAACTTGATGTTTGTTATATTGTATCGGTTTAACACTATTTAAGGCTAATGATAATTTATTACGCATTATCTTAGTCATAATATTTCCTACTGGGCTAGTTGAGCTCACCCTTTTACTTTCATTATTCTCTTCAGGAAATGAGAACGTAGCAGGGACTAGTCGGGGAACGGAGTGACGGACCAGATGATAGCATTAGTAGTCCTCACTATTCAGTGAAATAGTGGAAAATAAATGTAATAATATTGAATTTGAGTTTGTATATTGTCTAGACGATAATATTTATATTAAAACTCACAGCTTATGTTTTGTCGTACTTTAAACGATAGTTGTATAATTAAGTTGTATTTGTATTCTGTACCATGTATTTGACGACTCAGAATAGGTGATGTATACCTATTTTGGGGGCGTCACATTTTATGTCCTCGGCGACTATTGTTGAGATCCATTGATACTTCTTGTTAACCTTGAATTGTCATTATTGTTGTACCATTGAGAAATTAAAACTATATCGAGTGCCCTTATTGCTATATTATTTGCTAAGAAAACTTGTTGCTCATTCTTGCTTTCCCTAAAAACATTTCAGTAAAGGCAGAGCAAAGCAGACCCTCAGGCACTGATAAGGGCAAGGGCAAAGCTACGGAGTAATTCATATTTGTCTAGAGATATTATGATTATGTTAAGACATATTATGTTATGTATTAGTTATGTTTACACTATGTTTAATTATGATTAAGGTATGTAAGAGATGTTTAAGTTACAAAACCTTGGGACATGAATGATTATATTAAATAAATGTAATATATTCTGTTATTTCCGTTGCATGAGATATTTTTAGTCATTAGATTTGTAGTACGTGATACACTGAATTCGAGACGTGAGTGGTCTGAATTTAGGGGGGTCACATTTCTTGCCATTAAATCCCCTATCAAGATATGGCTATCATGTCTCTCTTTGGACATCCTACAATACCAAAACAACAATAAAAACATCAATATCATAATAAAATATATTCATTGATGAAATGAAAGGATATTTTATTATGTACCACTCATACTCGATGAATTTTCATAATCCATCTCTTAACATACTTTGTACGAGTTTTCTTTTAAGGTTAAAACCTAGGTTTCACGTTCCTAATGTTTATAACCTACAGCTTTGATATCAACCTGCGACGCCCCCAAATCTGGGTTCTCTAACCTCAGGTTTGGTGCTCACGATCCATCATCATCATAAACATTCTATAAACTATTACGGAATAATAAACATACATTGTTCGTTAAAATAAAGTCTTACACATAATTCCCCAGGTCTCATTAACCTTAACTTAGACATACCTTTAATATTACAAAAGGTTTACATAAATAATAATATCAATTTATATAATAAATAAACATTCTCATTAGTCTATTCTTGGACCTTTTCCTTGCCCTTGTCCTTCTTGGACGTCTCTGGCTTAGCAGAAATAAATGTCATTATATAGCAAGAGTAAGCAACTAATTTGCTTAGCAAGTTTATAAACAATGGAGATATATCATGATTAGAAAGAAATTTAGCTTTCATTGTTCAACAACATAATTCAAATATGAAATAACAAGAATTAAGAATCAATAATTGGATATTCGAATAATGGAATATTAGATACTGAGTGGTCTAGAATGACCATGAACATATACTAAGGTTGTCAGTACTTAAACTGGTCCTTTTAGTAAGTTTTGGTAATCGAGGGGATCAGCCTCTCATACCCGGTGAATTATGCATAAACACTCAATAACCGAGCAACAATTGTTTTCCAATATAATGCTTTAGTAAAATTGTTCTTTTTCTCAGTCTAGAGTCTTTACCAAATCAATTGGTTAGGAACAACTTTTAAAACGTATTTGATTCAATAAAATTTAATCATGCTTGATATAGCTGATACAACTAGAATAGATCTATCTCACAAATAGTTCATGAATGAAAGAACTTTAAATTGATTCACAGTTCAATAATAATAAAACAAGAATTCGATTGCACAAAGTGCGATTAACAATAATCATTAAGGATGTGAATAATCATCAATAATTATTCACTAACATACTTTGGAAAATAATAACTCAAGTTGAGTTAGGGAACTTGCCTCGTCTGTAGTCTACTGCTAAGTAATTTAATAAAACATCCTTCAAAGGACCTATCATTGATCTTTCAATTAACATCTCATATATGTATACATAACATTAGATTATCTAACATTTAATTAAATATTAGACATTACATTAAATCCTTAATAATATTATCATACCTTAATAATATTACTATCAAATAATAATCATCTTAAACTCAGTTAATCTTAATAATATTTTCTTAGTATTATTACACAATTAATAATACTTTAATCATTTACTAATATTATTAATCACTTAATAATATTTTAATCATCTTCTAATATTATTAACCTTTTAATAATATTTTAAATCATTGCTAATATTATTAAATATAATAATATTTTAATCATTATCTAATATTATTAATTATTTAATAATATTTTAATCTTCAACTAATATTATTAATCATTTAATAATATTTTAATTATCTAATAATATCTTAGTCTAATATTATTAACCTTTTAATAATATTTTAATCTAATATTATTAATTATATTAATAATATTTTAATTCAATATTAATTATTAGTTATTAAATAATATTTTAATCATTTATTAATGTTTTAATCTAACATTATTAATCCTTTAATAATGTTTTAATTCAACTTTTAATCTAAATATTATTAATTACTTAATAATATCTTAATATAATATTATTAATCTTATAATAATATTTTATTCATTTATTAAAAAAATAAACAATTTATTTTAATTGTTTACCCTTTAATAATTCTTTTATTTAATATCTCTAAAATGTCATAAATATATATAACATTTCATGAAAAATGACCAAACTACCCCTCAAAAATCTGATTACCTCATATCAATGGTATTTGGTCCAAAAATTACCCTTTTACCCTTTTTAACATTACATTACATTTTAAACATATTTACACATAAATCATCCATTTACATGAAAAATACCAAAACAGATTCAAAGTTTTCTTTTCTGGATTTGAAAGCTTATAACTCCTTTATGAACATATATTGTTTTTGGAATTTGTAAAAGTCATTTATTATTTTTAAGTAGCCTAAAACAGCCGGATATTGCAATATTTTTAATAAATTGAAACTTTGTCCAAACATTCTGAAACTTTTAGGGTATGTTCATATATATCACTTACATGTACTTCGGGTAAACATTTCATAATTGTTGAGGTTAATCACAAAGAGTTATTCAAGTTCACTTTTAAAATAGTACTTTCTTGTAAAATCCATAACTTTTATTCTACACATCCAAAAATAGCCATCTTTGGACAGGACCTTCATAACTTGTCATAGTATCATACCAAATTTTCCCAGAATTTTTAAAGCACAAAAAGTTGATGAAACAGTCCCTAAAAAACTTGACATAAACTTTATTTTAAGTTTTTCCTATTTCTTTTCATCTTGAATAGTTTCACAAGAACAACCAATATAGCTTGTACAATTAACATTTTTGAGTGCTACCACTTGGGTTTAATAGATAACTTACATATCTAGCACCGTCTTTGACGGATCACAAAAAGGAGTTATAGAACTCAAATGGTAGTTGAACAAAATAAAGGAAAATTAGGGTTTCTAGTCCCTTAAGGACATAGTTTCCTTTTCTTTCCTTTTGATCCCTATTCTAACACTCAAAAATATTTGATTCATAGAAGAAACACTTAATATCATATGAATCAAGAGTTTTTGAGTTTAGAACATAAGCTTTCCATTTCATCAAAACTTAAACAAACTAAAGGAAATAAATTATTTTAAAGGGTTATGCCTTGTTCTTCTTGCACACCTTCTTCTCCTACCAAATTAGTTTATATAATTTGATCTCATACACAAAGCTCTCTCTTTTTCCCTCTCTAGACCCCTGGCCATTCTCTTCCTTTTCTTTCTCTTTTGTTTTGGTTTGCTAGCTAGGAAATGAGAAGTAAAATGAAGTAAAAAGTGATTTTTTTTCAAATATGAAAAGTATATATATTTGGTTAATATGTAAAGATATATTAGGTATATCTATCTATAATCTCTCATCTCTTTCCCTCCTTCACATGCCACCACATGGTCTTCACATGGCCTCACTTTTGTTTTTAATTTTTTATAACATAGTCAAATAACCAAAATGCCCTTTAAGTAATGGGCCACCACTTGGGCTTCCTAAATAATGTTTTGGGCTTCTAATTTCTTTGGTTTGGGCCTTGTTTATAACATGGCCCAATACTTATAATCCTAACCTAATCATTTAGTTAGAGTTTCCATTTCACTCCTTTGGAATTTAAATAAGTACTTGTGTACATTTAATCTCATAACCCAATTAGACATGCTTAAATTAGGTTTTAAATAACTATTCACTTGAGATAATAAAATTAATCTCTTAAGTGTGTATACATTTATATACTAACATTCTTCAATATCATAACCCTTAGGTTATTTACTAACCATACCTAATGTAAAATTAGGTTATGTAGCTTTCTTTTAATTCTCTTCATATTAAATAAATATATGTGCATATTTATCACTATAGATAAAATAATCATATTATTTAAATATTCACATAATTATTCACTATATGTCACAAAGATTTCAATATCATGAATATTTAATTAACATATTTATTTACAGTGTGACTTAGAATTCTTGGTTATTACAAAAAAAAAATATACCCTCGAAGGGTGAGAAGTTCAGAAGAGATAGTGGCAGTTATCACTTGCGTAGAAAGAACTTCCGTAGTGATATTAGCCATTAAAAGATTGTCCAATGTGGAAGAAAAGATTTCAGTGGAAATAGCTGCTCCAAAACCGTTGATATCAACTCCTCGGCCGCAGATCCCCATTTCCAATTGAAAAAGGTTCCATAGAATTATGGAGAAGGTATAAGATTGACGACCAAATGTATTGTAGTCTTGTTAAGAGATAATCCCCTATCCTTCCCAATGCAGATAATGAAGCCAACGACCAAGATGGTTGAAAAAGTGCCACTAGGGAAGATTGTGGATTTCCTTAACAATATGGGACATAACGAAGAGAGAGTGGTAAAACAGATGAAAGAGGCACTACCCCAAATCTCCATCCCGGACCTGGTGTTAGCCTCAAAGGACCACCACCAAATTCTAGTCCAAGTGTTGGAAGAGGCACACTTACAGAAAACCATTGACACAAAGAAGTTTTGGCATCTGATTGGGCACGTACTAGACAGTAACGTAATATCATTTACTAACGACGATATACCAGCCAAAAGAATTGGGTATCGTAAACTATTGCACATTGCGATGTTATCATCAGGGTATGTGTTAAAAGGAGTACTGCTTGATGGTGGCACATCCTTAAATATTTGCCCATATGATACCCTGGAGAAGGTGAATATCAACCCGAATAGGATTCGAGATAGCTGTCGTGTGACACCCCCAAATCTGGGTACTTCATTCCCACAAGATTTTGTGTTCACTATCTAAACATTCATTTCTAACTACCCAAATATAATAAAATTTAACAATAAACCTTCCCATTAAAGGATTTCATCAATAAGTTCAATAAAATCTCCCAGGTTATCTAACCTTTAAATACAAACATCAAGTGCAAAAAATTAAATAATTACATCTCAACAATTAAAACAAAGTCTGACAATATAGAAATCAACAGATTTACAAGTCTTCAACACTTGTTCATCTTTCCTTTTCCTTTACTGGTTGTAGGTTCATTGACCTTCTTAACTTTAGCTGTAATTGTTATATAAGCAAGAGTGAGCAAACAAATGCTCACTTGAAGTGACAATGAATAAAAATATCATAACAACTGCCAAATAAATAGGCTCAATAAAACTGAATAATACTCTCTATCAATGATAATCAGGAACAGAATTTGAAATATATGTATATGAGGGTAACAAGACCACGAACAATGTCCAAAGTTATAAGTATTCTTTCAACTTAAACCTAAACAGTCATAAGACTGTAGGGGCTTCTCATACTTAGGGGGATCAGCCCTTCGTACAATGTATTATGCACAAACATCTAAACGCTTCACGTAATAATCCCCTATAATAGGGTTTTTCTTTGAAGTTTAAGAATACAAGTCCGCACCAAAGTAAGTTTGGTTTGGATAAATTTCAAGGGCAATTTAGAGTTCAACGAACATCAACTAATAATTAATTGAATCAAAAGTGTGATAACAATATGCTATGGAATAATCATGAGTCATAAGAGAAATCAACATTATACATCGCAACCATGTTTTAGAAATGAACTAGAAAGTGTAGGCATTGAATATTATAACAACCTTGCTTGAACAACAATAAGCTAAGGCTATAATCTTACTCAATAAAAGAAGTGAGTTAATTAACGTGCATGATTAATAACAACTTGACGAATAAAACTTGATTAACATAAGAATAACAGAATTTAGGAACTTTCATAATAAGAAATAAAATAAAGTAAGGAACCCTTCTCAAAGTAAGAGTTAGGTTGAAGAGTTTGCGTGAACATAATCAATTTAGAAAAAATATATATAAGAAAGGTTTATAACTTGCTCAATGTATCAATAAGGTTTAAGCACTTGCAGAATCGTAAAAAGTAGAGTTAGAGAACTTGCCTCGCGCATAGGTTAAACAATCACTACTCACGTTCACCACAAGTCCTACACATACCATATGTATTGACAATACTTATTAGTTACACTAATATTAGCTTCATGAGTTTATTTCCCACTTTTATTATAGCTCACTAACTAAGTTCAAGTTTAAACAACATCACATCTTTTCATGAGCATCACATTTTAGCTCTAATACAACTGATTAAATTATCATGTCATTGCACTATATACACATTAGAAACTTGATACAACATCCTATTACATGTTCAACATGTTATCATTCCTTTAGACTAGGTTATACTAACACACAAAGGACTGCACTTGCATTCGTGCATCCTGACGCCCTCTCCAAGTGCATAACAGTCCTAAAGATGGCCATTTTGACACCTAATAGAGACATCAAAGTGACAAACTTAAAGAATAAAAGTTATAGGTCTACTCGTCCTCGTCCCGGGTCATCTTAAATCGCATCAATCGGAGTTCGTATAAAAATGTTATGCCCATTTTAATAAAAACATGTCCGGTCAGATTTTCTCAATATTTGTAAGTCAGACTACCCCCTCCCCCCCCCCCTCCAGGGCGGGGGTACCTTCTGTAGTTCGCGAACGAACACTTCAAAAAGCCAAATTAGGCCTAAAAAACTCCTTTCTAACAACCATACCAACTTACCCAAGTTGTAATATGTTTACAGAAACATAAACTAATGTTTCTAACCACATAAACAACAGAAACATCAAAATTATAACCTTTAATTTCACTATTTCTATTAGGTCTTCTTCTTTTGACATTCATAGCAAAATTCCTCACTGTGAATTCGTTTTACAACCAAAACAGTTAGTTTTAATTACTTTATTTTCGTTTCTTCATGTACTTTCACAATCAATAGCCAATTTATACATTATACTATGAATTAAACAGCAATTTTGACTTCAAAATAAGCCATATTTGTGACGCCCCCAAAATAGGTATACATCACCCATCTTGGGTCGCCAGATATATGGTACTGAATACAAATACAAACTTAAATATACAACATGAGCTGTGAGTTTTAATACAAATATTTTCTTCTAGACAGTATACAAACTTAAAATAAGTCCTCAATAAATTTATTATCACACTATTTCACAGAATAGTGAGGACTACTAATGCAACTATCTGGACCGTCAATCCATTCCCTGACTAGTCCCAGTTATATCCTCACCAGGTCGTTCCAATGAAAGAGGGGGCTTTCCGATAAGGATTTCTCCTTATTGGCACGCAATTAGGTGACTAAACCTCTCCTTGACAAAACTTCTAGACATTGTCAATATTGCAAATAATAATATGAATAACTTTGTCGTCTCAATTATTGATTTAATAATATATCATATTATGCAAATAATACTGTGACAATAATTGAATCAATAATATGAGAGATATGATGCAAAGAATTATTTGTAGCAATAATTGAGTATAATCGGAGTGTGACTTCACGTAAGCATCAATAATCAATATCGTGTGCTACTACGCAACCCCGTGTATTATTGTATTTTTTACTAAGGGTAGTTCAACAGCTTTTTAACAGTAACACTTTCGTAGTTATTTTTATAAAAGATAATTTTGTCGTTTTCTAACTACAATAATACTTCCGTTAATAGGGTCCACTAATGATTGTCGCCGCATTTGATATTCCCTAAAAAAAATATTCCCCACCAAACGAATATTTTATAACAACTTGCATACTTTGAAAAATTTATAAATATTACCCACAACTATAACATTATATCAAATCCACACCATAATATTTAAAAAATATTTTGAGAAATTTAAATCTTTATTCATAAAATTTGGGGTCTCACAATATTCATATATATTTCACTATTAAATAACTTTCTCCATTTATATCATATTTACATGAAGTAAACTACTCTAAATCATATACTAACATATAAAACAGTTTATCAACAATTATTATATATACAAATTATATAATCACAATTAACTAACCATATAACTTTTGCAGAGAACTTTTCATACAATAGAAAACTAGAACTTTAGAAGAAAACTAGAAATAAGAAAAGTAGGGTTATACCTTTGCTAGAAGATGATTACAACTACTACTTCTTCTAAATTCTCAGCTCACAAAGAATTTTCTCTTCTTCCTTCTCTCTTTTCTTTCTTTCTTTCTTCTCTCTTTTCTCATTTTTCTCTTCTTCTCTGTTCTTTCTCTTTTCCAACTTACGTAACTTAGAAAATATAACATATAAAATAATATGTATTAATATATAATACAAATATATATGTAACTGTTGTCAGTTATATCTTTTCGAAAATCAAAAGCCATAAGGCTTGTTTGGCTAAACCACTTTAAAAATTAATAACTTAAAATCCGTATGCCTTATTTGGTAAAACCTATTTAAATTAAAGACTTAACATTCATTAAGCCTTGTTTGGCAAAACTGAATTAAACTCCTTAATTTATTTTAATAACTCATTTATAGTATAGTTTATGGTCACACTTTATTTAATTAAATTTCCATATTCAAATTTAATTAAACTAAAGCCATTAACAACTTATTAAATCCATTTGTCACATAATCATATTACTACAAAATTAGAATTTTCATTCAATAAATTTTAATAAATTAATACATCACTTTAATTACCAAATTAAATTAATTACATTTTAATAATTCATTTAATCCATATCAACTCTCTAATTTAATTATTAAATTAAATTAGAATATTATCTCATAATAATTAATTTCCTTAACTCATAAATTATTTATTTAACAAATAAATAATCAAATTAAACCAATATTTATTCAACAATAAACACATCAATTAAAATATTTATATAATTTAATAAATATTTAGAATTACAATTTAAAATTTTAGATTGTTACATGTCGACGCCGGGAAAATTCCTCAATTCCTAGGTGTTTGGTTCTTACCTTTTATGTTTTCTATGTGGTTTAATTTATCTTACTTTAAAGGGTGAGATTTTAGGAAGAGATCGACATACAATGTCGACGATTTGAAAAGTTTGATTTTAATTAATTGGACCGAATAGACAGAGCCGCCAGTTGGTATGAGTTAAATGGTTGTACCAACTTATCCAAATATTGAAAGATTTTTGTAATATGGCCTAATATGTGACACTGTTTAATTGGTCTGGAAACCGAGATTCATAGAGTTCGGGGGCTTGCTTAAGCAAGGGGAAGGTGTTAGGCACCCCCCGACTTTCGTTAAAAATGGTTACCGCGTCTTTTTATTCCCTATGCATTGTGTGTGTGTGTGTGTTTAAAAGCTTTTGAAAAGATGTTTTGTGCATTATTTGAAAGTAGTACTATGCATCTCTTGTACCTATGTATATACAAAGTGTTTAACTTATTAAAAAGTTCAATTTTAAGTAAAGAATATAAAAGTGATGTTTTGAAAAGCGATTTTCAAACCTTTATGCTCAAATAGGAATTGAGGCCTTTGATACTTCCATTTTATTCCGTATTCGGCTTGATTTTATTATATTTAAGATGCAAAGCATCTTTCACAGTATAATATTATATATATATATATATGTGTGTGTGTGTGTGTGTGTGTGTGTGTGTGTCAGACTTCTTATGGACATGAGAGCCATCGAAGTAAGTCCGAGCACTATAACCACATTTTTCACTATATTGGGGCCTTAAACCTGTTTTAACCATTTTAGAATTACAATTTAAAATTTTAGATTGTTACATCCTTCCTTCCTTACAAGGATTCTGTCCCCAGAATCACAACTCAAACAAATCATTCGTCACATTTTTCCCTTCGTACAAGGATTATGTCCCCAGAATCGAACACACAATTAAACAAATAATTCAGGATAATCTTTCATCATTTTATCTTCGAGTTCCCACGTAGCTTCTTCAGCATTGTGGTTCCTCCATATCACCTTCACGGAAGGTATTACTTTATTCCTGAGCACTTGTTCTTTCCTGTCAACTATCTGAATAGGAATTTCCTCATAAGATAAGTCCTTATCGAACTGTAATGGTTCGTACTCGATCACATGAATGTAATCAGGTTTATACGGTCGTAACACCAAAACATGAAAAACATTGTGAACGTGTTCCAACTCTGGAGGTAGATGTAACGTCCCCATATCTATACTCCCATGGTATCTGATATGGTGCTTACAACGAATCAATATAATACATTTAAATCAATACACCCATGGTATCTGATTATAAGCTTATATTAAATTTAGGGACTATCAAATATAATTCTCATAGATCCCAGATTCACAATATCCCATAACAGATGACAATTCTCAAGAGAACTATTACTATGTTTGGATACCCTCACTTGGATATATGAACTGTATCTGTGAATAGAATCTATCAATCCCAAATCCAGAATATCAGTAATAACATGAACAATCCATATTACTAATACCCTCACCCAAATGTATAGTCTATGTCATGTGAATTTATACTATCGTGTCGATAGTAACTATCTATCCGAAATCCAGAATATCAGTAATAACATGAATAATCCATATTACTAATTCCCTCACTCAGATAAATAGTTCCCAAGGATCTCAACTAGATTCAAAGAATTCTAAATTTACATCTATATATGTAAGAAAACACGGTTGCGGAAATAAAAAATGCTATATATATATATAAAGGTTCGATTACATGATTCTCATAACGAGTTTCTTATTACAAAGTATTCAACTAGACATGAATATAACCTAATCTAAGAAGGGACGCTTCCCTTTATCTACTCCAGATGTTCCATGATTACCATCTAAAACTACAAAGGGAATAATTTGCAAGGGTGAGCTATGACATGCTCAGTAAGTTTTGTATTTATAACAATATATGATTTGAAGAAATACAACAATTCAAATTTCGACTGATAGTTGTTACCATTTTCTGGATTTTTATTTCTATCAGTCACACATACTTAGAAATTTTGTTTAGATATGAGATATGGGATCAGCCTATTCAACATTCTAGGAGTATGCATCTCATCCTACCAGTGCTCAAATGCACCCAAATTAATGTCAATATATTATCGACTGAATTATGATCCCTTACGGGATACCCAACTTCAGAATATGATGTCTTACCAAACAATTTGGTTTGACACAATAATTTATGCTTAACAATCAATATGAATAAACAATTCATTTCTTAGTTATACTGAAGCTATATCAATAACCTTACAATAAAAGGTAATTCAAATATAGGTATAGTATATTATATCAACAGCATATCAAGATAAAAACCTTGTTCAATGAATAAACAGGGTTGGGAAATTTGCATAAGTAATTTAAGGTTTAAGAAGAACTTGCCTAAGCGTAAATCAGTCAAGTTATCCTACTCAATTCGTTTAATAAATACATACGATGTTCATATATATAAATCTAACACGTTAGTATTGATAACAATACTCAAATATAACATTTATATAAGGTCGGGTTAGATTCGATAAGGTTTCGGTGTTCAATGTCTTTACCGAATACTAAATTAGTTGATATGTGGACTAAATTTTATTTATAAATTTTATTATATTTTTAAATAATTTATATATCCATTATAATAATTTTTAGAAGTTTTAAAATATTTTTAAAACATTTATTTATCCTTTAAATGATTTTTAAATAATTTATTTCTATTTTAGGTAATTAATATTTACTTAAAATTTTACAATAACATTTTTATTATTTTTAAATAATTTATAACCATTTATTATGATTTTATATTATTAATATTATTTTTCGATAATTATTTAGTATTTATAAATAATTATTCTAATTACCTTATTATTAAGTTAATTATTAATAATATCTAAATAAAATAAAATATTTATTGAATTTATGTTAAAATATCGTAAATTAATTATAATTATTTAATATAATTTTGAAAAAAAAAATTGTATTTATTTCTATTTATTTATTAATTATTTTTAATTTTTATAAATTTATTTTTAGAAAAACAGTTTATGTCCGTCGCAAAAGCACTTCAGTGACCGGAAGTGTCGCTATAGGTGTTCTTGAGCTTCTGGGCAAACAGTTGGTCATGGTCGAGGGACCAGTTTGACCACGATTAATCTAACTATGGTTTTTGATTCTGGGTTTGGACAATTATTGGTGTTATAGTACTCTTACAGTAGTACAACATCAAGCAAACTTCATGCTTTAACCTACATATAACAAGTAGCTATAGAGGCTCAAAGTCACTATCAGAGCTGTTCTTGAGTTTCTAGGCAACCCAGAACAGTGGTCATGGCTGGTCAACGGTTTTGTGGCTTTAATATCTCTGATTCTGTGTACTAGATGTGTATTGCGTTTGTTGTAACACGTAGTATATATGTCAGAGTACATATATATAACACTAACTTGAACAAAGTATAAATCTAAGGTCTCTATTTATGTTGGTCAAACTACAGCCAAAAGTTGTTCTTCGTGTTCATCAGTTTTCTGGGTAACCCAGAAAACTTGGTCAAGCTCGATCAACGACTTTTGACCATTAGTTCCAGTAATCCTATGAGTTGTTTAAGCAATTTAAGATCATAGATATGTAATATGGATATCAAAGTGTTAATCTAAAACAAAAATTTACAAAAATAACAAACAGAAAGCGATCAAATGAGTGGTCAAAGTAGCTGGTTCAAACTGTTCTTGAGTTTTCTGGGTAACCCAGAAAATAGAACTTCGTGAACGGTCAACTCACTTTGACCACCTATAACTTGCAATATGTGGTTCTAATGAACCTGTTTTCTTTTCCAGATTAAAGACCTACTATCAGGCTACCAATATCATACAAATAACAGACCTAAACATATAACACATACGAATCTACAAGCTCTAACATTCGCCTGTCAGACTTGATTTTCAAAATTTCCAGATTTCTAAAAACACTTAATTAAGGCATCTAGATGTTATGAAAATGTGTTCTATCAATCTATCATACTTTCTAACATACTAATACATAGTTCTAAACATCTAAACAATAAAATTAACAAAGGATCAAAGAGCTAGCTATGAATTAGGGTTTGCACCTTACTTGCTTTGATTTTGTATTCTAGCTTATGAATTGGTTGTTGTTATCACCCAGGCTTGATTTGGTATGTATATAAGTGTATAATGGTTTAAAGATTTCATGAGTTAATTTGCTCTGATCTAGGGTTCCTATATATATTATTCTTCAACTTGGCTTGTTAGACATTTTCAAGTTACTTGCCTCCATAAATATCAGATCTGATGACTCTACTCATGCTTGGGATTTATAAGCATGTCATGTGCAGCCTAGGAACTTGCATTGGTGACTCATAACCTACTTGTGAGCTAGTTAGGTTAGTTTAGTAGCCTAATTATGCCCTAATCTTCATTAATCTTGATTAGGGTTTTGTTTTTAATGATTAGGATTGTTAAATGATGTTTATTAGTACCTAATTGAAGTTTAGTAATCATGATTAGGTGTTAAGATAATCTAATTAGGGTTAAATTAGCTAATTAGGGTTAGGTTTACAAATTAGGGTTAGGGTTTTGCTAATTAGGGTTAGGATTTGTTAATCTAGGATTACTAACCTAGATTTCCCACTAATCCTAACAAGCACAAAAAAGCGTTTTGTCAGTGTAAGAACGACAAAGCAGCTTATCCAAACAAATATACCGAAAAGTCTGATTTCAGAAGAAAATTTTTAAGCACGAGGTGTCAAGCACGACGTTTTTAGGACAAAATTTTATTTGACAAAATTTGTTAAACAGAGTATATATTAACACATACCACATTTAGAATGGAGAAACTTTATTGATATAACTGAATTTTACATAACCGAGTCTTATTAGGGTTTTGGATTTTTACATTCACCCCCACTAATAAGAATTTCATCCTCGAAATTACAGTATAAGTTAAGTAAATAGTTGAGGATAGTTCTCTCACATTTTATCTTCGAGCTCCTATGTAGCCTCTTCAATGTTCTAATTCCTCCAAATCACTTTGACCGATACTATCACTTTATTTCTTAGGACTTGCTCTTTACGGTCGACGATCTGCATATGTTCTTCTACATAAGAAAGATCTTCTTCGATTTGGATTGGCTCATAATTTATAACGTGTTTATAATCAGGTTTGTATGGTCGTAATACAGACACATGAAACACATTATGAATATGGCTTAACTCAGGAGGTAATGCTATTTCATAAGCAACTTCACCAATCCTTCTCAAAATTTCAAAAGGTCCAGTGAATCTCGGACTTAGTTTTCCTTTCTTGCCAAAATGTATCTTGCCCTTCCAATGAGATACCTTCAAGAATACGTGGCTTCCTATGTTAAAGTTTCGTTGTTGACGATGTGTATCAGTGTATTTCCTTTGTCGATCTTGAGATGCTTGTAATAGTTCACATATAATTCTGATGGTTTCAGTTGTTTGTTGAATTATTTCAGGTCCTAACATTTGTCTTTCCCCGAATTCATCCCAACACAAAGGTGTTCTACACTTTCTCCCATATAAGTCTTCATAGGGTGGCATACATATGCTAGCATGATAACTATTGTTATAAGAAAATTCTACTAAAGGTAACTGATCTTCCCAACTTCCTCTAAAGTCTATGATACATGTTCTCAACATATCCTCTAATGTTTGTATGGTTCTCTCACTCTGTCCATCAGTCTGAGGATGAGAAGCTGAACTCAATCTTAATTGTGTTCCTAAGTGTTTCTGAAGACTTTTCCAAAAATTTGAAGTAAAACGTGGATCTCGATCTGATACTATGGAAACAAGCACTCCATGTCTAGAGATAATTTCATTAATGTATAGCTTGGCAAGGTGATCTAAGTTATGAGTAATTTTAATAGGTAAAAAGTGAGCTGATTTGGTTAAACGGTCAACAATTACCCAAATGGCATTATGGTCCTTTTGTGTAGCTGGAAGGCCTACAACAAAGTCCATGGTTATATGTTCCCACTTCCACTCAAGAATTGGTAAGGGTTGAAGTAAACCACTCGGCTTTTAATGCTCAGCCTTAACCCTTTGACACGTGAGACATTTGTTTACCCATTCAGCTATTTCTCTTTTCATATTCGACCACCAAAATTGTCGACTTAAATCCTTGTACATTTTAGTACTGCCAAGATGTATGGAAAATTTATAATTATAAGCTTCATTTAAGATTTCTTCTTTTAAAGCTTAGTTTAACGGAACCCAGATTCTATCTTCATATCTTATTATTCCATCCTTATCTATTCTGAATTTGCTATACTTGTCTGTTGGGGTTTTGGCACAGAAACGCACAACGGAAATAAAAATTTTAAAGCAATTTACGAAACCCTAAAATAGGATCCATGCGAAAAATTCAATTAATTTAGAGGTTAGAAATTATACCGATTAAGAAACTGAAAGTGATACGATGAATCTCCAATGCAATCCATGAATTAAGAAACTGGAATTGATTCGATCGAATCTCCAACGCAATCCAAACGAGCTGCGTCTCTAAGGTATCCACACGAACGCTCCGCGAATCGTCCTACGATCTGCAGAAGAAGGAACCGCAGTACTAGCCACCAAGGATGAGGATTTTCGAAGCTGTTTTCTCTAGTCTCTCTATAAGAGCGGCTAGGGTTTTGTATTTTGACGTAAAGCCTAAAGTGACTAATATATATCATATATATAGCAGTTAGGAGGAATTAATCAAAACCTAATATTATTAAAATCTGAATTTATATATATCTTAATTAAGTCTTACTTAATTAATATACCTATATATGAATTATCCTATTAATTTAAATTCGTAATTTAAAATTCTATCAATCATATTGACATATTTAAATCTTTACAATTTAAATTAATTTTCTTTTAATTACGTTCTTTGTGTGTGACCTATAGGTTATTATTACGTTGGCAATAATTTTAAAATCATATTATAAAATTATAAGCAAATGTGAGCATCTAGTAATGCATCACTGCTACCCAAGTAATAATAAGATCGATGATTCGATGCAACCTTTTCATGACCAATGTTTTAATGTAATTTAATCCTTTTAACCTTAATATCCTTGATTAAACTCGAGTCATGGAATGTGTCATACTCTTCATAATTTAATCTGAGTTTTTCTTGATGATGAGTAGACTATATGAAACAAATCACTATTTGAGCATGGCCATGCATTTCATAGTCCTACTCAATCAAGAGGCCTATGGATATCACCCATAATATATAGGATGGTTAAATTCCATCTAGAGTACTCATATTTCTCACACGATTCATGATGAACCCAATAATCACCTTTATAGTCCACCCTATTAAAGGTGACATTTGATGTTATCAAAGTACATAAATTCTCGTGTAGTAATATAGCGATTTCAGGTCGGAGGACCATTACATCATTGTCACTATGAGAATTTCTAATGACACTTCGCATAATGCTCCATATAGAATTCTCATGGTGGGTATGTCCAGTACATCATTCTTTAACATGTACCTATGCATTGACTTAATATCTCATATATTTATGATCAATGAGATTTGGTCATCAGTCAATCCACATACTAGTCTCAATGCATCATTGTTGTCCCATCAACAATGATACTCGACTAGGGACATTTAAGAACAATGACACTAATTGTAATTATATAATCTCATGTTCAAGTCACATACTTGAAACTATATAATTTGTATCACTATTCTAAGGAATTTTATTATGTTAACAATTATATTACACAGTAAATAAAACCATAATAAAATCATATATTTATTCAATCAAATATAATATCAAAACGTTAAACAATTATATCAAATAATTGGCCTCTAGGGCATAAACTCTAACATTGTCATGAGTTAGATTAGACTTATACTTCAGACATTCTTCATCCTTTTTCCTTTATCTCTTTGATTCTATCAAGTAGAGATGAAACTCCCTCTAAACTGTATAATTTTTGGGTTGAGGTAGTTGGACATTCCACCTTAATTTCTAATTTTTCAAAATCTTTTATTAACCTATCATTGGTGGTTACTGCGTTCAATTTATCTTGATTCTTTCTACTTAATGCGTCAGCTACGACATTGGCTTTACCGAGATGATATAAGATTTCACAGTCAAAATCCTTTATCAGCTCTAACCATATTCTCTGCCTTAAATTTAGTTCCTTTTGTGTAAAAATATATTTCAGACTTTTATGATTTGTATATATTTCGCACTTCACCCCGTACAAGTAATGTCTCCAAATTTTTAGAGCAAAAACTACCGCGGCTAACTCTAGGTCATGAGTAGGATACATCTTCTCATAATCTTTGAGTTGTCGTGATGCATAAGCAAACACTTTCCCGTATTGCATCAACACACACCCTAAACCTCTGTGTGATGCATCACTAAATACTATAAGGCCTCCTATATCATCTGGTAAGGACAACACTGGAGCCATGCTCATTCGCTTCTTCAACTCTTGGAAGCTCTCTTCACATTTATCTGTCCATGCGTATTTTATCGTCTTTCGAGTTAAATTGGTTAATGGGGTTGCTATTTTTAAAAAATCTTTTATAAACCGTCAATAATAACCCGCTAAACCGAGAAAACTTTGTACTTCTATTGGAGTTGTTGGTTGTTCCTAATTCACAATTGTTTCGATCTTAGTTGGATCTACAGATATTCCATTCTTGTCAATTACATGACCTAAAAATTGAACTCTCTTTAACCAGAATTCACACTTGTAAAACCTTGCATAAAGTTGTTCCTTTCGTAATATCTCCAAAATGACTCTCAAGTGTTCAGTATGCTCTTCCCGTGTTTTCGAGTATACCAGAATATCGTCGATAAACACTACAACAAATTTGTCTAAGCATGGTTTAAACACTTGATTTATTAAATCCATAAATGATGACGGTGCATTTGTCAATCCAAATGACATTACAAGAAAGTCATAATGTCCATAGCGTGTCCTAAACGCTATTTTTGGCACATCCTCCTTTCTTACCTTCAATTGATGATAACCTGTTCTAAGGTTAATTTTTGAAAAATGTTCGGCCCCCTTTAATTGGATAAACATATCATCAATCCTTGGTAAAGGATATTTATTCTTAATAGTTAATTTATTTAGCTCTCTATAGTCTATACATAACCTCATAGTTCCATCCTTTTTCTTTACAAACAATACTGGTGCTCCCTAGGGTGAAACACTATGTTGTATGTACTTTTTATCTAAGAGTTCATGTAATTGTATAAGTAACTCTTTCAGTTCTATAAGTTCCATTCTGTACGATGCCTTAGAAACTGATGTTGTTCCCGGTGCAAGATCAATGACGAACTCAATTTCTCTATCTGGAGGCAAACCTGGTAAGTCAGCCGAAAATACATCGGGAAAATCATTAACTATTGGTATTTGATATAGTTTTACTCTTTCCTGTCGAGTATCAACCATATAGGCCAAATACCCTAAACAACCCTTACTAAGTAATCTTTCTGCCTGAACTATAGTCAAGCATCGAGATTGCTTAGGTGAACAACTACCGTTGAACACTACCTTTGATTTGGATGCAGTCAAAAGATTTATACGTTTTTTATGACAATCAATCATCGCGTTATGGTTAACTAACCAATCCATTCCTAAAATTACATCAAATTCTCCCAACTGGATTGGTAAAAGATCTACCATAAAATTATGACCTTTTATCACCACACTACAATGTATGTATATGGTTTCAACCGGAATCCTATCTTCATTAGCAATTTCTACACGGAATGGTTTGTTTAAATTTTCACAAGGTATATTCAAGTTTTTAGAAAAACTTTTAGACACAAAAGAACAAGTACCACCAGAATCAAATAACACATATGCATTTAAAGTGTTGATAGGGATGATACATGTCACCACATCCTGTGAAGCGACAACATCCCTCACCGACATATTAAATGTTCTCGCGGTAGGTCAATTCTGAACCCCAACTGCAGCTACTGTTGACTGATTATTCTCTGGTACTCTATTCCCTTTTCCTCCTTGGTTCTTAGGTTTGGGACAATTCTTTGAAAAATGGTCCAACGAACCACAATTAAAACATTTATTTTTATTTGGGAGAGGACACTGTGGAGAAAGATGTCCCGATTGTCCATAATTATAACATTTTCTATGAAAGCATAGTCCTTTATGTTTCTTTCCACAAGTAGGATAAGGTTTAATGTTATTATTACTAAAGTTATTATTAGTATTACCTATCTTCTTTCCCAGATTGTTGGAAAAAGTAGTATCCCATTTCCGTTTGTTATTAAACCCACCTAAACTGGGTTTTGTCCTAAGTTTCCCTTTCTCATTTTGACTCTTCTTTTCCTAGTGAAATTTAATGAGACTTTCATTTTCACTTTCGGCTATAGTAGCTTTCTCGAGTATTTCAGAGAAAGTCTTTGTTTGGAATACTGACAACTTACTCTGAATCTGAGGTTTTAAACCCTCCTGAAACCTATGAGTCTTTCTAAGTTCAGTGGTTAGCTGATGAGCAGAAAACCTGAACAGTTCATTAAACTTGGATGTATACTAGGTTACAGTCAGGTCTCCTTGTTTTAAATCCAGAAATTTTATTTCCATGCGATCTTTCAGGGATTGGGAAAAATAATTTTCAAATAACAACTCTTTGAATCTATCCCAAGGAAAAATTTCAGTTCCTACCCGACCCTTGGTTGATTCCCACCAATAATTAGCCTCACCTTTCAAGAAAAAGGTTGCAAAAATTATTTTTTGATTATTATTGACATTGGTTACTAGGAAAAAATTCTCTATTTCAGAAATCCAAATTTATGCATCGACAGGTTCTGATGTACCTTTATATTCAGGTGGTCCAACTAATTTAAAATCTTTAAAAGAAGTATTTTGGTTTATAGGTCTATTTATAGCTCCTAGCATAAGGTCTACTAACTGCTGGGTAGAATCATCATCACTATTTATTTCTCTTTGGGGTCTTCTGGTTGGTGGCATGATTCTATATAAAAAAAACAACAAAAATTCACATAGGAATTTGAATAACACAAACATATCGTTTATTTATATATCACAAAAGTCTTAAAAAACAACTTAGTAGTTGTACATACTACTAACTTACAAACCACTAGTTATATTACAAACTTTGAATGCTTCTTTATTCATACTAATATAAAGCATTCAACCACCTATACTACTCTCTAGAATTCATTAATATTATCAAAGGAATCCTGAATCATGTGACAAACCACAGATCGGTCTATGAGATAAGCAGTTTTCTCCTCTACCGGATATCGAACTACTCGGCGCTGCAAATCATTAAAAGTATCTCAAACACCCAGAGATGTTTTAAGAAGTCTTGACTGAATTTCCTTCCTGCCCCTTTGTGCATGGTGCAGTTATACTTTTAGTCGGTGACTATGTCCCCTCTCATGTTATAGCATTCCCTCAACTATATCAGACCTAAACTTCATTTTATTATTCTCATATTCTGTTATCTTCATTAGTGATGTCATTGCTTCATCATGTTCATCAATTCTCATTAATTGTCCTGCTACTAGATCTTCTTCTTCCTCAGCATCTAGCAGTTGTTGATCATGAAGCAATTCTTCATCCTCTGCATCACTAGCTATAAATGATTCAATTTGTGGTGGATTGTTTGCTATCACCATTTTCTCAATATTGGAGTTGGCCATCTATAAAAGAAAACTCCCTTAATACTAGTATAGAAATTTACACAACATAATATTTTTAATGTTATATTTTATGTGTACTTTAAAATTTTTATGGACTCGAAGACTATATACTAAGATTTCTCTTCCTTATATCTATAGCCTTGTGGCTTTGATACCAAACTTGTAACGCCCCCATATCTATACTCCCATGGTATCTGATATAGTGCTTACAACGAATCAATATAATGCATTTAAATCTATACACCCAAGGTATCTGATTATAAGCTTATATTAAATTAAGGGACTATCAGATATAATTCCCATAGATCCAAGATTCACAATAACCCATAACAGATGACAATTCTCAAGAGAACTATTACTGTGTTTGGATACCCTCACTTGGATATATGAACTGTATTTGTGAATAGAATCTATCTATCCGAAATCCAGAATATCAGTAATAACATGAACAGTCCATATTACTAATACCCTCACCCAGATGTATAGTCTATGTCATGTGAATTTATACTATCGTATCGATAGTAACTATCTATCCGAAATCCAGAATATCAGTAATAACATGAACAGTCCATATTACTAATACCCTCACTCAGATAAATAGTTCCCAAGGATCTCAACTAGATTCAAAGAATTCTAAATTTACATCTATATATGTAAGAAAACACGGTTGCGAAAATAAAAGATGATATATATATATATATTAAGGTTCGATTACATGATTCTCATAACGAGTTTCTTATTACAAAGTATTCAACTAGTCATGAATATAACCTAATCTAAGCATGGACGCTTCCAATTATCTACTCCAGATGTTCCATGATTACCATCTAAAACTGCAAATGGAATAATTTGCAAGGGTAAGCTATGACATGCTCAGCAAGTTTTGTATTTATAACAATATATGATTTGAAGAAATACAACAATTCAAATTTCAACTGATAGTTACCATTTTCTGGATTTTTTTTCTGGCAGTCACACAGACTTAGAAATTTTGTTTAGATATGAGATAGGAGATCAGCCTATTCAACATCCTAGGAGTATGCATCTCATCCTACCATTTCTCAAATGCACCCAAATTAATGTCAATATATTATCGACCGAATTATGATCCCTTACGGGACACCCAACTTCAGAATAGGATGTCTTACCAAACAATTTTGTTTGACACAATAATTTATGCTTAACAATCAATATGAATAAAATTTTCATTTCTTAGTTATGCTGAAGCTATAGCAATAACCTTACAATAAAAGGTAATTCAAATATAGGTATAGTATATTATATCAACAGCATATCAAGATTAAAATCTTGTTCAATGAATAAACAGGGTTGAGAAATTTGCATAAGTAATTTAAGGTTTAAGAAGAACTTGCTTGAGCGTAGATCAGTCAAGTTATGCTACTCAATTCATTTAATAAATACCTACGATGTTCATATATATAAATCTAACACGTTAGTATTGATAACAATACTCAAATATAACATTTATATAGGATCGGGTTAGATTCAATAAGGTTTCGGTGTTCAATGTCTTTACCGAATACTAAATAAGTTGATATATGGACAAAATTTATTTATAAATTTTATTATATTTTTAGATAATTTATATATCTATTATAATAATTTTTAGAAGTTTTAAAATATTTTTAAAACATTTATTTATCCTTTAAATGATTTTTAAATCATTTATTTCTATTTTTAGGTAATTATTATTTACTTAAAATTTTACAATAACATTTTTATTATTTTTAAATAATTTATAACCATTTATTATGATTTTTATATTATTAATATTATTTTTTGATAATTATTTAGTATTTATAAATAATTATTATAATTACTTTATTATTAAGTTAATTATTAATAATATCTAAATAAAATAAAATATTTATTGAATTTACATAAAAATATCAGAAATTAATTATAATTATTTAATATAATTTTTAAAACTAATTTTGTATTTATTTATATTTATTTATTAATTATTTTTAATTTTTATAAATTTATTTTTAGAAAAACAATTTCTATCCGTCGCTAAAGCACTACAGTGACCGGAAGTGTCGCTATAGGTGTTATTGAGCTTATGGGCAAACAGTTGGTCATGGTCGAGGGACCAGTTTGACCACGATTAATCTAACTATGGTTTATGATTCTGGGTTTGGACAATTATTGGTGTTATAGTACTCTTATAGTAGTACAACATCAAGCAAACTTCATGCTTTAACCTACATATAACAAGTAGCTATAGAGGCTCAAAGTCACTATCAGAGCTGTTCTTGAGTTTCTAGGCAACCCAGAACAGTGGTCATGGCCGGTCAACGGTTTTGTGGTTTTAATATCTTTGATTCTGTGTACTAGATGTGTATTGTGTTTGTTGTAACATATAGTATATATCTCAGGGCACATATATATAACACTAACTTTAACAAAGCATAAATCTAAGGTCTCTATTTATGCTGGTCAAAGTACATCCAAAAGTTGTTCTTCGTGTTCATCAGTTTTCTGGGTAACCCAGAAAACTTGGTCAAGCTCGATCAACGACTTTTGACCATTAATTTCAGTAATCCTATGAGTTGTTTAAGCAATTTAAGATCATAGATATGTAATATGGATATCAAAGTGTTAATCTTAAACAAAAAGTTACAAAAATAACAAACAGAAAGCGATCAAAAGAGTGGTCAAAGTAGCTGGTTCAAACTGTTCTTGAGTTTTCTCGGTAACCCAGAAAATAGAACTTCGTGAACGGTCAACTCACTTTGACCACCTATAACTTGCAATATGTGGTTCTAATGAACCTGTTTTCTTTTCCAGATTAAAGACCTACTATTAGGCTACCAATATCATACAAATAACAGACCTAAACATAAACACATACGAATTTACAAGCTCTAACATTCGGCTGGCACACTTGATTTTCAAAATTTCCAGATTTTTAAAAACACTTAATTAAGGCATCTAGATGTTATGAAAATGTGTTCTATCAATCTAACATATTTTCTAACATACTAATACATAAATCTAAACATCTAAACAATAAAATTAACAAAGGATCAAAGAGCTAGCTATGAATTAGGGTTTGCACCTTACTTGTTTTGATTTTTGATTCTAGCTTCTGAATTGGTTGCTGCTATCACCCAGGCTTGATTTGGTATGTATACAAGTGTATAATGGCTTAAATATTTCGTGAGTTTGCTCTGATATAGGGTTTCTATTTATAGAATTCTTCAACTTGGCTTTTTGAACATTTTCAAGCTACTTGCCTCCACAAATATCAAATCTGATGACTCTACCCATGCTTGGGAATTACAAGCATGTCATGTGCAGCCTAGGAACTTGCATTGGTGACTCTTAACCTACTTGTGAGCTAGTTAGGTTTGTTTAGTAGCCTAGTTATGCCCTAATCATTATTAATCTTGATTAGGGTTTTGTTTTTAATAATTAGGATTGTTAAATGATTTTTATTAGTACCTAATTGAAGTTTAGTAATCATGATTAGGTATTAAGATAATCAAATTAGGGTTAAATTAGCTGATTAGGGTTAGGTTTACAAATTAGGGTTAGGGTTTTGCTGATTAGTTTGTTAATCTAGGGTTACTAACCTAGATTTCCCACTAATCCTAACAAACACGACAAAGCATTTTGTCAGTGTAAGCACGACAAAGCAGCTTGTCCAAACAAATATACTGAAACGTCCGATTTCGGAAGAAAATTTTTAAGCACGAGGTGTAAAGCACGACGATTTTTGGACAAAATTTTATTTGACCAAATTTGTTAAACATAGTATATATTAATACATAACACATTTAGAACAGAGAAATTTTATTGATATAACTAAATTTTACATAACCGAGTCTTATTAGGGTTTTGGGTTTTTACAGTAGAGGTACCTCGTAAGCCACTTTTCCTACTCTTTGTAGCACCTCGAATGGTCCAACAAACCTCAGGCTTAGCTTTCCTTTTTTACCAAAATAGATTTTCCCCTTTCAAGGAGAAACTTTTAATAACGCAAAATTTCCTACATCGAACTCACGATCTTGTCTGTGTTGATCAACATGTGTCTTCTATCCGTTTTGAGAAACTACCAATCTTGTCCTGATGAGTTTGACAACCTCAACAGTTTGTTGTACCAGTTCCGGTCCTAATAGTTGACGTTCACCGACTTCATCCCAACACAGTGGAGTTCTGCACTTTCTGCCGTATAATGATTCGTAAGGTGCCATGTCGATGCTTGCGTGGTAATTATTGTTGTAGGAGAATTCTGCGAATGGTAAATGTTCATCCTAGTTCCCTTTGAAATCCATGATGCATGCTCTGAGCATATCATGCAACGTCTAGATTGTTCGTTCGCTTTGGCCGTCTGTTTGCAGATGGTATGACGTACCCATTCTCAATTGTGTTCCCATGCATTCTTGTAGTCTCTTCCAGAAGTTTGACATGAATTGTGGATCTCTATCTGACACTAGAACTCCATGTCTCAAAATGATCTCTTTAACGTACACCTTTGCCAACTGATCAAGATTTAATCTAATCTTTATTAGCAAAATGTGTGCTGACTTCGTCAGCCTGTCCACTATCACCCAAATCGCATCGTATCCTCTCTGAGTAGTTAGAAGACCTACCACAAAATCCATTGTGATGTGTTCCCATTTCTATTTCGGTATTTCCAACGGTTGAAGTTGTGATGCCCCCAAATTCGGACCTCCACTTGGTCACTCGAATTTGGTTCGTCACGTGCTCATGGCATACAAGAAAACTAAAATATCACGTTCACAACGGAAGATCTAATTTGGAATAATATACAATGATTTATTATAATTATTCCCCCAAGTCTCGCAACCTACAGTACTTAATAGATTACATAATAATATCGAATAAAGACTTATTACATAATTCTACTTAATCTTAAACATAGTTTGAAAATAGTCTTAAAACAACATAATAATCTTAAAACATAAAGAAACAAGCTAGTCGGTAGCCTTGCCCTTGCCCTTGTCTTTCCCAGAGACACTTTCCTGTTCCGCCTTAACTGAAAGGTTTTAAATAACCAAGGATGAGCACAAATTGCCCAACAAGTAATATACAACAAGGGTGATGAGTATTATATCACAAGTTTGAAATATCAAAGTATAGTCTCTAAGATAGTTCAAGGTATTAGAATAATATCATGAATCAATGAATATCAACGTTTCTCGAATCAAATCTTTGGAATATGAAATGATAGTTCAATATAGATCAACAGATATATATGAATTCAAAGGCTATCAACGTATCCAACTGGATAAAACAATTCATACTAAGTAGTCACTAAGGACGATTGAACATCTACTAGAATTACAAATATTAAACTGATAACCCAAAAGAATCAAATACTATAGATGATCAGTCTACAATACTCTAAGTTATTCATAACACCATAGTAATATCCGCTCATGTGTTGGGGTTTCCAACAACATACACTCCCCTTACCATAAGGGTTGTTCAACTCAGTTTTCAAGATTTCTGCACCAATCAATTGGTTTGGACAGTTTTATAAACATGCATATAGTCTAGCCGAATTAATGGCATAGACCCTTTCACAATATTCAAGAACAATACCAAGTTCAACATGAATAATAGTTTTCACAAGGGTTTAAATATACTAGCTCAATTGAACGAATAAGTAGAATAACTTGCATTCAAAGAGATAAGGTTTAGATAATTGCTTACGATATCCATTGAATAAAGTAATGCAAGGGTTTAGGATATTTGCACAATGTAAAGGATAGTTCAGATACTTGCCTTAAGCGTAGTTTATCCACGTTAATAAATCAACACTTTCGATTCCTATCTATAGTGTATTATAAGTACAAGATGCTCATTAGCTAACACATTCTTTAATCAAGCTCGACATGATTCACATATGCACATATAGTACAAAATCAGCTTATATGTTTATCACGAAATCAAGTATCTATTTACTTTATAAGAAAATTTATAAAGCTCAAGGTTAAGACCTTTTTATCCATGGACTTTCCTTTTACAAGGAAAACACCATCATATTACTTAATCATCACATATATACATGTATCAGTAGGTTTAAAACCACTTTTAGCAATATAGGCATTATACAAGTTAACTGTCCAAAATCAGATTGCATGATCTCAGATTCAAATCAGGCGTGCAGCGCCATGGTAGTAAAGTTTAAAATGTCAAGAATTTTCTGAAACCCTCAGCCAAGTCAAGACTCAGTTGTTGCCTTGTGGTTCCTGTCCGTCTTGAACACAACATTCATACATAATATATTTTGTCATGTTAAAGGTCTTTTCATGCTTCTCAAGTCAATCTAGGTTTCCCCCTTTCATAATATAATTCTAAATTAAACATTTCAACAAGTTAAGGCCATTCAAGGTCATGAAACCACAAAGTCTATCCTGCTTGCTTTCTAAACATACAAGGTAGTTATAAAACTCATATTTGGCATACTTGTGAGTATTAATAACACATACGTGTAATTAGCATCGCTTTGGTTGAAAATATGCTTCGTTTATGCTTCACTTGAATTATGATACACAAGCATGGTATATATATATATATATATATATATATATATATATATATATATATATGTTTATGTTACATGAGTGAGCCTGAGAGTATCATCAAACATGATCACAATTATCAGATTCTAACCCTCAAGGTAGTTTGTCAATATTCACGTTCAAAATTTGTATTTGCATTTGTAAAGCTTACTAGTAGGTTCAACATGTTTATGTGTCCTTATGAATCATATACACACAACCAACATGTTTGTAAAGTCAGTATATAAACATGGCATACATACATATCAAGTTCCTTTCTAAAGTCCTAAATCCATTTTAAACTATACACTTTCGTTAATCATGTATGCTAGTCTAAACATGCTCACATTTGGTAGGAGGTTTTAAAACAGAAGGCTCAACTGAACTCAGAGGCCAGCGTAGCTGCGCTGTGCCTCAGTGTTAATCAAGTAATGCTTGCCATGTCCGGTTCGAGCCAGAACAATCGATTCAAGTAACTTCAAATTTCAACCACAAAAATTACTCATAAATTTGATTCTAAACAATCATATATTAGTTTAAACATGCTTATATGATTATATAACAACTATGTAATCATTACCCGATCCTTATTATCATCTAGCTCCACATAATCGAGAATTTGAAATTCAAGAACTCAAGAACTCTTTTGACAGAGAATGAAAATGAAAAGCAAAGAAGTGGAGTTATACCTCTGCAATGAAATGAACTTGCTGCTAAATGGACTCCCAATTCTTAGAATACTTGTATGCTCTCAATTTCACACTTAGCAATTCTCAACAATGCCAATTGGAGAAGGAAAGTCTATATATATAGAAAAACCAATACACAGACAATGCCATTTCCCACTAAATTAAACCCATAGATTGAAGGTTTGCATGAAGGTTACCAATTCCTACTCTTATGTTATATTTTATACACATATCAACCATACATTAGTTATAACTTAATGTCACAATATGATTTACATAATTAATATTTCAAGGTAGTAGATGTTATGCAACATACATATAATCTATGTACATTTTATTTTAATGTATACCTACATACATATTGTCACATAGATATTTCATAATGTATTTATAACATATAGTTCCAATATGCTTAATCACATTACTTCATACAATATAGTTTAATAAGACTTAATATAGGGTTGTTATATATAGTCACATAAATGTCACACTACACTATATAATATAGTTGTATTTTATATTTTTAATTATTGCTCACATGCACATAATGATCAATATAATCTTATTATATTCACAGACACGTGGCTAACAATAATAATCACATATAATTAATTAATCACCATCACAATTAATTAATACTATACAATAACAATTATCAATTATGATTAATTAATTGTTCACTTAATAATTCCTTCGTTGATTAATATTATTATTAATAGTTCTCATCACTGTGCCACACAAGGCTTTCACAATCTCATTGTCAACTCCACACTTCTCAATACGTATTAATCTAATACGAATCAATTGAATTATTCAACTTACAAAACATTAACATTGATATTCACATAAATATTTATTTCCATTAGTATATTCATTTAATAAGACGTGGAAATTCTCGAGTATTACATCCTCCCCCCTTATAAAAATTCCGTCCCGGAATTGCTACAAGGTTACACAAATAGATAAGGATAATCCCTCATCATCCTATCTTCTAACTCCCACATTGCCTCCTCGACATCGTGGTTACGCCAAAGTACTTTTACAGAAGAAATGACTTTGTTCCTTAAAGTTTGCTCCTTCCTATCTAGAATTTGGACAAGAATTTCTTAATACGCTAAGTTCTTCTCCACTTGAATGAGTTCATAAGAAATCACGTGTTTATAGTCAGGCTTGTACGGACGCAACACGGATATGTGAAACACGTTATGGATGTGTTCCAACTCAGGTGGTAGTGCAACTTTGTACGCTACTTCGCCCACTCACTTTAGTATCTCGTACGGTACTATGAATCTTGGACTCAGTTTTCCTTTCTTGTCGAAACGAATCTTTCCCTTCCATGGAGATACCTAAAAGAATACGAAACTGCCGACTTTAAAATCTCGGTCCTGCCGATGCTACTAGTCTGGCTCTTATCATTGTCACCACGTCTACGGTTTTTTGTACTAACTTTGGTCCGAGTATTCATCGCTCTCCGACTTCGTCCCAACATAATGGCGTCCTGCACTTTCTTCCGTAAAGAGCTTTGTATGGTGGCATGCCGATACTCGCATGGTAACTATTATTATACGCAAATTCAACTAAGGGTAGGTGGTCGTCCCAATTTCCCTTGAAATCCATTACGCAAGTCCTAAGCATGTCCTCCAGTGTTTGTATTGTTCGCTCACTCTGTCCGTTTGTCTGAGGATGATAAGCAGTACTTACTCTTAACTGTGTTCCCATCCTCTCTTGCAAGCTTTTTCAAAATTTTGATGTGAAACGCGAGTCTCGGACAGAAACAATCGATACCGGCACTCCATGTCGTGAAACAATCTCCTTAATGTACAGACTCGTTAACAGATTCAAACTGTAGCGGATCTTGATCGGTAGAAAATGTGCAATCTTTGTAAGTCGATCTACGATAACCCAAATGGCATCAAAACCTTTCTGCGTGACTGGAAGTCCTACCACAAAATCCATCGTAATGTGCTCCCATTTCCACTCTGGTATTTCCAACGGTAGTAGCAACCCACTCAGCCGCTGATGCTCTACTTTTACGCATTAATAAGTCAAACATCTACTAACGCAATCTGTGACTTCCCGTTTCAAATTGGGCCACCAAAAATGTTGCCTCAAGTCTCGGTACATCTTAGTGCTCCCCGGATGAACGGAATATGTCGTATTGTGTGCCTCGTGCAAAATCTATTCTCTTAACTCGATTATCGCTGGTACCCACACTCTTCCTTCGAATATTAAGATACCGTCTTTATCCAGTCGAAATTTCTCTTTCTCATTTCCTATAATCCTTTTCCTTATCTTCTCACATTCTTCATCTTTCAATTGTGCTTCTTTTACTCTATCCAACAATGTTGGACAAGCTTCCATTACAAATAACTTCTCTTCAAGCCTCTTCGGTCCCTTTACCTCTATTTCCAATTTCTCCATTTCTCTTATTAACTCTTCCTGAATCGTCAATTGAAACAACTTCTCCCTTCCCTTCCTACTTAGCGCGTCAGCCACTACATTCGCTTTCCTCGGGAGATAAAGAATATCATAATCATAATCTTTGATCAATTCCAACCACCTCCTCTAACACATATTCAACTCCTTCTTTGTGAAGATATATTTCAGACTCTTGTGGTCCGTGTATATCTCATATTTTTCTCCGTACAAATAATGTCTCCATATCTTCAACGCAAAAACTACCGCCGCTAACTCTAAGTCGTGAGTAGGGTATCATTTTTTTTAATCATTTAATTGTCGTGACGTATACGCAATGACTTTACCATGTTGCATCAGCACACAGCCCAGTCCTCAATGGGACGCATCACTATACACCACAATTCCTCCTGTATCATCTGGTAATGATAATACAGGCGCCTCGCTTAATATCTTCTTCAACTCTTGAAAACTCTCTTCGCATTTGTCAGTCCATATAAATTTCACCGTATTCCTCGTCAGATTAGTCAACGGGGTCGCTATCTTAGAAAAATCTTAGATAAATCTTCAATAATACCTGTAACGACCCCAAAATTCATACAATTTAATTCTCGACTTTGGTCGTTAATAATACATTTAACCTCTAATTTTACATCATTAAATGATAATACAACCATTGAAATTTGCGGAATAATTAAAATTTTCTATTACAAACTATCCTCGTTCCCAAAACCTTCAACCTTTACATCTAAATTTCTCATAATCATTTTAATACTACAATAGTTTACATTGCAAAACGATGTTACAATTCAACATTAATACATTATTCGGAACCTTAAACATGGTTCCAATAGTAATAACACAACCAAAGTGTATAAATCTTCAAGTATCACATCTGATGCAAGTCTTTCAAGTAACACATATTTTACCTTGAAATCTTGACCTGCAAAAATGGCTATTTGCAAGATTGAGCTCGACAGCCCAGCAAAATCTAACAGTTTTCATGCATCACGTAGCATATAATAACATGCTCAACATGCATCTATTAAACATTGGACTATCATAACATACAGGCTACAGTTCATATAACAAATATAAAGATTGAGTTCCTTACTCAATCAGCATGCTTTACTCAATCAACGTAGTCATAAGTTGACTTTAGCGTTTCATGCTTTCAACATAAATATAACACATCATGTTATTTGCAATAAAGATTTAAAACAGTTAATCATCAAGGTCACGTAGCAAATAGGAACTGAAAGACTTGCCTGGCTCGTAGATTACCAATTACCGAAAAATAGCTTAAATTCTTTGCGTACATCCTACAACCGTTCAAAGGTTCATAATGTAACACCCCCTTTCCCAAAAAGGAAAAGGAATGTCCCACACGAGCATAATAAATACAAACCTCTAATAAATCTCAAAATACCTCTAATAAAATTTAATACCAAATGTCACATACTCCAATTTAAATAGAAGGAACTCCACATTTACAGTCGCTACTAATAAGAAATAAATGTCAAAATAGGCCCCAAAACATCCAATTACAAAATCTTAGGAAGACCAAGTCTAATAATAATCTCAAAAGCTAATCTACTCATTTGGATCAAAGGTAGCTCTCATCCCACAAATCCTGATCACCCTCGATTACTGGGAAGGAAAAAGAACACAACATGAGCCAATTTTCAAAGACGGATATGAAGATGAATAAATATATCACAATAAGTAATGAATCTAAAAGAGTTGAATAAATGAACACATGTGAATTACAAACTAATTCATTTAATAGATCAAATTTGAGAGTCCATTTACAAATGACTAACACTGTCAATCGAATAATTATAGCCAAAAGAATCCCAAACAAATAAGGCTGAATCAAATGGTTGTAAGATAACAATTTCATACTGAGCTCAAATACAAATAGCCAAAGGCTAACAAAATACATCGGTACCATGATGTATACAAATCAAATCGAATAGTACGCACGACACATACGTCACTAATCCGCCAAACAAATTGAATCAAATCAAATACTGGGTCGACCCATACGTATCCTGAACAAATATATCAAATGGCCAAAGCTCATACCCAGAGCATACAAAAGGATACGCCATGGACTAATCACACCGCCACGGAAGGTGTCATGCCCTTGTGTCAAGAGGACATGCCTGTGATTCCCCCACAGGTGGTTAGCTCAAGTATACCCTAAGGATCAAACTACAAAATGTAAGCCAAAAGGGGGTTCAAATCACAAGGCTTACATGACTATATTCAAATGAAATCGAATTATCAAACACAAACATTATTGATTATCACAATATATCAATGATCAAAATGACTCCTGAATGTGAACGAAAATATACGAACAATGGTACAAACAAATAAAGTCTCCAAAACATACTGGCATGATTAACTAGTTCAAAGAGTACAAATACGAATTTTAATGTATACGCCAAAACAAAATTGTCACAATAAATTGGACAACAAGGAATAATCCTAAGAAGCAATACCAATTTTTTAAACAAATAAAAAAATGTACGAATTATATTTAAAAGAGTCTCGCTGAAAAAGTACGGAATCCGTACCTTAATATAGTACCAAAATAATTCGCCGAATCCAAATATCACCCGCTAAACTCCCTCAATCTGATCTAATTATCAAAAATAAAATATAATACACATAATTAAATTATGAACTCATACAAATTATATTTTCATAAATTCAATAATTTTAATATATTATATTCAATTTGTACCCAAAAGATATATTTTAATTGTAATAACAATATTATAATATTATTTATTATTATCTCCTTTTTAAATTTCAGTAAATCTAATATATATATATGTATATAATGAAATAGGTTATATATATATAGTCAAGTTATATATATATAGAATTAAGTCAATGTAAACATATATATATATATATTAGGAATCTATAGTTTTATATATATATATATATATATATATATATATATATATATATATATATATATATATATATATCTGAGAAAGGATCAAGAGTAGAATTCTTAAATAGCAGAATGCCTTAAATAATAGAATTTTATCAAAACGACGTAGTTTTGATAAGGAGCAGTGGTATTTTTTTTGAAAAACGCAGCGGTGGCATGGTATTTACAAAAATGCCTTATCAAAACTACGCTGCTTTGATAAAGTTCTATTATTTAAAGAGTTCTACTACTTAAGAGGTCTACTCTCTTGATCTATCTATATATATATATATATATATATATATATATATATATATATATAACAAATTAGCAGTCGTCGCTATAATTATATATATAAAGCGTGACTTTTCGGTTTTTATATATATATAAACATATATCATATATCTCAATTATAAATTAATTATATTAACAAATTCAACTAATCAAATGGCATAATAAAATTTTAAAATAGATTGCAAGCACAACAAGAACATGGATTTTAATTACAATAACAAAATAATTATTTTGTATTCAAAAATAGTCCAACAATTACCTTTGAGAAGAAGAAGATGGTGAATAAAGTTCTAAGATTTTGCTCTCAAACCCTTTTGTAATTCAAGTCACGTTCTCTTGTTCTTCTTCCGCCTCTTTCTTTTGTTCTCACGTAATTCCCACAACTCATCAAGCGTAAAGAGGTAAAACTAGGTTTTACTTATTTATTATTAATTAATATGTTTTATTAATACTCCTAATTTAAATAGGATTTAAAATTAGACAAATATAATTTAGACTCAATTAATTAAAAGACCCGATTACTACAATCCTTTACTTATTATGGTCCACATTAATTAAATAGAATCTGACCCAAACATAAGGAAAGCCCAATTAATTATTTTGAAGCTCACATAAATATTTTATTATTTTATTGGGTATTACATCACCTTCCCCTTAAAAAGGATTCCGTCCCCGGAATCAAAAGAATAGAACGTGCCTAATTTTCAAAAAGATGCGGATATTCCACTCGAATAGATTCCTCCATCTCCCAAGTAGCTTCTCACTCCGAATGGTTTTTCCATAAGACTTTAACAAAAGGAATAGTCTTCCTCCTCATAATCCGTTCTTGACGATCTAGAATCGCCTCGGCTTCTTCCTCACAAGTAAGATCTTCTTGAATTTTATGTAACGGGTATTGCACAATATGAAACGGATGATAATTATATTTCCTTAACACTGAAACATGAAAGGCATTATGTACATGAGATAATTGTGGAGGCAAAGCCACCCGATATGCCACTTCCCCAACTCTCTCAAGGACTTCAAAAGGGCCAATGAAACGTGGACTAAACTTCCCTTTCAAACCAAACCTTCGAACACCTTTCCATGGAGAAACTTTCAAAAACACGTGTTCACCAGGTGTGAATTCAAAAGCCCTCCTATGAATATCAGCATAACTCTTTTGCCGCGATCTAGCTTCTTTCAACTTTTTTTTAGCCACTGCTACCTTCTCCGTAGTAATCCTAACCAAATCGGGTCCTTCTATGACCCTTTCTCCAACCTCATCCCAACAAGTCGGAGCTCGACACTTCTTACCATATAATGCTTCAAAAGTAGCCATACCAATACTAGCTTGCCAACTATTATTATATGCAAACTCCACCAAACTCAAATAATCATCCCAATTTTATGTCCACTCTAAGGCACAAGATCGCAACATGTCTTCTAATGTCTGAATTGTTCTCTCTGATTGTCCATCTGTCTGCGGGTGAAAAGTTGTACTATAGTTGAGTCGCGTTCCCCAAGCTCGTTGAAATCCTTTCCAAAATCGAGAAGTAGACCGCGGATCCCGATCTAAAACAATAGAAACTGGAGTCCCATGAAGCCTAACAATCTCACGTTGAAAAATATCTGCTAACTTATTTACCAAAAAATCTTCACGAATAGACAGAAAATGAGCCGATTTAGTCAAACGATCCACTACCACCCAAATAGTATCATTCTTTTTAAGAGTCCTCGGCAACCCAGTCACAAAGTCCATCGAAATGTCATCCCATTTCCACACAGGAATCTCTAACTGTTGCAACAAACCACCAGGCCGCTGATGCTCTATTTTCACTTGCTGACAAGTAAGACATTTACTCACAAATTCAGCTACATCCATTTTTCATTCCACTCCACCAAAAATTCTCCTTCAAATCCTTATACATCTTTGTAGACCCCGGATGAATAGAAAATGGCGAACTATGAGCTTCAGTCAACACTGCCTCATGAATCATTGGATCCACTGGAACACATAACCGTTTACCAAACCATATCACACCTTGCTCATCAATACAAAACTCTGGTTGCCTACCCTCATTTATATTCTGCGCTACAGTCCATAACTCGCCATCCTCTTTTTGGGCTTCTTTGATACGCAAAATAAGAGAAGGTTTCACCCTCATACCAGCTACCAACCCATCAGAACCTCTAGCATATAGCTCCAAACCCACACGCTCCATATCCGAGATAAGTTGAGGTTGTGTAACCAAGGCGACTACACTCCTCGAACTTTTTTTCGACTAAGAGCATCTCGCAACCACATTAAATTTTACCGGGTGATATCAATCCTAGCATCATAATCCTTGAGAAGCTCCAACCAACGCCTCATCTCATGTTAAGCTCCTTCCGAGTAAAAATATATTTAAGGCTCTTGTGGTTGGGTGAAAATGTCACAAGTCTCTCCATATAGATAGTGCCTCCAAATCTTTAGGGCAAAAATAATCGCCGTTAACTCCAAGTCGTGGGTAGGATAATTCACCTCATAAGGTTTAAATTGTCTGGAAGCATAAGCAATTACCTTACCATGTTGCATCAAAACGCACCCTAATCCCTTCTTGGAAGCGTCACTGTAAATCTGATAACCTCCTATCCCTGACGGTAATGTAAGCACTGGAGTCGACACAAGTCTTTTCTTAAGCTCCTCAAAACTTTTCTCACGTTCCTCATTCCACACAAACTTTATGCCCTTCTTCATCAACTGAGTTAATGGCAAAGCTAACAAAGAGAAACCTTCCACAAATCGCCTATAGTACCTTGCCAAACCCAAGAAACTCCTTATTTCAGTTACCGTGGTAGGTCTTGGCCAATTAGTGATAGCCTCAACCTTCGCAGGATCCACCTTAATACCTTCAGCAGACACAACATGTCCCAAAAATGCTACTTGTTCTAAACAAAACTCACATTTGGAGAACTTAGCATATAACTTATTCTTTTGCAGAACCCCCAAAATAGTACGAAGATGCTCTTCATGCTCCTCCTTAGACTTGGAATACACCAAAATGTCATCAATGAAGACAATGACAAATTGGTCCAAATACTCGCTAAAAACCCGATTCATCATACCCATAAACACTGCCGGAGCATTAGTCAGCCCAAATGACATCACCAAAAACTCATAGTGCCCATACCGAGTAACGTAAAAGCTATTTTTGAATGTCCTCTTCCTCACCTCAATCGATGGTACCCCGACCTCAAATCTATCTTTGAGAAGAACTTTGCCCTTGAGTCGATCGAAAAGGTCATCTATCCGTGGCAATGGATATCTGTTCCTGATAGTGATCCGATTTAGCTCCCTATAATCTATACACAATCTCATAGATCCGCCCTTCTTCTTCACAAACAACACTCGAGCACCCCATGGCGATACGCTCGGTCTAATGAATCCACGATCTAACAACTCCCGCAATTGTTCCTTCAACTCTCAGAACTCTAATGGAGCCATTCTATAGGGTGCCTTAGAGATAGGTTCCGCCCGTGAATGAGCTCAATAGTAAACTCAACTTCCTTGGCGGTGGCAATCCTCGGCAGATCTCAGAAATACCTCAGAAATTCTCGCACAACCGGATAGTCATCAAGTTGGGGATCATCCTCGAGGTATCCTTCACATAAGCCAAATAACAATCACGCCCCTTAGAAATCATTTTGCTCGCCTTCAAAGTCGAGATCAACTTTACAACACCATTCGCTTGGAACATTGAAACTCAATTCGGAGCCTCTAAGGTTCCAAAATAACCTTCCTCGCCGACAATCAATAGTGGCTCGATGCTTACTCACCAATCCATACCCAAGATGATATCGAAATCATGCATCACCATCGTAAGTAAGTTAGTTGCATACACCCTCCTCCCTAACTTCAAAGGACACTCGCAAAATTGCTCAGAAATAATCACAGAATTCCCCATCGGGGTAGCAATAGATAAATGAGGATCTAATATACGAGAAGGTACTCCAAGATGATTTAATAAATGAAAGTGCAACAATAGAGTGTGTAGATCCAAAGTGTCAAACAAAACCGATGCCTCACGATTTCCTACAAGAAGGATGCTCAAATAGTATCGGTGCTTCACCTGATTAGTTGTCAATGCAAATATTTCCCACCCAAGGCCAGACCGACCGCCATTACCAAAGATTACCGCCTCCCCATTACCACGTCGAACTTTGCGGTCCCTCGCTTCTATGTCCCATCTCATCCACATAAAAAACAAGCCCTCAGATTTCTATAAAGACGCCTACCAAAGATGATATCCACCACAAGTAGCACATGGAGCATGTGGAAGTGGCAAAAGGTTCGGATTGCCCCCACCTACCGGTCCTGGATACCGCCCTTGGATTTGACCCTGTTGGTGATGCTAACCCTGATTCTGATTTTGCTAGAAATCTTTGTTCTGTTGAAATCCCCTATTTTGATAATGCCCTCCAGCTTGCCACTAACCCTGATGCTGACCTCCACGACCACCCTGCTGCATTGGGTAAGCAAAATCCCTTCGAGGATTAAATCGCTGACCCGATGGAGGATCATTCCAATTATTTTGCCTTCTATTCGGATTTCTGCCAAACTGCCCCATTCCTTGCCCTTGCTGGTCATCTCTATCTCTTTTTCGACTCCCTTCTGATTTGGAAGCTCGAAAGTCCTTGTGTTCCATTTCCACACTCTTAGTCAGATTAGCCACCGTGATACATCTCAGAATATGGTGTGGATGATCGATCTCCTATACTCATATTTCAAAGCCCATTTAAACTTTTCACTGTTGTGCGGTACCGTCCCAAATTTATTGAACCCAAGAAAACCAAACCAATCTCAGTAAACCTCGCTATAAAATCTGTAATAGTCTCATCATCCTTCTGCCGAATGGACACAAATTCCCTGATGTATGCATCCCTATCTGCATTTGGAAAATACTGCTGATAGAAAAGGTCACAAAAACTGCTCCATATGAGTCCATCCATAAATCCATCTCCCTGTGTAGCCTTCAACGATTTCCACCATCGCTAAGCATCATCCTCTAGCTAATAAACTGCTAATCTCACCTTCTGATTTTCTGAACACCCAATCACATCAAAAATCTTCTCCAAGTGGGCGATCCAGTTCTCCGAATCAATTGGAGTCGGAGCAAAACGAAAAGAATTGGGCTTCTGCTTAATGAACCTCTCTAATAACACATACAAGGGCTGCACTTGTTGACCCACTTGATCCTCGGGAGGAACATTCTGCTCATGTTGTGGTATCTCTGCATCATCCCCCATGCCATTTGCATGCTGGTCTCCTTGCATCTACGGAATACCTCAGATACCTCGCGTGCACACTACCACAGAATCGCTTTCATTCACCATCGTTGCAACCATAGCCGGGGTTATTATTGCATTACCCTGATTTCCATCATTTCCACCTCGTTAATAAACCTCAACTAGGGGCCGCCTCGACCCCTCCTATCGTTATTACCTCGCCGCCCCAAAGAATTCTCAAGACTTATGAGCAATCTACGATACAAAATCAAACAGACGAGAACAAACAGATCAAAACAAATAATGAAGGCCAAATTTGTGCAGAACGAAAATCAAACGTAATACAAATCTTATAACTACCCAGTGGTCTACCCATAACTCACAGGTCAAGCCTAAAAGGCAATCTACAAGATCATAACCTAAGCTCTGATACCAACTCTGTAACACCCCTTTCCCAAAAAGGAAAAGGAATGTCCCGCACAAGCATAATAAATACAAACCTCTAATAAATCTCAAAATACCTCCAATAAAATTTAATACCAAATGTCACATACTCTAATTTAAATAGAAGGAACTCCACATTTACATAGTCTCTACTAATAAGAAATAAATGTCAAAATAGGCCCCAAAACATCCAATTACAAAATCTTAGGAAGACCAAGTCTAATAATAATCTCAAAAGCTAATCTACTCATTTGGATCAAAGGTAGCTCTCATCCCACAAATCCTGATCACCCCCCGACACTCGCCGAAAAAGAACAACACAAAGTGAGCCAATCGCCCAAAGACGGATATGAAGATGAATAAATATATCACAATAAGTAATGAATCTAAAAGAGTTGAATAAATGAACACATGTGAATTACAAACGAATTACTTAATAGATCAAAATTTGAGAGTCCATTTACAAATGACTAACATCGCTCAATCGAATAATTATAGCCAAAAGAATCCTAAACAAATAAGGTCGAATCAAATGGTTGTAAGATAACAATTTCACATCGAGCTCAAATACAAATAGCCAAAGGTTAACAAAATACATCGGTATTACATGATGTATACAAATCAAATCGGATGATAGCACGCGACATATATATACGCCACTAATCCGCCAAACAAATCAAATCAAATCAAATATCGGAATTACACCCATACGTATCCCGAACAAATATATCAAATGGCCAAAGCTCATACCCAGAGCATACAAAAGGATACGACGTGGACTAATCACACCGCATTTTAAGGTGTCATGCCTCAGGTGTCAAGAGGACATGCTCGTGGTACCCCCATAGGTGGTTAGCTCAAGTATACCCTAAGGATCAAACTACAAAATGTAAGCCAAAAGGGGGTTCAAATCACAAGGCTTACATGACAATATTCAAATGAAATCGAATTATCAAATACAAACATTATTGATTATCACAATATATCAATGATCAAAATGACTCCTGAATGTGAACAAATATATACGAACAATGGTACAAACGAATAAAGTCTCCAAAACATACTGGCATGATTAACTAGTTCAAGGAGTACAAATACGAATTTTAATGTATACTCCAAAACAAAATTGTCACAATAAATTGGACAACAAGGAATAATCCTAAGAAGCAATACCAAATTTTTAAACGAATAACAAAACGAACGAATTATATTTAAAAGAGTCTCGCTGAAAAAGTACGGAATCCGTACCTTAATATAGTACCAAAATAATTCGCTGAATCCAAATATCACTCGCTAAACTCCCTCAATCCGATCTAATTATCAAAATAAAATATAATACACATAATTAAATTATGAACTCATACAAATTATATTTTCATAAATTCAATAATTTTAATATATTATATTCAATTTGTACCCAAAAGATATATTTTAATTGTAATAATAATATTATAATATTATTTATTATTATCTCCTTTTTTAAATTTCGTAAATCTAATATATATATATATATAATGAAATAGGTAATATATATATAGTATAAATATATATATATATAGAATTAAGTCGAGTAAATATATATATATATATATATAATTAGCAAGTCGTGCTATAATTATATATATAAACGTGACTTTCCGGTTTTTATATATATATAAACATATATCATGTATCTCAATTATAAATTAAAATTATATTAACAAATTCAACTAATCAAATGGCATAATAAAATTTTAAAATAGATTGCAAGCACAACAAGAAAATAGATTTTAATTACAATAACAAAATAATTGTTTCGTATTCAAAAATAGTCCAACAATTACCTTTGAGAAAAAGATGATGGTGAATAAAGTTCTAAGATTTTGTTCTCAAACCCTTTTGTAATTCAAGTCACGTTCTCTTGTTATTCTTCCGCCTCTTTCTTTTGTTCTCACGTTATTCCCACAACTCATCAGGCGTAAAGAGGTAAAACTAGGTTTTACTTATTTATTATTAATTAATATGTTTTATTAATACTCCTAATTTAAATAGGATTTAAAATTAGATAAATATAATTTAAAATATAATTTAGATTCAATTAATTAAAAGACCCAATTATTACAATCCTTTACTTATTATGGTCCACATTAATTAAATAGAATCTGACCTAAACATAAGGAAAGCCCAATTAATTATATTAAAGCTCACATAAATATTTTATTATTTTATTGGGTATTACACATAATCACATGCATTAGTTACACATATAATGAAACCACAATGACTCTTATTCTTAATCTTTTTATAACTTGCGTCTCTTTGAAACTTAACACATATCTTCAGGTGTTTACTTCATCTTCGTATGACACATATCATTACATAATCCCATTTTGTTTTTCTTTAAACTTCCTTCGCAACTGACACTTAACGTTCATTAAAGTCGTCATAGATTATGTTACCTCATATTAGATGTATTACACTTGTTAACAACAACTAAGTTATATAACCTCCGCCTCATATTTCATTACTCTTCTCTTACAAATGACAGTTAAGTCTTCTAACGCGTATTTACATCCTTTTAAACATATGTTAGGTTAATTAATCAAATTAACATTCAAATTGTTCTTTCAATTTTATCTCATGCTTTCCAAAATATTTACTCAATTGGTACCTATCCTGTAGATAAATCCCTTATATTGTCTCTACATCATTTTGGATTTATATTAGGTTAATTTAAATTAAGTTAACCTTTAAATCATGCATCCAACTTTTTCCTTTAATTGATAGTTAATAATAGTTTAAGTATTTAAAGTCTTCCAACATGTGCCCGTTAAGTGCTTAATGGACGTTAGAATCGATTATACAACATTCCGCTTTACTATACATTAAAGCTCTCCTCACTGTCTTTGTTAAAGACTGCACATGCGGCGTAGTGGCCAGAGTTTTACATCGGGAGTTCATGGCGCTACACACATAAAAGTGCTGGCGCTTAAGCGTAATGAGAAATTACCTACGCACTGCATTCAGATTCGAGTTTTTTGCGTAACGTGATTCGACCTACGCTTTTTAGGCCAACTAACACGAATTTCACCCACCCAACAGTAATATTATCACAAACAATTGATATAAAACTATTACAAACATGTTTGCCCACATATTCAACCAATTAGAACAATTTAACAACAACTTTAGCTAGCTTAATTTCTCAAATTCCACATTTTCATATGAAAACTCCATTTTTGAGTTCCTTTCCAAAAATCAACATTGTAATCCCTATACTTGGCCAAATTGCTTCGTTCAAATTACGTTATTTTCGTTTCTTAATAGACTAGCATAATCAAGCTTTAATTTGCAGTTTAACATACGAATTGATCATCAAAATTGGTACTTTTCATAATCAAACTTCAATAAAAAGTCACGGATCGACGATACGGGCATACCCACACAACGCGACTCTCAACGTTAGTAGATATATATATACAGAAATGATAAAAAGCTTAAAAATCTAAAATATCTTACAATGGGTTGCAAAGAAGACTTCAGATAACTTTAAACGCCTGAAAACTCGATTTCCACCGGTTAAATTTCAATATGTAGCAAAACACGAGCTTACAAGTGTTTAGAAAGAAGAATCATTCAGTTTAGAGCACTCTAAAAGTGTTTACAGGTTGAAATGGACAGAGTTTTCTCTCCTTTTTCTCTTTTTTTTTATTATGAGATGCCAAAGGCTCATATATATAGACCAGGGAGCCACGGGTCTAACCACGGCAGCCACGGATCTACCTGCGGCTGCCCGGGGTGTCCCGGGCTCTGCGGGTCCCGTCGTCTCGAAGTACGTGCATTCGAGCAACGTATCGTCTGCTCGAACCTTCATAACTTTTAATCTGGGCATCTGATAAAGGCGTGATGTTCCTTTTCGGAATGTTGTTGTCGAGAGCTAGACAATGATATGGGATTAGAGGTTGTACGAAGTCGGAAGATGGGTCGATGACCAGATCTTCAAGTCTTCAAATTATATCCGGTGTGTTGTCTTGTGTAGTAGTCACTCGGGATTTGAGCTATGGTTCTTGTGGGACACTTCGTATGAAGTGTTGATTGAAATGATGTTGAGACGACGTGAATGTAGTATTGAGGTGGAAAATTGACGATTTTGCCCCTCACCGGGGTTATCTCCGGCTTTGCGCAGATGTAGCAGTCGTTGCTCAGGGTTATCTCTGAGATTGGGCTGCTGTGAGTTATGAATGTCCTCGGGGTTATCTCCGAGGTGTGCTTGACCTCCCGAGGTTGTCTCCGGAGTTAGAACTGAGTGTCCTGGGGTTGTCTCCGGGGTTAGAACTGCGTGTCCCGAGGTTATCTCCAGGGTTGAAATTGACTTTTTCGGGGTTATCTCCAGAACTGGAATTGAGTCTCCCGGGATTATCTCCGGGATTGAAACTGAATATCTCGAGGTTGTCTCCGAGATTGAGCTGATTTGACTTTTAGGGTTATCTCTGGAAGACGATTTTACCCTCCTACAAGGTTAGTAACATGAATGCAAAATTTCAAGCGTCTACATGTCACAATTTTACAGTTTCCATCTTGACTAAGGTTTCTAGATTTAGCCAAATTTTTTCAATTTTCACTTTGGTTGGGCCCTCCATATTTGGTCAAACAATTTCAATTCCCATCTTGACTAAGGTTTCCAGACTTGGCCAAAATTTTGCAATTTCCACTTTGCTTGAAGCTTCTTATGACGCTCCCGAATTTCTGTACTCACTACAACTAATTTAATGTTAATTATTATTATACATGAACATCACCATCTTATAATACGAGTATTATCTTGACATAAATTCAACCCCTGTAGAGCAATCTCTTGGCTCCACAATAAGTTCATATAATCCTCTTTTTGAGGATTCAGCCTCATTTATTGCATACGCTTGTTCGGATGAGTTAAAAACCAAATTCGAGAAAGAATTAAAAATAAACTAGCTTCGCACGGGTCAATTATAATTGTGTTTACTGTAATACAACATAGAGACGAACCACCTCATGACTGATGATAAAAAAAACTACTTATAAGGCTGGAGTGCAATGTTAAATTCCCTTTAAAACTAGCAAAAAAAAAATACAACATAAAAGGAATATATTCTTCTACATTAATTAATACTCCCTTCATTTCAAATTATAAGACTATTATTAATTTTTGAAAGTCAATTTAAGATATTTTCAAAAACATTACAAAACAATAAATTTTACATTAAGTAAATAAATTTGAAACAATTTACAATATTCATTATTATATTAACTAAAATTAAAGAAATTCATGCCAATTTTGAGTTTGAAAATGTCTTTAAATTTATTTTAAAAAGTCAATAATAATCTTATAATTTGAAACGAAAACAATATTTTAAATTTAAAATGTCTCAAATTTACTTTAAAAAGTCAATAATAATCTTATATTTTGAACGGATAAAATATTATATAGACATTGTATTTATAATGTTATTTTCTTGTACCTTTGTTTCTTAAATACTTTCAAACTGATGTATGATTTTCAATTGCAGGAATCAATGTAAAACCTTTTCAATGTAAAACCTTTTCAATTGAACTCTTCTACGCAAACATAAAAATTGGACATTAAAAATTAAACACGAGTGTATTTCAATTTCTACTATTTATATTTTTTTTTCCATTGAAGGTCAAAAAACAAATAAGTAAAATTCAAATACACTCGCATCCAATTTTTATATCCACATCGAGTTTTTGTTTTCAATTACAAATTTCCAACTCATCAGCTTCTTCCTGGATAGAATAGCCAACCGTTGCAATATTTAAAACCCAGGCGCAACAAATATTTAGTCGAGAATATAACGCCCAAATGACACTGAATTTAGTAAACAGCCAAACTGGCTCAGGACAATACTGATTACGAAATCTGGCAGGGACTAAAATCTAATGAGGTTTTATATACTTCAGTAGATTGTGAAGATTGCTCAAAAGAAATGTCTATATTGATCACAAAGTTTAGGGGTGAGCATATTACGGTTTGAAGTTCAAACCGCACCCGAAACCGCTTAGGTGAGATTTGACAAATTCAAAACCGCACAGAAAACCGCTTGTGCTTGGTGCGGTGCGGTGCGGTTTCAATTGGTACGATTTCGGTTTCAAAATCAATTGAAACAACAAAAAAGTCTAAGCCTTCAATAGAATTTAACACAGAGCTCATATCGAGCAATTAACTTAGTAACGGGCAATAAAAATTATATCAAGCATAGAAACAAAGCTCTTTCTGTCAAACATGTTAAATTCACCATCAAATCATAGAACAGTGAGACACATAAAATAGTTTTAGTTTATAATAAAAGAATGATGCTTTAAAACTAAAATATACGCTATGTAAAACAACAGAGACCATATATTCAATAATAAGCAAGAAGGTTTATCTAGTTCCCAAAAAATTAAAAATATATACTGGAGATAGAATGAAATTATATCTTATATATTGCAGAGAACTTATAAAATATAATCATAACTGTACCTAATTTGAAAAATAATCTATTAGACTATTACTACTATAGCATAGACCTTAACCAATGCATCAAGTGCTCGAACCAACAAATTTTGCCCCTCAGCTATAAGCTCCTCCAGTAACACATCAAACAAATTCGAAATTTCAAAACACAAATGCTTAATTTTTAACTCTATAACCTCTAACCATCTTCTTTCAATTGGTGAAAAAATGACAATGCAAGACTAAAATTTTCTCTGAGTGTGTTCAAGTGAAAAGTAACTTTAAAATTTACTAGAGATAATACATAGATACACATACATAGTGCGATTTCGGTATTATGCGTGCGGTTTTGGCTAATAACCAAACCGGAACCGTAAATTTAATTATTCAACACACCTAAAACCGCAACATACATCGAAACCGTTGATGCGATTTTAATTGATACGGTTCGTACGATTTTTGGTGCAGTTTCGATTCCAATTTAATTATTTGCTCAGCCCTACTACAATTGTATCCGAGCAATTACAAAAATTGCGCAAGTTAACAGAAAAGGAAGCAAAAATAGCAAGCAAGACCGCAAAGAGTCCAAAAAGATGAAAAAGTTCTCATGGGGACATCATCAGGAATGGCCAAAGTAGCTACACATATTTTGGACAGAAGTTCTTGCATTTGAAACATAAAAGAAGTATAATAATGTTAAAGAGTCAAAAAAATATATTCTCAAATGAGTCCAAATGATGTGAAATTGAATATTTTGATAAATAGTTTTTAGAATAACTAGTTACAAAGAGATGTACCTAACCAATATATAATGATGACACGTCATTTGAAACCCTTTTTGAAAACAAAAAATAAATTTGGAACCTTTAATGTTACCTTAGAAAGGTTAACAAACTCTAGTCTATATTAAAGTATAATTTTAGGGTGGGGTTAAATACACTTTTTTCCACTCTACTAGTGGTCGATTTACAAATGCATCATTGAACTGATTTTTTTACGGTCAACTCACTGAACTATATATTATTTACAAAAAGTGATTTTTCCGTCTATGTATGTTAACTATTTGACAGAAAAATGACGTGGCAATACGTGGCAGGTGAGAGAAGCTGAGTTGGATAACTAATTAAATTAAATTATACTCAATTCTATAACAAATAATTAAACAAAATATAAATCAATTTAATATACATAACAAATAATTAAATTAAACTAATTAATTAATAATAAAATAAACTAATGAATAATTTTTACAAATGTATTTATATAAATTAACAAAATATAAATCAAATTAATATACATAACAAATAATTAAATTAATTAATTTATAATAAAATAAATTAATGAATAATTTTTACAAATGTATTTATATAAATTAATTAATTCATATTTTTAAAAAAAATTAATCACTCTAAAAATATAAAATTATCTAATATTTTGAAATTGAGGGATTATTATTATTATTATTATTATTATTATTATTATTATTATTATTATTATTATTCACCACCACCCCCACCTCCACCGAACCCAGTTCCAGTAACCACCCTTAATTTCAAGTTCACCCATTGAACAGAACAACAATAATTGCCTTACATATTAAAAAATAAATGCATCCTCTAATTTGACATAATGGATTCGTGATAATAATCCAATAGACAGCAATCGTTCCCATCTACCGCCATCGTTCCCATCTACCGTCGCCGCCGCCACCGACACCTCCGACACCACCTTCTCCTCTGTTGCTAATACCAGATCTGGTCAAATCCGATTTGATTAACGCCATCAGAGCACTTGAAATTAGAAGCAACAAACCAAACCACCATGGAGAGGCCTTTTTTCAGATCTAGATCTGAACTAGCCACCATGGCTGGAGCAGATATGAAAGGATTTTCCTAATTATCAACTTGAAATTAGAGTTTTGATAGTTGAATAAAAATTTAAAAATATGAATTTATTAATTTTATATAAATATATTTGTAAAAATTACACATTAATATATTTTATTATTAATTACTTTAATTAATATATTTTATTTAATTACTTTATTTGTTTTTAATATATTTTTAATTAATTTAAATATTTGTTAATATATTTAATATTTATTTAATGATTTCATAATATAAATAATAATTATATTAGTTTTCAAAAATAAAAATAATAATTAATTTTCAAAATTTTAGTTATATTTTTGAAGTTTGAATTTATTTTTTTAATTTTAAATTTTAATTTATGCTTATTATAAAATACTTATGAATAATGTTAAAGACATTACTCAAATTCAAAATTTACTCAATTTTTTTATTTTAATAATATATGTAATATATCTTAATACTGATGTGATGTCGAGGACATTTATATGTTTTATTACTAATTTTAGTTTTATCTCAAGAGAGGTTAATTAAATTAATGAATTTAATGAGTTCTTTAAATTAAAAGAAAATTATTAATTATGTGTAATTTATATAATTTATTTAAAACTATACAAATATTCATGATTAAAATAAAATTTTAAAAATTATTTTTATTGTAGTACTTTTATTTTGAATGCATTATTTTATTTTATTTATTTGATTTTGATTAATTTAGCATTAAATTTATACAAGTTTTCCATCTAAGCATGCCACGGACAAATGTCTAACAAAAATGGGTTTCTCTCTCTCACGTGGTAACTTCTGTAATTTTTTCGTTCAAAGTCAAACAATTTAACGAAATTTGTAACGGTTTATAAAAAAATTGTAGTTAAGTGAGTCGAATGAAAAAAAATTCAGTTCAATGATTCATTTGTAAACCGAAGTCAAGTAGAACCCAAAGTGTATTTAACCCTTTTAGGGTGGGTAGGGGCTAGCAACCAACAAAAAGGTTATATCGTCATTATCTGGTAACATATAATATCGTATTGATTAAGAAAAAGGAAAGAGAAAATTTGAAAGCAAAGTATCACATGTGGTGTTACCATGAGACAGATTATACAAAGAACAAAACCGACCATGTTATCACAAGGTAGTTTATTCAAAGAACAAGTCCCAGTGTCATGAGAGATCAAGAAACAAGAAGCAAAATCTCTTCCACGTCACCACATCTTCAGGACACAATAAAGATACCGTTCTGCATATTAGAGAACGCAACAATCAATAGCTGATAAGAAACTCAAAATTCAATTATTTAAGAATGTTCTTTAACATACATCTCTGACGGTAAATTTGTCTGTTACACCAAGTGATGGCAACAACCACTCAGACAAAAAGGTTGGGTTACTTGGATGCTTATTATCATCATCTGTAATGATAAAAACAAATTTTTAAAAAAAATACTAATAATACAGTAATTAGTGAATAGAAAAATAAGCAATAATTTTATGGCATTCAGACCTGAAGGTCGCACGAGTATTCTGTGTGTAACAAAGTTCTGCAGAAAAAAATTAAAGATATCAACAGCTGAACGTACCTTTGAAAGAAAATATAATTGAATGCAATCTGAGTTTCAAAGAAAGTCCAAAGATGATGTAAAACAGAACATGAAGAGTACTACAAACAGCGAACAATTTTTATTAAAAGATTTTTCACGCATATTAAGAAGAGGAATAAAATAACAAAATTGCCCATAATAATGTCATTAAATATGGAGAGAGAATTAGAATAAAAAAAGTATGAGATATTTAATGCTACGGGCATAATAGGAAAAAATATGTAAAAGTTTGGTTATTAAAAAGAAATTGGACATTTAACATGGGACAACCCAAAATAGTAGTAAGGACTTTTATCCTGGGACGGAGGGAGTATTTGATATTGTTATTTAAGGGTAAATTAATTATAATCAGGTTATATTAGTTAGATAATAGTAATATATCATATAGTTACAGTAGGTATAGCTGGGGCACATACGGTGGTTGATGATTTAAAGGGTTGACCAGATTTGTCTCGGATCTAAGGGGAACCCTTCACTCATGCTCTCTGACTGGGGACAATGTTCATAGTTCCATTTGACCATCCCTCCTCCTAGGGCGAGGGGTTCTGTCCCTATCAATATTGCGACATTCTTCTCGCACAATTCCCTAAGGCCGATATGGATGGTCTATTCTCCGTTTGTATTCCCTGATATTTGATGATGTAGACAAATCCAAAGGCTCTTGGGACCTAATCCTTTCCCTTCCTGGGTGAGGATCAGTCCTCAAGACATCCTTCCAGTAGGATTAATAGAATTCCGCTCTAACATAGGACACTTTATCCCTAATTAAATAATTTTATATCATTTAAAATTAATTGTAATTAGGTCATTTTTAGATAGATAATGGTAGTATATCTTTTTAAGAGTTCATATAATTAGGTTTCTATGTTATATAAGAATTAGGGATTTCTGTATTCTATATAAAGTGGTGTAATCTACATCGTTAAAATACAGGACTGAATATTGATTTGAGACAAAATAGTTGCCTTTAGGCATAATGCTTCTCCCCATTTCCCCTTCTTTCTTCTTCCTTTATTCCTTTCCTAAATTCTACACCATGTCATGCATTAAATTAGTATCAGAACTAAACTTGATGTTATTTGATTTCCACCACCCTGACTTGTCTCTACACCCAATTCCAAACCCAAACCCATCACCACCTTAATATGTTCCCTGCTGTAGCAACCCGAGAAAAAATTTATCCAAATTCAGATTCAAAAAAATATTGTTCCTAGCTGATCACTGTTAATCACTTGATGTTACTTTAATTGCAAGTTTTTTTTATAAGGGAAAAAGAATAAATAAATAAATAATTAAAAGAAAAAGAAAAAAGAGGGCCATCGTGAGAACCCTTCGCTACCTCCTTTAGAACACTAAGTGGTCAATTACCGTTGGAACCCCCATCGGCCATCTGCCGCTATTTATTTACTGCCATCATCGTTGTGAAGGAATAGACAACCAGATCTTAGGTCGAACACCAGATATGTCGCGTATCAGCTGTGTGCGCGAGGAGCCTCCTTCCCTTGAATTTGTAATTAAGTGAAAAGTATATCAAAGGTAATTCTTATTATGCTATATTTCAGTTATTTCAAATTCAACCCGCAAGTCACCAATGCTTTAATATTTCCAAAATTGACCCATAGCATAACTTTTACTTCATGAAACACATTTTGGCATTAATAAACAAATGGCAGCATGATTACCTGCCAGACAGAAGGCATATACTCGCGGTATGAAAGATTGTGCGGATCGCTTCTTACAGTTCTTAAACACGAAACCTTTTGTGAAAACCATTTTCTTGGAGCCATATGAGAAACAACAATTGAGCATTAGATGCGAAAGTTAGACAAGAATATAGCTACAAAAGGAAGATGTGCCTCATCAGCATAAATTGGCATATTAAAACAAGCAGTAATGGAAATCTTTAAATACATAAAGTAAAACAACATTGCAAATTTTGTCCACAACAAAGGCTACTTATTTCTATGCCAACAGGCAACACTGATTTTTTCCTTCACCATACAATAAATAATTTTTGTTGCTCTCTATATTTCCGTAACAAGAAACTGTGAAACAAAATTCAAGGATATAAGAGTCCCATGCGAGTAACTTTACAATATATAATATTGCATGTGTCATGAAAAGATAGACCCCTTTGCATTGAGGTTTTATTTGCATGAACTTTAAGAGTTGAGACATGTTAAAAAACATATTTAACCATTATATTTTGTACGGTACCAAATTGACAAGGCATCATTGCATTGGCTGACAATATCATGGAATTTTATTACGAAAGCAACTAATGTAATAATGACATGTCGCTTTGGTAACCCAAATTGGGCCATGTGATACTCCTGGCACTATTATATTTCTTAATATACTTCTCAATCTCTCAACCTACCTATACATTACATTTTCAATCATACTAACGTTATATTAAAAAGACAAGCATAAAATATGTATACACACACGTATACATGGATATATATGTTTCATTCGAGTTGCCTCCTAAAGGGACTCTTACAAAAGTCATATGTAAAAACCTGATTAGGGTGGCATAGGAAGCAAGAGTACCCTCCTCAATCTTAATACTAGCCAGCCTTCACTTTAAGGTTTTATTACCCAAGATTCCCTCAAAATTAATAAGTTAACACATTCTTAAAACCTGTAACGCCAGAGAAATATATGATCCCTTCGTCTCAGGATAAAAGACTTGGTTGACTTTTTGCATATATTAAAAAGGATAAATGACAAAATTGACCATATTTTTTAAACTAAATTTATCATAATAAGTACTTTATTAATTATTTTCAAAAAAAATTATACTTCCTCCATTCCAAATTATAAGACCAATATTGACTTTCTAAAAGTCAATTTGAGATATTCTTAAATTTAAAATTAACATGATTCATTTAAGTTTTGAAAACAATAAAGCTTATAACTAGTAATACTTTTTAGGTAGTTTATGATATCCATAATTATATTGACATAAACTCCATAAATTCATATCAATTTTGAATTTGAAAATGTTTAAAATTGACTTTTAAAAAGTTAATATTGATATTATAATTTAGAACGGAGGTAGTACTACTTATTGGAATCAATTTCTATTAATGCCTTTAATACTACTTCCAAGTATTTGAATTCGGTCAAAAAGCCATTCTAGCTTCTCATTAGTTGCATAGTTTTTTTACATGACCAACAATGCAGTAATGCTCCATAAATGGGGTAAAATGCAAATGTGACCACTGAACTTTAGGTGTTTTTGGGTATTGAGCCCCTTTCTTTTGGTCAACGCAAATTGAGCCCCTTTCTGTTACAAAATTTGGATATTGAGCCCCTAGGTGCCACATGTGTGTTGACTTGCCTACGTGGCACACGTGGCACCGCTGACGTGTAAAATTTCCAATTAATTGCTTAAAAACATGATTTCCCCAAGAATCGAACTCAAAATCTCAACTTTGAGAATTTGGTCATCAAACCAACTGAGCTAAATGAAACTTATAATTACTTTATCAAAAGAATTAATATTTATACCAAATCAATTCATCTCCCCCAAATAATATTTAAATAAAGTAATTGACTTATTAAAACAGTAAAAACACATAAAAGAAAAAAATTGATTATATATTAAAGGTGTAAAAAAGTTCATACATACTTAATTCTTAACTAACCAAGTAAAATAATTAACTCAAATAATTAACACAAAATAAAATAATTAACATACTAAGTAATCTAAATAAAATAATTAACAAAAGTAAACTATGATAAATAAATTACTTAATTAACTAATTAAATAAGTTTAGTTTACCCAATAAATAAGTTATATACTTAATCAATCAAAATTAACTAATTAACTAATTAAATAATGATACTTAAAAAATTACAAAGTCACAATTAGAAAAACTAATAAAAATTATTTACACAAATTAAAAAATTACACTTAGGTGAGTCACTTTAATAATTGAAAACTCATTTATAATTTGCAAACAAATAATAACTAATGTTTGAAAATAAAAATTATTTTTAGAAAAATTAAAATTAAAATTTAGAAAATAATTAATATTTTTGCAAAATAAGTAAATTTCATCTAAAGAAGATATTTATAATTATAAATACATAACATTAATTGAAAATACAAAACATTAATTAAATGGCTTCCGAAATCACATAGTGAATCTCACTTTTTCTAGGATTCCCACTTTCTCTCTCACACACAAACACACAGTGAATCTCGCTTCTTCCTCTGTTATCAATGGCTTCAGAAATCAACAACAGAAAATCGAAACAACAAAGAACAAGTATCCACAATGATAAAACAAGGGTTTCTCTCGGATTACTACTTTCTCTCCTCCTTCCCCATCCAAAACCCAACTTCCCTTTCCAAGATTTTCTCTCTCTCCGCCACCCCTTTCCAGGACTCCTGTCGACGGTAAGCCAATTCCGATCCGACCTAGCACCACCCTCTTCGAATCGGAATAAATGGTATCTACGTGTTGGTATCTACGGCCAATGTCCATGGACGTCCACCGGAGCACCACCCTCTTCCTATTTTTCTTTTATGTGTTTTTACTGTTTTAATAAGTCAATTACTTTATTTAAATATTATTTGGGGGAGATGAATTGATTTGGTATAAATATTAATTCTTTTGGTAAAGTAATTATAAGTTTCATTTAGCTCAGTTGGTTTGATGACCAAATTCTCAAACTTGAGATTTTGAGTTCGATTCTTGGGGAAATCATGTTTTTAAGCAATTAATTAGAAATTGTACATGTAAGCGGTGACACGTGGCAAAAATGTCTACGTCAGCGGTGCCACGTGTGCCACGTAGGCAAGTCAACGTACATGTGGCACCTAGGAGCTCAATATCCAAATTTTGTAACAGAAAGGGGCTCAATTTGCGTTGACCAAAAGAAAGGGGCTCAATACCCAAAAACACCTAAAGTTCAGTGGTCACATTTGCATTTTCCCCTCCATAAATGTGGATAGAGAATGCAAATATAGAACAATTAACACTAACATTATGTTTGGATTGAAGGAATAGAATAGAGGAATGAATGAAATAATTTTTAAGCATCTCTCAATTGTATGTTAGGTAGTTGGCGGTGGGTGGTGGGTGGTGGTGTGATAGGATGACAAAATTGCCACATACGTCCATTCCATTGGAATGAATTTCATTCCACGGCATGAAATGAAAATCAAGGGAATGGAAAGAATTTCATTCCATTGGAATGGTTTATCCGCCGAAATGATCACCAAATACTCTATTTTTTTTATCCATTTCTTCCTCAATTCCATTCCTTCAATCAAATGTAGCACAAGGGTATTATGGAAATTTTTTGTGAAAGATAGATTATTTAAGATAAGTGAACATTTATGATTTAACGTGGGACTATCCAAAAAAGTAATAACGACTTTTATCTTGGGACAGAGGGAGTACTATTATCATCTACAACTTAAAGGTGAGACACTCTAACCTCTTTCCCGACTTACTTGGCACCTAACAACAAAACTTCCCACCTCACTCTTCCTCAGAACATCAAATATAAGAGTGAGAAGGGGGAAAGAGGATCCCCTTGCCTGTGCCTGGAAGCCCTAATATAATCCCTAGGCTCCACATTCACGTTTATGTATTTAACATATGTTGAAAACAGTTAAATGTACAGTACTTAGGGCAAACTACTAACAATTCAAATTCTTTCAAGTTCCATAAGAAATGAAGCAACTAACCTTTTCACTTCATTTTTCAAATATTTATCCCCTAAATTTGCTGCCTTAGTTGCTAAAACAAGCATCGGATGCACCAACAGAAGCTTCTGTATCTCCTGAACTACAGTATCGGACACAGTTTGAAGAGAGAGACCTCGCCTACATATGAGATTAATACCTAAACAGATTAAATGTTGTATGTCGTCAAAATAGAGAAATGGCATATAGGTCAAAAATAATAGTACAATCATAAACTTGACAATCATATTCCCAAATAAGTATAGTAGACAAACGGACCTAAGAATAAATAAACACCTGCATGAAAAATATATCAGCGGCTCTTTGAGGACCATGAGGAATGAAAGAGAGAGTTTGCATCCTATGTGTGAAAGTGACGGATTTCATGTCGCTAAGATTCGATAAAACTCAGTAGATTATTAAGAGCTGAGGTGAGCAGAGAACTGCCTCGAGGCTCCACCCACATGAGGAATTGGGTAGTAAGGGATCACTTGTAGAACAATACCACGTGAGCTCAGTGGAATATTGCAAACCGAGAATGTAGCAAACAAGGCTCTCAAGCCACAAAACTCAAAACTATCAAATCAATTTATTCAATAAATAATAATTTACAACTCATAAATAGGAAATGAACTATCAAATCAATTTATTCAATAAATAATAATTTACAACTCTTAAATAGGAAATGTACGACTTTTAAAAAGGAAACAATCTCCAAAATAAAATCTACTACTATAATTATTACTTCAAGAAATCCTACTTAATATATGTAAAAGGTAATTACATTAATAATCAAATATTTATCTCTAAATAACATAATAAATTAATAATAAATTTCTTGATTTTCCTATTCCATTTCGCATCATTCTCTCTGCCATTGAGAAAAACTCGTCCTAGAGTTTTGTAATGTCAGAGGATAATAAACCTTGACCAATAGAAAAGGCCATGGAGATAAAAAAAATTCTAGAAGTTGTATTAATTACTTTACTCTATTTATAGTTTTGGTAGTTATCTTATTTGAATCTAATTTAGGTCAAGAAAGTTGTCTAGAAATATTATAAATAGGAATGTATTCCATTATTTTTGAAAAAGAAAATAATAAGAATCAATTGACATTTGAGAAGAATTGTGTTGTGTGATAGTTACATTATCCCAAAACCAGGTATCAAAGCCCCGCTCAAATCATCCTCGGTCGTCCAAAAATCAAAGCCCCAAGTTAGCAAAACCCTAAGCCAGTCCTTAGTTATAGCCTACCATCTACGTCACCATAAAAACACCATTCATCGCCGATGCCCAGCTCTAGTAGCTCTAAAACAAAACTACTCCAACCCACTGCCTCAAAGCCACACTAACCTCGTCACCTCTGCAACAAAACCATTGCCAGAAAAGCCTCCTGAAGACATCAAAGCCTCGGATCTACAAACCCTAATCTCAAATACATGCCCCATGACCCATCCAAATAAGCCTTACGCACAAACCAAACTTTACCAAACAACATTCAGCCAAACGCTGTCTTATCGCTTCATCACCTTCAACCCTAAATCTAGATAACCATCAGCGCCGGTGTTCCACATCAGGGACGGTGTCAGTGTGTTGGCCAAGTGTGGTTCATATTGAAATTAAAGCAATTCACGTGTCTGTAGAAATCGACATTTTTCTGAATTGCGTGACATGATTGCATGTCAGGGTAACAATCCAATAATCAAATTCATATTGCAATCTGAATGGGTCACTGGCTGCAATTTCTAAGTTGATCACACCCAAGCCTCAAGTATGAAGCTCTAAAATTTTGGTTACACAAATAATTATACAATAGCAGCTGTTTGAATATGGACAGGTGTTGGTCATCACCCGAGTTCTGAAACAGATACAAGAAACAAATTCATCTGACATGACATCAACTATCACATAAAAAATTTCTAGCTCTTTGAATAAATTTTGTTAATGTAGGAACCTTGGTTGTATATGATAGACACATAATTATGCATATTATTATTCCCATTTTGTTAGTTTATATGTTTATTTTATTTAACTAATACTTTTTCTCTTGTTTTGTAGAAATAATATTTATTTATTTTGGTGAGCAAGTAGATGATAATGTTTCAGTTTTTAATCAAGGAAAAGGACTCTTGAAGACTTATCATGATGAAGTCAAGAAGGAGACAAAGAGATAAGAAAACAAAAGAAGACCAAGTTCATTGAACTAAGATTAGGGTACAAATGAATCACTTTCCCAGTTATTTAAAGACTGTCAGGAAGTTAAATTTCCCAACCTCTTCTAACAGTTATCCAAACGTCTTTTGAGTTGAGTAGTGGAGTATATTCAGTAAAACTCTTTTCTTACGTGGGAAAGTAACTATTTTTTTTTAAAATAAATTTGTGACTAAAAATCACCAAAAACAGTTACTAGAAGCCTGAGGCTTTATAATAAGAGATAAATAGGGACTCTTATTTAGAGAGGGAGCTGGAATTTTTTAATTTAATTTTTTTCTTCTCCTTTGAGCAGCTGGAGCATAGAGATAGACAAAGCTTTGCTTCATTCATCTATTGCAGAAGGGTTACCATTATTTGAGTTATAAGGATTTTGTTTATTTAATCTTTTTCTTTATTAATATCATGGTTGGATGCATTCATTCATTATTGATGTTTATCTAAATTAGGGTACAAATGAATCACTTTCCCAGTACAATAATGTTTCAGTGTATAGCTTCATCTAGTATTTAATTTTAGTTTTTCTTTTTTTTTCGTGCTCTTCTTTTGTTTATGTACGTACAATAAATTATATTTAAGTTAATTGAGGTATTAAAATTCTTTTTAGGTATTTAATTTCATGCAACTAATAGTAATAATAATCTCATTTGTTTTTATTTTAAATTCCATGGCTAATTAATTTTTAATACCAAGGATAATGATGAAATTAGGTACTTTCATAATTAATAATTTCTTTTCTGTTCGATATTAGTGCATAATTGATAAATTGTTTTTTCTTTGCATATTTTGTTATGAATACCTTAAGCGCAAAAAGTTCTTTTACATGATTCTTGTATTAATTAATAGGCTTTGAGAAATTATAGTTAATCTCTGAATTTTTCATTATTTATGTTTGCCCATAAAAATTATTAGATTCATTATATTAATGGGAAGAGAAAACATTAGAAAAATAATTTGGAAAATAAAAATTATTCATTATGCTAGTATTTAGTGGATTCGGATCCTTAGATAGTTTTTCTCATTAATAGTTTTCATTATTTAGTTATTAATCATCTCCACTATTATTATTTTTAATTTGCCTGAAATATAAATTAAGGGTATTTTAAAACTAATCTAGTCACTGTAGTTCAACCTAACAGGTCTTCAATCTAGACATTGTGCAATTGCGGTTGTACATTTTTATCACATTAGTATACTTTTAGTTTCTATTGCGCAACGATAAATAGAATTGCGCGAGTAGAACTTCACAATGTTAGTTGTACAAGCAACACTATTCTTATTAAACATGTGATTAAAAAAGCTTTATTCTCGGATGCTTCTGGACATGGGTTAGTGGGAGACCCCAAAAGTGTTGTGGCATGTCTCCATGTACAATTTAGGTACATGTGAAAGGCAAAGACACAGGAACACTCGTTTAATCTTTATTTATAAGAGACGGGTGTTCAGCTGTCTAGAAACCCATTTGTCTGAGAAACCCATATCTCAATCCTTGGGGTTAAAAAAGATAGCTATCTAAGGAGGCCTACACCTAACAAGACCAACAGCAAAACCCCACGAGACCAACAACTTGCTCAAAACAAAGGGACAAAGCTAGCCAAAACCTCCGTATCCAACAATCTACGAGGGGGTATATCTTGACACAGTCAATAGCTTTGCATGCAGAGCCTATGTGGAAAGAACAATTTACTGTGACTTATGCATAGAGCTATTAGTACCTGTTAACACCCCCTAGCGGCAAGGATGTTGAATCACGATCGATCCAGTAAAAAGCTCCAATGCTGGTGGAAACAAAGATGCATTTCAGATTGCAGCAATTTTCTCAAACTAGTCTTCGCAAACCAATCTCAATTAAATGAAAGCAGTATGCATGAGTGCAGAAGAGGGAAATATATATTATGTAAAATATAGGTCATTGCTTATGTATTAAAAGATTGACACAGCGGAGCTGCAATCTAGGTTGTTCTCTTGTGATTACACACTAATATAAACAAACCTCAAAAATACTAAAACAAGACAGAAAATTATCACTTTTCTATATCAAATAGTTCATTGATATAATAGACAACTTTGATGTTCCATGAAAACTGCACGAGTACCATGTGGATCTAAATTTTTTGCACACCAGACACACCAAGTGTCCTATGATGATCAGGCATCATATAGCGGTTCTTCACCGTGATAGCAGGCAATGCTCAAGCATCCCCTAAACTAGGAGACATACTGCGGTGTTTTCACCATGCCAGTATGAGATGATCAGACATCACACTCCAAGTATGCAATATGGACACGTGTCAGATATTGTGACAACCAGGAAAATCGGATTGTCCAAAATTTAAGTTTAAAGAATTAGATATTAATAAAATGAATTTTTATTAATAATATTCTATGTTATGTGTTTATTAATCGTTCTAGAACCTAGGATGATTATAATACAGGAGGATTCTGGCTACGAGCTAGACTGAACGAGTAAGAATTTTCAAGACGAAAATAAAAAAATTCCGAGAATAATTATATTTCCGGGGAAAAAGACGACATATGCACTATTCACCCGACGAAACCCTAAGGGTTAGGGTTTGAATAACATAAGCCTTTCCGAGAGTTCGGTATGTCGAAATGACATCCCGTCGAAAGATTTGACGATAATATATTATGAAAAGTTAAGTTAGCCGATAAAAGTTTTTCTCGAAAGACGTGAATAAATCGAACAAAATAAAAACAAAAAGTACTGTTATGTGCTTTTCATTCGTTACTACGTTATGGGAAAACGTGAAGGAAAACACTTATCATCAAAAAGTGTTTTTCAGTTTTTCCAAGTTCCGAAGAATGCGTAAAAGTTAATCTGTAAAAGAAAAACAAAATATCCAAAAATATTTGAATTTCGAGAATCGCAGTTTTTCGAACTGTCGGACGAATTCCGAAAGACGGAACCACGAAGCTTCCAAGAGAAGTTACGTGAATAGTAAGGACGTTAGTTAAGGAGGTGGAAATAGTAACTTTGGGGGAGAAATGAATATTTTTCCCCTAGCCTTGGTTTTCTATAAAAGAGAACTTTAGCTCATTTGTTGGTGATTTTGAAAATCACCAACACTCGATAGAGAGAATTCGGATGAGGAGGAAAAGGAAGGGGAAAAGCTAGCCCGTGTGCAGACTTTGTCCAACGGAAGAAGATTAAAGAAGAAAGGTAATCCAAAACCTAGTCTAATCTAAATTTTCTTTAAGTTTTCTATGTCAATATACATAGCTTAATGAAAATAGGAGAAGAAGATGTTAAAAATGATTTCATATGGTTGAAATCATGAGAAAACGAAGAAATAAGAAATAGAAGTTTAGTTTATAAATTTCTTAAAAGCTTTCTTAAGGAGGTATGAGTTTCGTAATGAATTTGAACGATCCGAATGAATCATATGACTGATTCGGTGAAATAAGGAATGGTTTTTTATAACACCAAATTCCAAGAAAAAGTGAAATTATAATCAAAGTATCGATTAAAAATGAAGAACGTGAAGAACACAAAGAACGTTGTTGATGGACAAATTTAAAACCATCGTAGTTATAACTTGTTGTTGATGGACAAGTTTAAAACCATTGCGTATAAGTTAGATGTTTATTGCTTGGATAGGAACGATAGAAGCGTTCATGAAGAACGGATTAAACTTAGCTATAACGAAGTTATGGCGAAAATTTCGTAAAAGACAAAGGAGAAGTAGAAAGTATGTAAATGAACCCGAATGTGTAGGGTTTCATAAGAATGTAAGAAAACATAGAAAACGTGAGTCGTGGACTCAAGAAAGAACGAATTCCGAGTTCGGATGACCGAATTATGGAGGAACGAACAAAGAACGTTAATAACGTAAAACGAACGAAAAATGAAATTTAAGCCAATTTAATGGCATGTTAACAGATACAGAATGAATTTCTGTCCGAGGTAAGTTGAAGTACGTAAGATAAGGAAGAGAATGACTTTGGAACGATCTCGTTCCGAGATATAACGAAGAAGTTACGAGATTGCAAAGTAGGCGCTTTGCACGTATTCCAACACTTAGAAAAAAAATTTGGAAAAGCGAAGTTTTAGAACTCAGCCAGCAAGCTTAGTTTGAACTAGAATGGAAATATGCATAGCCAGCCACGACGATAGCCATCGGAGACTTGAGTGCGCAAGCAAAGAATAACAAAGGAAGGTGCGTACGGCCACGGGCAAGTAAAACCAGAGAAAAGCTTTTAACTGCTCAACTCTTGGGGGAAGTGTAAGGAAAGATAAAAAATATTTAGTTCACATAATTTAACACTTAATCAAGTGAATTAAACCTTTAGTAAAGGTTGAACGGAATTAAAAGACGAATAATGTAAACGCTAAATACTTAACCAATATCCGGGGATCGTAGTTGCAATAAAACGAACGTGTGGGATTGCTATGATTGTGATTCCTTAGACGTTGAGTGACGAGGGGGATGTATAACATTTTGATGTTATGTTATCGTAATAAGAGATAAGTGTATAGCGTATAAACGCTGTAAACGCAACGTAGTTGCGATGAACGGTCGGTCTTAGCATACAACGAACCGTATGACTTCGACATTAAGAAAGAATAATGAACGTGAAGTTCATGAAATGCATCGCGAATGAGAGTGATTAAAACCTTGGGTAAAAGTTGAATGAGAGATTAAGAGATGAACAACGTGAACGCTAAATACGTAAACGATCCTCGTGAATCGTATTCGCGTCGAACGAACGTTTTAAGCATACATTGGTTGTATGACTTAGACGTTGACGAAGGTAGTAAGATATGAAATTATCAAGAAAGTCGTAACGAACGGTAATAAGATTAATGAAAGTCCGAGTGTGAGTCGGATAGAGAATGTTAGAAAGAAATGTAAACGTTAAACACTTTAGCCGACGTGAGGGTTGAGTGTACACGAATATTAAACGGGCAGGACCTACACACCGTGTATGGTTTGACCGTAAGGTAATGAAGAATAATGATTAAACATGTGAACGGTGAAGAAACTGAATTAATGACAAAGACGTATAACGATAAGAAGTCGAGTTAATGATTATGACTTGGATGACGTTCTGAGTCGAATAAACCGGACGTTATAAGATATGGATAAAGTAACGTAAAATGCTTAATGCTATGAATGCGTAGTATTAACATTGAATAATAGTTCTGAGTATACAAAAGACTGTACGACTTAGACGATAAAGAATGAATCCTGAGGTATGACATTTAGTTGCCAGAAAGCCATAAGGACTGAGAAATCAACTTAACGAACGTTATAGTTTTAATGGTTTGGCTAAGTTAAGTTAAGTTAAGTTTAGGTTGTGGTACAATCGTAATCTTTAATGGTTGACATATGGGAGCTGGGCTAAACAATTCCTTCAGAGAGCGGAGGTATATACGAAACTGGCAACCGATCTAACTCGCTGTGAAAGACAGTGTAGATGAGACGGGAAACTAGTTTGTTGGTTGTTTGTGGGAAACCACTCAGAGTACCATATGGAATATTAGTAGAGATTCGATGTGTGCTAAGTCCTAAAAGGGTTATAAGAAGAAGATAAGAATGTAAATCATCAAAGATGATGATCGTATGAGTTAAGACATCTCTGTATGTTATAACGCCGTAAAGCGATAAAGGAAGTTGGTCGTGTAAACTTAGGTTATAAACACGAACCATAAGGAGTAAAGTTAAGTTTAAACCAATGCATAAGTCAAGTATATGACTAATTGGTGTATGTGCCATTTCCTTATGTGTTATATAGGATTTGCAATGAACAGTTCAGTGTAAACTGTAAGCTGTAGCTGTGCGTAAGGCATGTTTCCTAACCTCATTCATATTTTAAATGAATGCTAATTTCTTAAACTTTCTCAGATGTTGAACTTGAGAAGTTTTGTCTATGTGCAAATGTGTGATATTTGTACAAGGTGGTAGAATGTATGAGGCCTTGTGCCACAATTAATAATCTTGTTTGTTTTATGAGATGAATCGTTTCGTGATTGAACTAAGCGTTCTAAAAATCAGCTTTTAAAGCGGGGCCTAAGGCCAAATCAATGAAAAAGCGCTCCTACTAATTAGGCGAGTAAAGGTTTAGGTGGCCTAAAGTGAAGGCGGGCTAAAGCGGGAAAGGTGGCTAAAGTGAGATTTTTTTTTAAAAAAATTACTCCAAAACCAGATCTTGATATATTTATTTTTCTAATGATTTACCATATTCTTAATGCAAGTCAGAAAGATATCAAATCACAACAAGAAGTGAACAAGATCAAGTCAAAATGGATAATTTTATTATAGTTGTAATTTTTTGAACTTGTACTCAACTTGAAATTATATAAAAGATGATACATTTGTAATATTTAGTTTAATTCAATATAATTCTTAAATTTATGTTTAGTTTCTTTAGTTTTAATATTGAATCAATTCTTAAAAATTTAAATTTTATTATTTAATATCAATTTTGTTTATGAATAAAACTAATACGTCAAAGATATGTTAGTCATACTTAGTATATGGTATTTGTCATTTTCTTTAAGTCCTCAATTTTGAAAATTACACAAATTAAAATAATTTCATAATTAATAATATCAAATGTCTCATTCAATAAACTTCACACTAATTTTTAAAATAACATTTATTTAAATTTTTTAGAGAGAAGAAGTACATATATAATTATATATATGAAGATATCAAGATACTACTTACTAGCAACACTAATTCTATAATTTAATTATTTCAAGCAATGGATATATATCTTACTACTTAAGTACAATTACTACTAATTCTATAATTTAATTATTATCTTTATTATAGATTATTTTGCTTTATATTATTGTTTTGTTAGAATAATGTAAGATAAAATATTAAAATTGTCTTAAAATAAAAATATCCCGCCTAGGACCCCCAAGCGCTAGGCCCCCCTGGCCGCCCGCCCGCCTCCCGCTTAGCGCTTTTTAGAACATTGGATTGAACTGTTCAATATGAGAATGTTCAGTTTATACATGATCCGTTATTGTTAAGTCTGTGCTAATAATTCTAGTTAGACAGGATGTGTATGAAAAAAGTAGAAGAATGAAAGTATTTCAAAGTGAATGTGACTAATGTTTTAAAATGATAGGAATCAGAAATTATTCCTATTATTCAAGCTGCTTCATAACCTTTGTTCGGTTATTGAAGGTCTAAATGAATGTTTAAATTCTTAATGTTGTTTATTCAACTGCTATGACTTGCTGAGCAATTGAATGCTCACACTTGCTTTAAATAAAAATATTTCCAGTGAACGATGTTAGAAAGAACTTAAGGATCCCGTAAAGATCAAGCTGACCGGTATCCAGACAAAGTGTCATTCAGTATGTGAATGAGCGTGAAGATCAAGTCAAGACTTGTAATGTAGAATAGTTTAATTAAACTATAGACTAGTTTAATGAACTGTTATGTATCCTTGGTGGCGGCTAAAAGTCACTCTTGTAAGATGTAAAGAATAATATAATTGTCATTATTTGTAATGAACGAGGTTATAAGGTATTAGAACCTGGGATTTGAGAATGTATGTTGTTATATTGTTATATTTAGCTATATAATGATGTATGTTTGGTAAGAAATGGGAACGTGATGTACGGAATCCGGATGTGAAAATAGACCGGATTTCGGGGCGTCGTAGATATTCTTAATACCTCCTTTACAAGTGTGAAAAGATATTTGTAGTCCAAGCAAAAAAAATGTCAAGCCTCTCCACCATCATCTTTCTAACCCCGGTTCATTGTCCTCTTACATTTGAGTATTCTCCCGAATCTGGGCACTCACCTGCTACAAACAGGAACTAAAACAAAATAGACCTAGTGTATTCACAACAACCCATATCTAGAAGAGCACTAGAGCAATAATCATTTTAATTCAAAAACTAATTATCTAGTTTTATAATATCAATTCTAGGCATCTTCTATACAAAACGTAATTCAATGAAAAGGACATAATGCAGTTTACAGTTGTACATGCATCATAAGATGCACTGCATGACAATGTTAATGACAAATCAATGAAAAATGTATAAGATATAAATACTTCTAGGTAGCATTTTCTTTATCTTAAATCAGACTGTAAACTGAGGATGAAGGATAGTAAACAAATGCTTGTAGCTGAATATAGAAAGATTCTAAAAAAATTTGAGAATAATATCAGGTTGAAGCATCACATCAAACAGTCAACTTCTGCTGAAAGAGAACCTTGAGATCCAAATCTATGCATTAGTATTACGATAATATAAGTGCACAATAGAGATTCAGGATGCAACTCGTAACATGCATACAAGATCATGACAGCCGTGAAATCATCTACATGACACTGATAGTAACTGAACCAGTCACCAATGATTACTGTATTCAGGCAGACTATTATTTTTGTAACAATCAACATAAGTTCGTTAACATACGCTGAATATGAAGCCTTGGAAAATGAGATAAATAAAATACAAAGTTTGACAAACCTGTCAATCATAAGCAGATGAACACCAAAACCATATGTTTTGCTTTGCTTTTGTAGTTGATAATGCATTGTCTGAAATCCATACATAAAAAAACAGCCATAATAGTGTACTTCTACATAGTGATGATGGACAGCATTCTGAAAGGATAAATTGGCAGACAAAATTGAAACAACTGAAAAGTAACTAGTGTTAGGCTCCACTGAACACTAGGATCTCTTGCTCACAACCAAGACAAGAAAATATCTGAAATTTCTTAATATCAATAATAAATTATCCAACCTTGGGAAACTACAACGCATACTTAGAGAGAAAAATATAACCTAATCTAAACTTAAAGACAAATATACCCTAATTAGTTAAATAAAATAACTAAATTTCCTAAATATTTAAATAAAATAACTAGACTATCACAAATCCTCAAGTAAAATAAAACTATAATTACATCAACTTCTACCAGAGTGAAAACTTAGACTAGATAATTAAACCTAGGGGTGTTCTGCTCCCATCGCATATACTCTAATGGAATATATACTATAAATGGGAAGAGGTAAAGGAAGTGATTATGCAACTACGTAAGGCCAAAGTTCATGCAGGCACATCTAACCATCCAAAGCCAATTATACTTGTAAGCTTGTTTTAGGTAATGTGTGTTCCTAGTGAAACATACAGTAAATTACACATCCTCCTTTCAGGCTTTCATGACTCCCTCCCACAATATTGAAAACCTCACCATAGTACATGCAGCATGGACCTCACCTTTAGTTCTCTATCACCATGTCATTAAATATCCATTGACATCCTATAAGCCTTGTGCAGCAACATCTATATACAACTTTTTCATTCACCACATGTCAACATATATATACTAGCTACTCCTAATTTGGTAATAACCATGTATATGCATGATTAGTAAAAACATCATTCCTTCTTCTACTACTACCTTTTTTCTTTATATAATTATTATTTACTTAAGACTTTCTCCTCATTGTAATGGATATAACCGATCGATAAGGGCTGTCATGCTGAGGCCTTGCTGAATTATATTTTTAACTGGTCACAAAATTACAATAAATTATAAATAGAAGCAACAGTTTTTTTTTCTTAGAATTTTTGAAGAAGAGAGTAAGAGATGTCCAATTTGAAACTGTGTGATGCATTTGCCAAGTTGCTTATTAATATCGAAACATCAGCTTATTAAGCTCCATTATTTATGTTTATTTAGATATTAATTTTTTTTTTCTCATGTCCAAAAAAAAATTAGAAAAAAACTATTTGTTGGTATGGAACTATACACAAGGGTACATGAATAGTATTATTATTAAATTGGGTCCTGCAGGATGGTAGTGAGTAGAGCTGGCAAAATTTTATTCAGACCCATTAACTTGTCCACTAACCCATAATTAAATGGGTAAAATTATGGGACAATTACATTTTCTATTACATTTTAAAAAATAATTACATAAAAAGTCTACAAATAAAATAATTACAAAAAAGTGCATATGCAATATTTAATTACAAAAAAGAGTGCAATCTTATCCCTTTTATTTAGTTGAGTGATTTAATGAGTGATTGATAATGGCCATGTTTGTAGGGATTTAATTTTATCTCTCTCTCATCAACCTCCATTTTATCTCCACACCCTCTCCTTCCCCTTCCTCCGCCTCCCTTCTCCTCCCCGCCCACGCCCCACCACCTCCATCCGCCTCCCACCGCCATCCCCCTCCTCCCGCCCCCCTTTCTCCACCCCACCCCACCCCCCCCCCGCCCCCCCGCCCCCGCCCCCGCCTCCCTTCTCCTCCCCCGCCCACGCCCCACCACCTCCATCCGCCTCCCACCGCCATCCCCCTCCTCCCGCCCCTTTCTCCCCCACCCCCCCCCGCCCGCCCCACACCCTCTCCTTCCCTTCCTCCGCCTCCCTTCTCCTCCCCCGCCCACGCCCACGCCCCACCACCTCCATCCGCCTCCCACCGCCATCCCCTCCTCCCGCCTCCCTTTCTCCACCACACCCCACCCCTCCCTCCCTCCCTCCCTTCCTCCCTCCCCTCCTCCCGCCCCTTTCTCCTCCTCCCCAGATCGATCCAAAATGGCCGCTTGGTGGAGACCCATCACTAGCCGCATGGAGGCCCCTCCACCACCCTTTGCTTCCCTCCACCACCGATCCGTTCTCCAACTCTATCCCAGTAATCAAACCTTAATATGTTGGTAACCAAATAGGCATACTAAGGTAACCAAACCTTAGCTCCTTCCGATAAGGTAACCAAATTTTATGCAAATTGGTTACTAAACCTTCCGATAAGGTAACCAATTTAGTTTATTAGGTTACTAATTTATTTTTGATGTGATGCGCTTGGTAACCAAATTTCATATAGTTGGTTACCAAACCATTTGATAAGGTAACCAATTCAGCTTTTATTTGATTACCAATTTTATTTTAAATGTGATGCGCTTATTAGTCAAAATTGTATAAAGGTAACCATTTCAATTTTGTGGGTAACCAAATCGTCAAAAGAAATTGAATAGCAACTCGTGGTGAAGCGGCGCAGCGAAGAGAGGAGGATGATGAACATTAGCTCCTTCATAATTTTTAATTTTTAATTTTCTCTTTTTGATTTGAATTTTGAAACATGGATTTGAAATTGTTGTTAGAGACAAGATTTGAATTTGAATTTGAATTATTAGTTATCCTTGATTTTAGATTTCCTTATTAATGTGAATTGTACTATTTTTGTAATAATTACATTCTTTTTGTAATTATTTAGTTGATGCACTTTTCTTGTAATTACTTTCTATTTGTTGTATACTTATGTAAAGGACCCTATTTTCCATTTATCTTAATGAGTTTTAAATGGGTTGGGTCAAATAGATAATAATAAATAAATGGGTTAGATGGGTAAATTTGTGGGTCATTAATTAGCTAAAGTGAAATTGACTTTTCTCTCGTACCTCTCTCTATCAACAGTCTCTCCCTAAAACCCAACTCACAAACACGGTAACACGCCAAACTCTCAACACGAATTCATTCACTGAAAGATCCATCATCTGCAAACGGGGCCCACCATGTACTGTCCGTCCGATGTAGTTACAGAGACCTGTCAACTCAAGAGGTTATACACGGTAAGGAGCAAGCTCTCCTGGTTCCACATGTCCGCACACCGTCAGATCATCTACCCGAAGCATCCAAAGGTTGAGAAATCTCTTCCTCACTACCAGAGCCTTGAGTCACGAAGATTAATTATATTGAGATCCTGGAAAGATAATGAGCAAGAAAACATTAAAGGGACCCGGACATCAAGGGTCATATTAGTTATTAATCTTATATATATTGGGCCTGTTATTTTATTTTAAAATAATCATTAATATATTAATGTTATTTAAAGTTATAACTGATTATTGGTGATAGGTACAATATTAAAAAAGATCAGTTTTTATTTGTTTAAAATAATTATAAGTAATATTAAAATAATTATTAAAAAAAATTGTTTAATACTTCCTCCATCCTAAAACCGTATGTTCAAAAGTACACTAAAATTTTGTGATCAAAAGATGTATAAAAGTACCCAAACTAAATGTAAAGTATGACATAAATATTAATTTATCCTAAGTGCACATATTCATATACAAACACTCCACCCCCAAGTTATTGTGGTATTAGTGTTGGTCCAAATAAAGGTTATAATTAATTAAAATTTATACTCTCTTCTCTAATTTAGTAACCTTAATTTGTGTTTAAGATATTGTATTCCTAGACATCCTTTTGATAACCGAGGTAGTATATAAAACTAATATTAAATTTATTATAGGATAATCTTAATATTAATATATTTTTCGAAAGTAGTAGAGCCTGATATATATAAAAGTATTATGAATTAATTCGAGGAAACATCTTTGAATTAATTATTGTTTTTCGTAATTCGAGTTATTGGAGTTGCATCGGAGGCATCAGAGTTAGGATCAACGGTCTACAACAGCATTAGTTACGGGAAGGGAAATTGCTTTTGTGGATGAGAAATGTGAGCACGTGTTGATGGGTTTTATCCATATCTATTTAAAATCGTGAAGGACAGAAAAATAACTGGATTCATTTACAGACATGGTCGCCTTCTTGAGGCGATGAGGACCAAAACAAATGGGAGGGACCTTGTGAGATCGGGAGTCACCCGATTTGCTACATAATTCTGACTCTTCAAAGCTTGTGCAAGCACAAGGATGCTTTGAGACACTTGTTCATCAGTGATGATTGGAAAAATTCGAGGCTGTCAAGTACAGAGGCGGGGAAACAAGTGTATGATACAATTATTTCTTCTACTTTTTGGCACAACGTAGAAGATTGTATTAGAGCCTCACAACCATTACTTGTAGTCTTGAGGATTGTGGATTCGGATGAGAGGCCAGCTCTGCCCGAGATTCTTGATGCGATGGAATATGCAAAGAAAAAGATCAAAGATGTCTTTAACAACAAACAAAGGCTGTATAAGAAAGTGATTGACATCATTGAGCGAAGATGGGCATGCCAAATGGAGCAGAAGTTATATGGGGCAGCATTGTTTCTCAATCCGGGAAAGTATTTTGACATCAAAGAAGAAGAAGAATCTAATTTGGCTTACAATTGCGTAGCAACTTCAATGATGTTCTTTCAAAAATGATTCCCGACCAAGTTTTGGCAGACAAGATAAGCGACTTAGCCGATGTCTATGAATCTTCTCGTGATGACTTTTCTAAAGACAAAAAATCCTAGTAAGCATATTACATTAACTATAAAATTTTCTTTTAAGTTTAATAATTAAGACTATATTTGATTTTTTTTAATTTTTTACATCTAATGTAGTTGATTAGTGGAATGCTTTTGGCAGTTGTGCTATTGACCTTACAAAGTTTGCAAAGCGAATCCTCGGCCTTTGTTGTTCTTCTTCAGGTTGTGAAGGCAATTGGAGCACTTTCGAGTTTGTAAGTATTTGGTACATAACTAAATGTATAAATATTTTATATATTCTTTTTGCTTAATATTTTTTAAACAAAAATTTCAGATTCATACGAAGAAGAGAAATAGGTTGGAACATCAACGGTTAAATGATTTGGTGCATGTCCAATACAATCGCCGAATTGTTAATAGGTTCCAAAGGAGGCGGGAACTTGGAAGAAACTTCGATCCATTAGTCCTAGATGACTTTGATTGGGGTAATGAGTGGATAGTACCCGAACAAAATATAGTTCATGATGGAGATGATCTTACGTGGGAAGATGTTGATAGAGTTGTTGGTGCATCTGATGCCGTCGAGGCCTTAATCTTCCTCGTGGGGATTGGTCTATTCTACTGTATGCGTGCTAATGCTTCGACTTCAAGAGCTGTGACTGTGAATGAATCTGATTCTGATGTTGGAGAAGAGGAGGAGGGCCTTCCTAATGATGATGAGGATCTTGATGATGATTATGGCCGAAGAGTAACTACTGTTTCGAGTGATGATGCCACTGCTGGGAGAGATGATGATGATTTGATCTTTGATGAAAAAGATCAAATCACTACATATATCAGTCACAGAGATACCTCTAAAAGCACTCATGGTAGAAGACCAAAGAGATGTAAGAAAAATAACCCTATCATTCAATAGCTTAAATGATAAGCAACTTTCTCTAAACAATCTCGCATTACTCGTTCCAAATTCCTCACAAAATAGAAAAGAAGGCACACTTCAATAAAATTTTAGCATCCCTCTTACATCCAAATCCTAGAAAACAAATTAAAAGCATATCTTTCACTGAAGCAAGACTCGCCCACTTCTCTTTAGCACTCCAAAGAGAGAGTTTTACAATCCCCAAGTAATATGACAATGCAGAAACAAATGAGCATGTGTCTCATTACTTTGCATGCGCATAAAACAAATATCCGAAGATAGGACTTTGTAAATGTGATCTTGACAAAGTTATCAAGGCGCTAAGTCGAGGCGAGGCGACAGCCGGGAGCTTAAGCGCTTAGGCGACAAAGCGCCTGACTAGTCGTCCACAAGTCGACAAGTCGTTAACAATGTAAATTTTATACGTATAAAATTCTATATATTTAACATGTTCATTGTGACATTGCCAAAAACAAACATAATATAGAAATGAAAACAAAGTCATAAAAATTAAGTATTCTTTAAACAAAATCATCAAAGATCAAATCATCATCTCTCCCAGCAGTGGCATCATCACTCGAAACAGTAGTTACTCTTCGGCCATAATCATCATCAAGATCCTCAGCATCATTAGGAAGGCCCTCCTCCTCTTCTCCAACATTAGAATCAGATTCATTCACAGTCACAGCTCTTGAAGTCGAAGCATTACCACGCCGTGAGTAGAATAGACCCATCCTACGAGGAAGATTGTGTCCCTCGACGGCATCAGATGCACCAACAGCTTTATCAACATCCTCCCACGTAAGATCATCTCCATCATGAACTATATCTTGTTCGGGCACTATCCACTCATTACCCCGATCAAAGTCATCTAGGACTAATGGATCAAAGTTTCTTCCAAGTTCGCGCCTCCTTTGGAACCTATCAACAATTCTACGATCAGATTGGACACGCACCAAATAATTTAACCGTTGATGCTCCAACCTATCTCTTCTTCGTATGAATCTGAAATTTTTGTTTAAAAAATATTAAGCAAAAAGAATATATAAAATATTTATACATTTAGTTATGTACTAAATACTTACAAACTCGAAAGTGCTCCAATCAAGGTTCACAACCTAAGAAGAACAACAAAGGCCGAGGATTCGCTTTGCAAACTTTGTAAGCTCAACAAAGACAACCGCCCAAAAACATTCCACCAATCAACTACATTAGATGTAAAAAATTAAAAAAATCAAATATAGTCTTAATTATTAAACTTAAAAAGAAAAATTTATAGTTAATGTAATATGCTTACTAGGATTTATTGTCTTTCGTTGCCTAATCGCCATGTCTTAAGAAAAGTCATCACGAGAAGATTCAGACATCGACTAAGTCGCTTATCTTGTCTGCCAAAACTTGGTCGGGAACCATTTTTGAAAGAACATCATTGAAGTTGCTACGCAACTTGTAAGCCAAATTAGATTCTTCTTCTTCTTTGATGTCAAAATACTTTCCTGGATTGAGAAACAATGCCCATATAACTTCGCCCATTGGCATGCCCATCTTCGCTCAATGATGTCAATCACTTTCTTATACAGCCTTTGTTTGTTGTTAAAGACATCTTTGATCTTTTTCTTTGCATATTCCATCGCAGCAAGAATCTCGGGCAGAGCTGGCCTCTCATCCGAATCCACAATCCTCAAGACTACAAGTAATGGTTGTGAGGTTCTAATACAATCTTCTACGTTGTGCCAAAAAGTAGAAGAAATAATTGTATCATACACTTGTTTCCCCGCCTCTGTACTTGATAGCCTCGAATTTTTCCAATCATCACTGATGAATAAGTGTCTCAAAGCATCCTTGTGCTTGCACAATCTTTGAAGAGTCAGAAATGATGTAGCAAATCGGGTGACTCCCGATCTCACAAGGTCCCTCCCATTTGTTTTGGTCCTCGTCGCCTCAAGAAGGCGACCATGTCTCGTAAATGAATCCAGTTATTTTTCCGCCCTTCACGATCAGACTTAAATTGCTTCATATCGCTTTATGTCCTCTAACATCAAGTTCAGTAACGGGCAAAAATACATGGTGTCCGAACAAAGTCGGTCTCCTCTCTCCAACAACATACGACTCGCCGCTTTATAATGGCGGCATTGTCTGTCACCACTTGCACAACATACTCAAATTTCTAATCTCTTTTATCTTCCTATCAAGTAGCTCTGTCAACATGTTTGCATCCTGAGATTGAGCAGAGGCATCAATCGATCCCAAAAAGTAAGTACCGCAGGACTATTAGCAAGAAAATTTATCAAGTGTCTGCCTCTTCTATCCGTCCATCCGTCTGACATAAGACTGCAACCGTACTGCTTCCAAGAAGTTTTGTGTTTCTCCTTCAGTTCCTCTGTTTTAGTCTTGGCCTTCGCTAAAAGAGGAACCCTCAACTCGTGATATGAGGGAGGCTTGTAACCCGGCCCATATTGCCTAATAGCCTCTGCCATCACCTCATAACTTCTTCGATTTGCTGCATTAAAAGGGATGCCAGACTCATAAAAAAAGTTGGCAACATACATGTCAACTTTCTCTTTCTCTTCCGGTGTCCTTAGACGATTCTCCAAAGTAGTTTGGCTAGGACCTTTTCGATGCCTTTCGTCCACAACTTCTTCAGGAGATTTCCTAAAATGAGTTTCAATGGTCTTTGTTTGTTTTGTTTGTGATTGTGGCTTAGGGAATTGAAATACACTCTTTATCCTTTTAGATGCAGTCCCAGAACTTGGAACAGCTGTAGAGGAAGCATTAGAAGCATTGGAAGCATTGTTTGGAATATTAGATGACTGAATTTCTTCTACTTCGTCATGTCATCAAATTGAATTGGCTTATTCCTTTTGTTACCCATTATTGCTTGATGCACCTCATTTGAAATTTGTGTTGTAGTTCGAGGACACTTGGACACATCCCCATACCCATCGGTAAGATGATGTTTAAATCTCTTGATTCCTCCATGAACCTTTTTTCCACAGAGAATGCATTGCACAAGATTTTTATCGCTTCAATTTCGCCAAAATGCATATTTCCACCCGGATCTTTAGACTTGGCCTTTCTTTTAGGATCCTTAGTTGGATCATAACCCTCAGCTCCTGAACTTTCCGCCATTTAACTATCTACAATTCTACAAAATACAATTAAACAAACAAACAAGACATTGTAATTTGTAAATTGTAATAACAAAACAAGTAAACAACTAAACATAGATTGCATAGTTTCATTGTAATCTGGTATATCAATAGCAAGGGAAAGTTTTAATCACATTCATACGGATGCTTGATAAAATTTTAAATTGAGATGTTACATGCTGCAATATTAGTTATTAAGATGCTGTAAATTATTAAGATGTTACATACTTACATGTCTGTAATATTTTTATATAGATGTTACATGATGTAATTTTTTTTTTTATTACAAGTTGCAAATTTTTTTTAGTTACTTACTACTTATTACATTAATGTCGTAATAAGTAGTAAGTAACTAAAAAGTGTCAATTAATGGCATTGCTTAATATTTGTATATGAATATCTTAAAAGTGTTGGCTGCACTCAGACATATCATTACCCATTTTAAAGCAATCTTTGAAACAAAAATAACTCCAATTATTAGGTAATTACCCTAAACAACAAAAGTCAAAAATATTAACTTCTCATGTTAACTCTCTAAGCCTCTATTAAATTGGTATGAATATATATCAGCGCCCATTTATTACTTCAACAGAAAGAATATAGAATAAACAAGTCCAACTGAATAATTAATAAATTTTTGAAATTTAATATAAATGAGTAGAATTTTTATACATATACTAAACCAATAAACAAATAAACAACAGTCACTATTATAATTTATACATATACTAAACCAATAAACAACAGAGACTCAAGAAAATAGAAGTTGAGGCTTAAGAATAGCTAAAGCAGTCGGAGGCAGAGAAGTTGAGAAGAAGAGAATGAGAACAGCAACAGAGAAGAAGCGGTCGGAGGCAGAGAAGTTGAGAAGAAGAGAATGAGAACAGCAGAAGAGAAGAAGTCAAGAAGACAAGAAGAAGAGAATGAGAAGAGAGAAGAGAGAAGAATACTCGTGAGTCCCCGAAGTCGCCGGATTCAAGTACTTGGTTGTTTAATTTGATCGATCGATCGATTGGGTTCTCTCTCTTGCGAATCTTTTCGTTTCTCCCTCTCTAATTTCCCGTAGTTGTGATCAAACGATTAGGTTTAGACTGCAGTCGAGCTTTAGTCTCTTTTGCTTTTCTTTTTTACCCGTAACGACTTCTTGGTCGGACCAAACCCGCCGCCTCAAGAACAAGTCGACGACTTATCAATTTAGGCGCCCAAGTCGTCGCCAATGACCGAAGTCGTCCAAGTCAGCTGCTAAGCGTGCGACTATCTGCTCTCCCACCAAGTCATCCTATCGCTTAGGAATTGTTTATCGACTTGACGCCTAGTCGTCGCCTAGGCGACGACTTGATAAGCTTGGATCTTGATAAAGATCATTAGTATTCAATCTTTATAAAACCAAAGACCAAACAAAAGCCTCGATTTTGGAAGGGACCTTGGCTTTCCAAATGTACGAAGCCAATAGAAATGGATTAGGAAAAATAGATCGAGTCAAAAAAGAAGAGTAACTCTTGCAAGAAAAGGAAGATCGAAAGTCCGGATGCTCTTATCAGAAGAGAAACATAAATGAATCGAATCGAGCAAGATTAGCAGAGATTCCATCTCATTAAACTCCAACTCCGTGAGATTACTGAAGAAATGAAAATCCCAATAAAATGAGTTCCCATCACGCTTTATGAGAAATGGGAGCATCGTGCAATAGAGAAATGCGAGACACGATTAAAAGTAAGAGAAGAGTGATTATCTCCCAACCAAGAATCTTCCCAAAACCAAACCCGATAACCATCCCCAACTCCATATCTCAAATGTCAAATAAATGAAGTATAACTTTGGTAGATATATTTTCAAGGACTTGCATGAGTAACATAAGTCCCGAGCCTAGAATCGCTCTCATTCAAATACATACCTAACATACTTTTAATAACCTCATGCCGAAGGGAATGAGGTTTCAAAGGAAAACTCCAAAGTAATTTACCAACCAAAGCAACATTCTTAAGGACCAAATTACCCAGGCCCAAACCCCCTCCCTTGCTTAGATACACTCTATTTTTACCCAACCAAATGATCCTTCTTCTCATCATTGCTCCCGACTAAACCTTTTCGGTAAAGAGGTGATCCAACATGCTTGTTGGGTCAGTCAGGTGCGCGCTACATTAGTAATGAATTGATGTGTGTAGATCGTATAATTCCCTACAAAATTCTCGTTAACTTTCTAGGGTGTTAGCTACATTACTTGTTTACCTAACTAGAGAAAGATAATATAGGGGTATTATACTAGACAAACAAGCCTTAATCAAAGTAATCCTAAGGAAAAATATGCACATTTCCACCTATCTAAATGATGAACCATTCTCTCAACTATTGAGTCCGAAAACGAGACTGGCCTGGAATTCCCACCAAGGGGACACCTCAAATAAGCGACATAATTCTACAACCAACTAGAAACGAATATGCTAGATGCTCTCCCATATCCATGTTGATCCCAGCTATACTACATTTAGATAAATTAATCCTCGTACCAGAAACAACCTCAAAAACTTGAAGAATTGTTAACACATTTTTAAAACCTTGGTGCCCCTCTAAAAGAAAGAGAACGGTACTATAAGCAAAACGGTGGTGAGAGAGCCTCACCTCCTCGCGCCCAATTGCACATTCCTCTCCATGGCTAAGCATCCCAGTCAATACATCAATAACTAAAGTAAACAAGAGAGGTGACAAAGGTTGAGGCACTTCTTCGACGGTCCTGCCTCAAACCTCACGAAGACTTAAAGCAAGATTTGGACTCCACATTCACAATCACAAAAAAATAAGAAGATTCAAAACACCCTTTCATCCAAGAATGTCACCTAACTCCAAACCCTTCCCTCTCCAACGCCATATCCAAGAAGCCCCAACTAACTCTATCATAAGCTTTTTCAAAATCTAGCTTAAGCACAAGTTTCTCCCCCTCCTATGTACATCCTCCACAACTTTATCAGCTACTAATATTGCATTATTAATTTGTATGTCACCCTCAAAGGCACTCTGAAAATCCGAGATTTTATCCCCAACAACATTACCCAATCTCTTAGAATGAACTTTATACATACTAGTCACAAGACTAATGATTCTAAAATTGATTACCTTAACGAAGCGATCTTTCTTAGGGACTTGGGTAATGAAGGTAGAATTAATATTTTTCCCAACAACACTCGTCACAAAGAACCAGTGTTCTAAAAATTCCCGCTTAGGTCCAATTAATACTACTTTAAAGCGCTAAAGCGGTCCTTCTCGCCTCGATTTGGTTGACGCGCTTAAAGCGTAATCAAACTTCTACTTTGAAACTCCACTATAACTTAAATGAATTTGTTAAGCCTTAAAGTTTTTTTTTTGGTAATATTTCATGTAAAATTTTAGAAAATTAAATCTATTATATGTTTTTATAGTATAACAAGTATGCACAATAAAAAAAATAAAAAAATTAGAGCACTTAAGAAAACGCATAGTCCACCTTGTGCCTAGGCACTAGGCGCCACCTCTGCCTAACAATTTTTAAAACACTGAAAAGAATTCCTGAAAAACTCTAATGAGATCTTCACCACATCCCAATGTATATGAATTTATATGAAAGTAAGCCATCGTAAATCAATCAGGACCAAGAGCCTTCTCTCTATTAATCTTAAAAATAGCCCTCTTAATTTCCTCCTTCGTAAACGGCATTTCCAACCAAAAACTCTTCTCTCTCAAAATAGGACACCAATCTAAATCATCTACCATAGGCCTTTCCTCAACCTCCTCAAAGAGTTTTCTATAAAAATCAGTAATTCCATTAGCTATCAAATTAGAATTTCTCACCACCTCACCCGAGTCAAGCTCCATCTCCCAAATAAAAATTTTCTACCACTAGCAACCTTGTAAAACAATCTTGAATTACAATCTTAATCCTTCACCCAAGTAATCCTAACTTCCTGTGTCCAACTAGTTTCCTCACGCAAAATGACCTCCTCATACTTATTACGCAGTTGAGCTTGTTTACTAATCAAGTCCTTAAAAAGATTACTTCACTCCTTGATCCTATCAATCTCCTCTTATCTATTTCAAAATTGCTTTCTTCCTATCTCTCACTTCACCAAACACCTCATTCATCTCTTTTAACGTACATTTAACTTGCCCCAACTTTTTCATAAAAACAAAACATCTCCAACCCACACAACTGACACAAGCACTCTAGATCCACCATTGCTTAATCAACTTGGAAAAATTGGGGTGAGGAATCTACATATTCTAAATACGAAAAGGTGTGGGACCCCATTTGAGAGGGCTAGATTCCAAGACAACTAGAAAATGATTAGAAACTACTCGCGAAAGGACCTCTTGCCCCAACTCAAGAAAACCATCCTCCCAATCATTACTAAACAAAACTCGATCAATAGAAGTTGCCTTCGTACGCTCACTAGAAACCAACCAAGTGATCGGGCATTAGAATGAGCAATATCTATTAGATTGCAATCTCTAATAAATATATCAAACCCCCTCATATTCGTAGTATCTCTTGGCCCACCAAATTTTTCAAAAGAAAACCCTAATAAAATTAAAATCCCCAACAATACAACGTCGAGGAGTACAAAGACCATAAAGATCATATAACTCCTCCAAAAAATCTCGTCTATCTCTAGGCCGATTAGGCCCATATACAAAAGAAAACCACCAAGGCCCATGCCCTTTAATCTTTAAAAGAACATAAACTGAATAACTGCCCAAATCAGACTAAAGATATGTCACACATCGAGTATACCAAATGACATTAATACCTCCAAAAGCCGGACAAAATAGAAGAAAAAATAAATTAGGCCACAAATCCAAAAATATGCCCAATCATCATACCGATAACCATCTCTAATTTAGACTCTTGAAGAAAGACTGTAACATTCCAGAATTTTAAATTGTAATATTAAATATTTATTGATTTATATAAGTATTTAATGGATATGTTTATTGTTGAATAAATAATTAAAGATTTAAGAAAATTAATTGTTATGAGACTATATACCAATTAAATTTAATAAGTAAGCTAGAGAGCTTATAATGATTAAATGAATTATAATATTTTAATTGGAATTTGTAATTAAAATAAGGTGTTAGTTGGTTAAATAAATTTATAATTATAAAGGAAATTATAATTATGTGATAATGATTTATGTGTTAAAGTAATTTAATAGATTAGTATTTGAATTGATTAAATTGATTATTTAATTTAATAAAAATGTGACAAAGAACCTTGCTATAAAGGAGTTATTAAAATAAATTAAAGGAGTTTAATTCAGTTTTTGCCAAACAAAGCCTAATGTCTATTAAGTCTTTATTCTAATTGTGTTTTTCCAAACAAGGCATAAGGATTAATTGATTATATTTCAGTGGTTAGCCAAACAAGCCGTATGGCTTTTGATTTTCAAAAACTTACATAACTGATATAAGTTATATCTATATTTATATTATATCATTAATATATATTATTACTATATACGTTATATTATTCTACGTATGTTAGAAGAGAAAAGAAAGACTCAGTTGAAGAAAAAGGAGAGAAGAAGAATACAGAGAAAATTTGAGAAAACTCTAGAGAGAAAGTGAGTGATTTCTAACAGGTTTTGAGAAAAGAATTGGGGAAAAGAAGATTGATAATCAAAAGGATAGCCATCATCTTCTTAATCAAAGATAGGAGCTCAATCTTTTTTTTTAAAAGTTTAGTTTTTCTCTTCCCAAAAAGTCTCTGTAAAATAATTGTAAAAGATGAATTGTTGATATGTATATAGTTTTGTATGATAATTGTTTGTAAAAGGTTGTTTCATGAGTTTATATGTGATTATAGAGATATTAAGTCATGTATGTATGCAATTTGTGAAGAAAACTATATTACAGTGTTTATATGAAAATATATGAGTATGGCTTAGTTTAAAATGAAATTAAGGTTCGATTAATTGTTAATATATATAAATTGACTATTGAATTTGATAGAGTATGTATAATCATAACCATGGTATTTTTGAATTTCTTGTTTTGATTGAAAAACAAAAATCAGTGTTGATTTTCATTAAAATGTCAAAATGGAGTTTTTGCCAAAAGCGATGAAATTGAGTGTTGTAAAGTAGATAATTGTGTTGTTATATGTGTATAATCATGCTAGAAGTCTTTACAATATGTTTCTGTAAAGTCTCTGTATATATTACATATGTAGTTAGTTTGTTAGATTAGAGCTTGTAAAGCTAATTTGGCTTTTTGTTCATGTCATTCATAGAAGCTTGGTCAATGAAGTTACGGACTTTTGGCCTTGCAGTCACGCTCAAAGAAGATAAGTTTCAAACATAGGCAGCCAATCGTTAACTGTGACTCTACGCATGTGGCCACAAATTTCGTATGCAATAGTCATGAAAGTTAGCGAGAATGGTCGACAGCTTTTAGTTTATTACACAAATTTTGAAAATAAATGTTATGTGTTAATAATAGGAATGTTAAATGATGATTTTAATAGTATTAAACTATGAATGAGCATGTTATCAAGGGTTAACTAGTATTAACATAGTTTGATTATGTGAATTGGTAATTTAACCTATCATGATGTATATATTTGTTTATATAGATATAAAATGTTGGTAATGACTAATTATATCATGATGACATATATATATGGTATTGAGATTCAAGTGATAAGGGTTAGCTTGTATAAAGGCAAGTTCTCTAACTCAAAAACTTCATTGTGCGAGTTTAATTTCGATTGAGTACATCATTGTTTTTAATTCAATTGCAATTACATGGTAAGTGGCTAACTCTACACTTTCGTAGAAAGCTAGATGGTTTATTATCGAGAAAGCTCTTGTATCTAATTGTTCATAGGGATGCAAGTATTCTAAATCGTATATTTAGTATCGAGCAAGTTTCTTTTATATGTAACTTGTTATTTAGCATGCAAATCACTATATTTTAATATTCTAGTGTTGAACAACTTTATCGTTCAAATTACTATTCATTACGCAGCTTGGTATCCAATTATCAATAACTTTGACTTAATATTGTTCAAAGCAAATTATGTTATGATTATTCAATGTTTATGCTATTAGATTATTCCTAAAGCATGATATTAATTTACAAATATCGATTAGGTTATGATTATTCCATAGCATCTGATTATTTCTTTTTGCATTCAACTAATCCTTAGTGATGATAATTTAATTCTAAATTACCCAGTAATGTATCCAAATCAAACTTACTTTGAGTGCGGACTTGTATTCTAAATCTTGAGATGAACAACTCTTTTATTAGAGGTTTACGCTTAGCGTTGAAATGGTTTTGCACAATACATTATACGAAGGGTTGATCCCCCTAAAATGTGGAGTCCTTATAGTCTTATATTTGTTAAAGTTAAAGTTGAAAGATTACTTATAACTGTGGACATGATTCGTGGTCATTAGACCCTCAGTGAATGTTAAAATTTTCAGAAAGTTAATAGAACATATTGTTCAGTTCTATTGAGCCTAGTATTGGCAATTGATGTAAAAGTTTAAAGATTTATTTGTTATTATTCCAAGTGAGCCTTGTTTGCTCACTCTTGCCTGTAAAATTTCTTACAGCTAGAGCTGAAAAGAGTGACGTACCTAACACTAGTAAGGGAAAAGGAAAGATGAACAAACATTGAAGACTTGTAATAGTTTTAATAGTTTTATTATCAGACTTTGATTTAAAGATTATAATGAAGTTTTTTTAATTTTCCGCATTTTAATGTTTGTAATTAAAGGTTAGATAACCTGGGAGATTTTTATTTAAATGTAATCATGTATGGGCAGGTTTTTATTATTCAATTTTATTATGATTCGGTAGTTAGAAATGCATGTTTTGATTAAGTGAACACCAAATCTTGAGGTAATGAAGTACCGGGATTTGGGGGTGTCACAAAGACTACATCCAGGGCAGCCTTAGAAATTAGCTCCCTAACCAACCTCCATTTACGCCTATTCCCTGGACCCCTCACATTCCAATTTACTATCTTCACAAGGAATATTTTATAAGACACCCTCTCCTTCCAAAAAACCTCCCCATAATTCACTAATAATTGTAGTCGGTGCAACTCTTTACCCTTCCTAGATTTAAAGGAGATTGTACAGAAGAAGGCACAATAGACCCTCGATCAAAGTTAATGTTGGTAGTCTCTGAATCCACAAGATTACTACTTAATTCTAAGGAGCTAGAAACCCAACAAAATTATCTCTACCATCCAAATTTTGCCTATGTACAACTAGATCCCCCATATTCTCCTCCGTTTGAGGCTGAGCCCTCAACCTTAGAGTCCCCATCTCTCTCAAACAAGTCAGCCCCACCTATTGCCAGCAAACCAAAGATATTCGAGCTCATTGGATGTTGCATACTTGCATCTAGATCCCAATATGCATCATCATTTGCAACATTGTCGGATTCCTCCATGGAGCTGCCATTTAATCAATATATTCCCCTTTGTCAATAGTATTAGATTTTGGATCGAAGGGAGCTACTAGATGGCTTGACACAACCTGCCCATCAACAACTTGGGCTAGAAAGGAGTCCAAATTAATAAGAACTTCCGAAACTATTTGCCTAATTGCTTCCTCAAATATAACGCTTCGAAATTTTCATAGAGCACAAAAGTTGTAAGAGCCTACTGATTTTTGTTCGTCAAAATTTTTGGACACGTCCTTCCTGGCCTCACTGGTAGAAACCCGTCTCCTCTTGAAATTTGCCAAAAGAAGATTCACAGTACTCAATTTACTCAGTCCAAGACACCATTATTGCCTTCTCTTTTTGCTTAAAATTGTCTCCACTGCAATGACTGGTTCGTCGCCTATGTTGTTGCTACTTTCTTACCAAAGTTTGCTGATTTTGAATGAGTTCAGGCCCAAATAATTTGTTCCCCCGCTGTTTCTATTAATCATCTTTAGGTCTGTAAATAAGTTTCCCCCGAATTAGAAGAATTACACCTACAGACCTTCAAGTTTTGTCCCAGGTCAGATTTTTCATGAGCTCCCCTAAAATCCTTACATGCCGTCTTAAGGGGCATAACCATATGACCAGTAAATACTCTCGGCTTTTGCAGGAAAGGTGAGTCTTTCAAACACAACTCCTAATATGGCTGAAGACTTGGGAACAGAAATTATCCACTTCGGATCGTGGCATCTATTATATCAGCTCCTTTGTTGAACTCCTCCACAGCAGGGCACCGGCTTTCTCTCTTCCCAACCTCTTTTTGTTACTGTAAATGACCCTAACCATCCTCCTTAGCAGCATTAAATGCTGCTCTTTTATAGTTCTCGTGAATAGAATGAATATCCTTTCTTTCTTTGTTTTCACATATCTTCATTTAGCATATCTCTTGCCCTTGTATATCATCACATTATTTGTTAACATTCTCAGATCTACAAATGTGTTTTTTCTAAAAAATAAAATACTAACCATTTTATCTGAAGGCTAACACACGGCATAATAACAGGTAACCCCAAAAATGCAATAGAAACATTACAGAGTTAGAAGACCTAAAATTTCTCTCTACTACATAAAAACAAACTGTATGTTGAGGATTTCTCACCTTAAGAGTAGCGAGAAATTGGAGACTATCATAACAACGAACATACAAGAACCGTCTCAAGCACATGGCATATAAGTCCTTGTCACTAACATCAAGTGGATCCTTCTCTGATATTAAATTAACAGCATCTACTTCATTTTTGTCCAGTCTTACATTCGTTCTAGATCCTAAAAAACCAATAAACTATAACACATTTAGATATTTGACAATTAGAAACTCTAATTTAAGCTAGGAAGAAGGGCAAAACGAAGAGGCCTGGAAACGGAGAAGTAGTGAATTATAATAATACAAGCAATGCAGCACAACTTCATGAGATTTAAGGAAAATAACACTGATCCTTGAGGACAAAATACAGGTGTGAAATAAGAAGAGTACTCTTAAATCTAGATGAAATAAGACTAGAATAACATGATTGCATGAGAAGTAAACAAAATAAATCAGTGGGACACCAAATCAAACTTATCTTTTCCTTGATTTGAGTATTATAACAACGTTGTGACCTACTTTAATATAACTACTTAAGTCAAGGACGGGTAAGAGAGCAAAGAAGAGAAACAACTTGATCAACTAACAAAATGTCCATGAGTGGTGGAAATTTAATATGAACAAAACACACTAAAACTGCACATGATATGATATCACTCTCCAATGCTATTGTGAAACAAAGAAATATTTTCCTTGATTGTGTTGCATTTGACTATGATGACTAAAGACGGGCGACTTTAATTATCTTAATTAATATGATTCTAATCTATTTGTTCAAAGACAAATGATAATATAGCAGTGTTTAGGTTTTAAGTTTGAACAGCTGATTAGAATTGCAATTAAATCTTTCCATAAACTCGACCAGTTTCTAGCGAATAGTAACCAAGCTCAGGCCAAACAAAGTGTAAAATGATCATTCTAAGTAGTCCTATTTCTAATTTTCTATCCAAGCTTCTATGTTCCATAAAATATTTAATCCTAAAACTAGCATTCATGGAATTTAAAAACAAAACCATTCAGGAAGCTGTTCTTCAAAAGTTTCAAAGAAACTCCAACTAAAATCCATGGAATTTAAAACCAAAAACATTCAGGAAGACGTGAGCATGGAATTTAAAACCAAAAACATTCAGGAAGACGTGAGCATGGAATTTAAAACCAAAAACATTCAGGAAGACTTGAGCATTTGGTTCAGCAAACAATTTCATTTCAGAGGAACAGACACAATCTGCAAAAGTTACAAAGAAAACTTTTACTGTCCACAATACCAAACCTAAGAACTATTATAAAACCTTTTTCTTCTTTACAACCACCTTGTACATAAGCAGGGACGGATCTATTCCTGGGGAAGGGGGGGCACCTGCCCCCACTGAATTTTCTAGCTTCGAAATAGAGTAGCTTGTTGTAGCTTGTTGGCTGCTGCATTTTGATCTGCTTCGATTTTTGTCCAGATTTGGTTATTTCTCCTCCCTACTTCCCGATCTGATATGGTTATTTCTGGTGTTGTTAGGGAAGTTGATTATGCTTCAAATCTGAATAATTGTTTGCATTTTGATTATCTTGTCCTTTAATCAGATTTGTGTATTTCCATTTTGGTTTGTGGCTGTGATTTTGTCATTACCAAATTTGGGAGTCCTATGCTGATTTCTTGCGATTCTATTGCATTTTCCCTTTGATTAATCAGTTTGGGTGTTCATATTTTGATCTGTTTGCAAAATCGTTCAAATAGATTTTATCTTCCGGTACAATAATCTGGATTCTGGATTTTGAGTTCTGTTCCTTGCCAGATTATGTGGGATTTTTCATTGCCAGTGGTTTTCATCCAAAATCATTTATGCTTCCGTACATCTTATGGAGTCCTTGCCGTGATTGTCTCTACAGTTCGCCGGATTTGGTTGATGAGCAGTAGGTGTTGTCAGTCTGTTGGCAGCACACGTTTTTTCCAGCACATGGTTTGGTTGGTGTGGTTTCAGCTCATGGGCTGATGTAATTGGGCCCATGGTTTTAGTTTCAAATTTCATGTGTGGATCCCTGCTGGTAGGTGCGGCAATTGGGCTGACTTGAAAAGTAATTGGGCCCCTTGGTTTTCAATTCTAATTAGTTATGGGCTGCTGCAAATAGGTTTAAGCCAGATGGGCTTTTGTGCCTAGTTGGTTTGCTTGTATGAAAATTGGGTTTTTAATATTTGTAATGCAACTCCGTGTGGCCTTATCCAAATCTTCTGGATTTGTCACATTTGTATTACATTGAGTTTTCAATAAAAAAATTGCTGATAAAAAAAAACCATTCTAGTATTTATATTATATAAAAAAATTATGAATTTTATATATATATATATATATATATATATATATATATATTAAAATTTAATCTTTTGGATTTAAGTGTTGAGAAATTATACTAGATTTTAAATAGTATATATATATAGCTATTAAATTTTTTATTTTTATACTTAGATTTTTTTTTTTTACAATTTTTTTTAAGGGATTTTTTTTTTGCGAATTTGACCCCACTGAGTTAGACGGCTGGATCCGCCCCTGTACATAAGTAAAAGCACATGACAAACGAAAAGATGTGCACCAGTTCACCCTCTTTGAAAATTTAATACCATGAAAAAGTCACACTCATCACATACATAATCAGGGAGACAAATTCCTAGTTTCTTTAATCTTTACCTCTATGAAGCACGGTCCAAGGACACTTCTTGAGGTCGACGTATCCGTGTCAGATCCACAGACACTTCTGGATACATATCGAATACTTCAACTATTTTTTGTAATCTTTTTAATAAAGGATACTTCTGAATATTCCAGGGATACTTCCAGATACGTTATGATAGGCTCTAGTATTTTAATTGAACTTATACTTCAAGTTAAGCGCTTGCTTATGGTTATGTAGATATAATTTACTTATTATATACAAATATGTATATCATAAAATATATAAAACTTCTTGATGAGTGGTTTTTATATCATAATTTTAGTACCTTTGACTTGTTGAAATTGCCTGTTTTTAAGTTTATTATGTTTCTTTTTATTTGTTTTAGTGTGTTTTTGTAGAATTAGCATTTGGAAGAGGAATAAGGGGAAATGATGTGATTGCAGCTAACTTATGGTAGTTTTCATGCACAATTGGATCAAGATTGGTTCGAGCGTGTTCGGCATGCGTTCATGTGCAAACAGACACGGTCGTGTGGGGCAAAGTTGTGCATATTTTGGGGATAAAGAGTTAATCAGGGCAAGGAAAGCAAGCTGCAAGACAAGGAGGGCTGCAGCGCAGCAGCGCTTGGTCGGGTCAGAAATCTCACGCGTGCGGAGTTAAGAGGCATGTTGCTGATTTGTTTTGCTGATGATTTGATTTCTAAGGCACAAGAAGACTTACCATAGGAAGTTTAGAAGGAAATAAAGTCTACATAGTTGAACATCATTATATATAATTCTATTAGGGTTAGACATATAGAGAGACAGCTTAGAATATTCATAATATAGTTTAAGGTTTTTCCAGATTATTGAAGGAGAACACTTGAAGGTTTGCAAGAGTGGGGCATTGTTGTGACAGAATTTACTCTTTACTCTTGTTCTTTAATGTTTGTACTTTAAGATGTTTTCTGAATTTACGATGGTTAATTTAGTTATTATTATGAACTAATTCTTTTATTAAGATTGCAATGGAACTCAATGAGTAGCTTGATTTGATTCACTCTCTGTTGATTACGTTGATTATGGATGATTTGTTGATCATATTTTATGCTTACTTTATAATTGTCTAATCAACAATTATTTGATAAATCTTAGATGAAATTGGAATATGGATTCTATGATTAGATCTAAATATGATAACATGTGTTCTTAATTATTCTTGTGATATTGAATAATTGGTTTCGTGTATAGGATAGGAATATACCTATATACGCATGCAACCTAGTTGAGAATTGTGCTTAATGAATTTATTCTTAATTATTTTGCATAGAAATATAGTGAATTAATTAAGATGAATATTTTATATACTCCTCCTTCCTAAAATAAAGCGTCCTAATTGGTTTTGGCACGCTAATTAATAAATTTTTTACCTAAATTACCCTTTTGATTACTTATTAATTGAAGTATTTCTTCACTTTTATATTATCTCAATAATTGCTCTTTCACTTTTCTATGACCCTAATAATTACTCTTTCACAAGTCATTTAATTCTCTAGATACATTTTCTTGTAACTCTCACATTCCCAATAAGTACATTAAATAGATTATGAGGGTATAAGAGGAAGAATGGGGTAAATATAGTTACTAATATATAAATAGGACATTTATTTTGGAACATCCAAAAAAAGAAATTAGGACATTTAATATGGGACGGAGGGAGTAATTCCTTGGATTAGGATTGATAAATAATTATGAGTTCTCAGTTGACAAATCTACATTATTAATTAATTGGAAGGAGAGATGAAAATTAAGTGAATCATCGAGGGAAATTGTAATCTTAACCTTTTGCTTTGGTGATATTTTGAGTTAATTAGTTATTTACTTTTTAATAATCAGTTTATGATCTCAATTGTATATGTTTAAATAAATTGAATTGACAAAGAATTAATAATTGGGTTATTAGATTATTAGTATTCCTCGTGGAACGATACTCTATTTGCTACTTGTATATTGCTAGTTGATCATGTATACCTGTGTGGATTTGCTAAGCATAGATTTAGGCAAACACTTCATCTTATTTATGTGGTGAATTTTAACATGGGTTTGTGGATAACTTACTAATTTTCTAATTTATATATACCAAATTTATTGATTTCCTTTAGTTTGTTTTGGCTCTACTTTTTATCAGCTATATAATTAGAAGGATCAAATAAAGATTAAAGACTCCAACTTCTCTGCTGAAATGAACATATATGTGTCTTCCTTATACATGGCTATCTTAGAGTTATATGTAAAAATCTTATTTGTTATTAAACTGATTATGGTAGAAGTTTTCCCAACTATTTATCTTGATTTCTATAATGCTTTATTAACAATTAAATTTATTTAAACATTAGTATTCATTAAAATTTATATAAAAATCAACGTATCTCCCACCCTGTATCCTTTTTTTAAAAAAATATTGAGTGTATCGTATTGAATCCACGTCCCGTGCTCGTATCGTGCTTCCTAGTTGTACCTTTTCAATAAATATCCTAAAAATGTATAAAAGTGGTGGATTATTTCATGAACAAATTTTGATGCAACAATACATTTTAATCGTCAAAAAAACTAAACATACTAAATGAAAATCACTCAAATTATTATAAAAACATGAAGCCATATTTTTGAATAAGACACAAGAAACAAAAAAAGGACTATACAGCATGTAGCAATTTCAAGAAGGATTCAAAACTTGCCTTTAGCCCGTTTATCCGGACGCTTTAGTGACTGTGAAAAGTGTAAAATGTCGAAGCGACAATCCAAATCAACAAACATTACTGCATGCTCTAAACCTCCATAGTACACACCATTACAGTCCTTGGGAAGAATACAATTGATCGCAGCCTACACGTAAGAACAGAAACCTATTATTTGTATTCAGTTTAGTGATTAATTATCATAGAAAGTATCAGAAGTCCTCATGGAACGGGAACAACAACACAGTAATACGTAACATACTAACATCTTAAGAAAGCTTTAGTTCTCCATAATATGATTTTCTGAAAATAATAACTCAACTCAATGCCTTTTATCTCAAAGACTCAAAGTAGTTGGGTCAGAAAAGAAATTAATCTGATATGTAAGCATTAAAGTAGAAAGGCAAGAAGAAAACTAAAAAGATAAAAAAACAAATTATAAAAAGGAAAGAAATAAATAAACAATCTAAAATAAAATAATAGAAATAGAGATGAGCAAATAAGAAAACACCTACATACAGAAAATACATAGAAATATATAAAATATTATAAAGAAAACAAAGAAAATAGGAAGGGAAACGCAACTAAAGGTGGAACACACTACTTGGCCTCCAATATGCAGATTACGTCCCTCGGCTAACTCTAATCAAGGGGCATAACCTCAATTATATTCCTTCCAGTCTCTTTGAAAACTTTCATCCCAAGTAATTTTTGGCCTACCGCTCTCTCTTCTATATTTTCCTATTTCCTCATGATACAAGAGTCCTCTTCTCAGTCGTGCATCTATAGGCCAACACTAGATATGAGTATATGACAAACATTTCAATTGATGATCCCTCACCTTCTCCTCAATGATGTCACCCCAACCTTCTTTCGAATTTCCTTGTTTCCAATCCTATCCAAATATCCAACCTTGTACGATCACACATCCAATTCATTATTCTTATTTCAGTACCTCTTATCTTAAGCACATACATGTTGATTTTTGGTCACCCAGCAAAAATGATAGCTCAAACATACTGATACAATATAAGTCCGGTGGAGTTAAATAGATTGTGTTTAAAATTAACTAGTACAACATCAATGTTGCATACATTTAGCTGATGTCAATAATTTCCGGGGGGAGCAAAACGCATCAAAAACATTTCTAAAATAGTCGACATAGGTTTCTACATATTTGAGTAAGACACCTAGAAAGAAAAGAAAAAAAAGAGAGTTTGTTATAATTTTTCTTAACAACTGTTTATGGGAAAGTTTTGGGAACTAGTTTATGTTTAATAGCTGCAAACAACAAAAGTTGGAACATTAAGTACTTGTATATTGTTGATCTTTTCTTTCAGTGAAAAGCAAAAGAAAGACTTGTTAAAAAATATATTATAAGAAAAAAGTAGAAAAGGGGCATGCGGGACACCGCCTATAGTGGCCTGTTGTAGCCTCCCAAAACGAAGTGGTTTCGGGAGGGCTATATGCGTAAAACAAAAATAATACAAAAAGTGCATTACATCTCTCTTCTTCTCTCTCTTCTTCCTACAAAGACAGATCTAGTGTTTGGGTGGTTGTGCATTGTGTTGATTGTGGGATATTTGCTATAAGAATCCTATTTATTTACTTTGTTAAAGATATCTTATTCTTGGTTAATAATGTTGCATTATTCATTATTCAATAATTGGTCGTGTGATTATTGTTATGTCTCTAGTTATATGTATTGTGATTTATGTGTATAAATAAGTTTTAAACGCAGTAAGTAACATACAATTGATTAAATATTAGTTTATAACCTTGGATAAAATGGAGACATTATCCAGAATGTTCTAGTACTTTAATAGAGATGGTTTATCTTAATCAAAGAAGTTGAACTTCGAAAGTACTAGTGCATTAACGGTGTGCATTAAACAAAATCATGTAATTATATTTTATATATAAGATATTTACATTAATTAATCTATAAATTCCTTAATTCTGAAACAACAATGGACTTAATTCCATTATATTTATTATTTTGATATTCCAATGAGTATGATTACATTAATGATAATTTATACCTTGAAATATCAAGTTACTATTCATTATGGATATTAAGAATATATGTTATTGTCATGAAATCTAAAAGATATTTTCATAAGATAATTCATTAGTGATCATAGAATCTTGGCTGAGTCTTTTAATATTTGTTACTAAAAAACTAATTTAATCGTTAAATCAATCAATTATTGATCAGTAAGAATGAATTATGTACTTATGGAATTAGTTTAGATATTTCCAAATTATTTGTAATTTAATTCTAAGATATTTATATATCTATAGAGGGAATTCTCGTAGGAAATTAACAAGGTAAAGGCTTAATAATTAAACTCAAATTACAATCATTTAGTGGGATACTGGGATTAATTGTAATTAATAGAAATTTAAATAACTTTTATGAGTTAACAATTCTTATTACATAACTATTGGAGGTGGAATAGGAATCCCTTAAGATCCCCCTTCCAAGCCTTTAATTGAACCAAATTCAGAGAAGGATTAGGAAAACTGATATATTATATATATCGCGTAGAAATTCTTTTTTGGAGACTTCTTCACAAGATTAGATATCCAAAAGATAGAATTTAATTTTTCTCTCTCCTTTTCAAGTGTTACCTAGGGTTTGAAGAAAGGAGTTTTGAGGCCACTCTCTAGGTTCTGCAAGAGGTCATAGGAGGTGAAACTTTAGAAGAAGCAAATTTAATCCACGTGCTAATACAATCAAGCATTAGGAAAATCTTGAATTCTATACTTGTAACTTATATATGTAATATGTTATATGGATAAAACCGTAAAGGCGGCGTTGGATTATATTTTTAAATTTTTTAAAAAACCTAGTTTGAATATTTTTCCATCATTGATATGATGCGATGGTGTTGGTATGGAGGCGATGATGGTGGGTGTGGTGCATCGCATCCTCACTGATGGTGGTGGTGGTGCATGATGGTGGCACTAATAAATTTGGTGTTTTGATAGTGGATTTGGCGTCCATGGTGTATTGGCAGTGTGTTAGCGTTGGAGGAGGTAGATCCATTGGTAATGGTGGTTGGTATGGTGGTGGTTTAGATGGAGATTGGTGGTTAAGGTGCTGGAGATGGTTGGTGTTGGTGATGGTTTTGTTTTTGTGGTGGGTGGATGGTGGTCGGGGTATATAGTGATGGCATCGATCATGGTGGTAGATATGGTGGTCATGGTGGTGGATTTGGTGATTGTTGTGGGTGGTTTTCAAAGGTCGGTCATGGGTGGTGGTGGATAATCTGAAAAGGAAAAAATTAATGATGAAGATATAACAGCATTTACAGCAAAATGACATTGTTTCATGCCCCCGCATAAGGATAGTGCACGCAGTAGTATGCAATATCCCTCACCTCCCGTGCCCTCAAGAGAAAAGGTTAAAAGTAAAACAAAGTAAAACAAAAAAAGGACGGAGAAAAGGAAAAAAAAAAAGAAGAGGAAGATAAATGTGTGTGATAGAGAGAGATAGATTCAATATGTCAAGCAAAAGGATTCTGAAAATAATGATAAAAATACATGACAAAAGCATTTAAGAGTGGGAGTTTTATGTATTAAACTTGTCGAAGCAACAATAATTATACTCCCTCCTTTCCAAAATACCAGCCATTTTGACTTTCTGAAATCAATTTAAGGCATTTTCAAGAAACATGCTTTCAAGTTGCACTCCCAATTCCGGATTTTCCTTGGGAGTCCGTGAGCATAGACTTTGTTCTTGGATTACCACGAACCAAATGAGGTAAGGATTCTCTATCTGTGGTTGCTGACCGGCTTTTTAAAAGGGCTCGCTTTATCTCATGTGGTAAAACTATAGACGCTTCTAATGTTTCTGAGTTATACTTCCGTGAGGTAAATAACTTGCGTGGACTTCCTAAATCAATTACTTCTAGCAAAATGTGAAATGTAGTATTTTCTGGAGACACTTGTGGCAAAAGGTAGAAACCTCTTTGAATTATACCACAGTCCATCACCCGTGAACAGATGGCCAAACAAAGGTTGTGAATCGTTCTCTTGGGAGCTTGCTTAGCAGCTTAATTGATGACAATCCATAATCATGGGACTCTAAGCTCTATCAAGGAGAATTTGTTTTTAACAGGTCAAAAAATCATTCCACAGGTTATAGCCCATTTTACATTATTTAACGTCGTAATCCCATTTCAGAACAAGAACTCTCTCCATTACCCGTTGTAGGAAGAGGCTTTGGGACTATTGACTAGCACATTACTGATTTGCAAATTATTCATAAAATTGTGAAGAAGCGACTTGAGGAATGTGTAAACAGCTACAAGAAAAGTTGTGGAGTGCAGACAAGCGAAGGTAACTTTTGAACCTGGTGACTTTTTTGTTTGGGTTGTTTTGACTAAGAAGAGATTTTGGTCAAGCTTGCTGATAGGAAAATTGGCCCTCTTACTGGAGCACTTTAACAACAGTCTGAAGTTGCCGTCACATATCAAGACTTCTGATGTATTCAATGTTCGACACCTTGTTCCTTTTGTGGAAGCTCTTTCGGATGAAGAGATCTCGAATTTGAGACTAAATTCTTCACTACCTGGTGAGACTAATTCAGAGAGAGTTGAAGAAGTTTTTCAGCAGCAATTTTCCCACCCAAAACAAATTACTTAATCAGAACTAAGGTTGTAAACAAGCTGAACAGTTCGATTTGGGCTCGATTGAAAAAATACTGGCGAGACTCGGATTCGATTAATAATATGATCCAAATCGAGTATAAAAAATAGTTCGAATAAAATATGAGTTTAGAAATTCTTAATTGTGATTATACTCAACTCGTTTATTAGATTCAACTTCTCTTCTATATATCAAATTCTTAATCAAATTGATTAATTAAACATATTTGATTTTGATTTATATTTGTAAATTCACTGTAATAGTAAATATATTTTCTTCTAATATATACAAAATTAAATCAAATTAGGTTACAAAATTATTATTATCATTTATTTTTAATTTTAATTGTAATTTTATATTTAAAATAGTGTAAAAGTAAATATATTTTCTCAATTCTAAGTAAAATAACAAATTAAATTTATTATAATATTTATTATAGGAAAAAGCTAGTTTATTATGTGGATGATTCAAATGGGACTACCCAAGAAATAGTAATAAGGACTTTGATCACAGCTCGGAGGAGTGTTATATTTTTGTAAAATATAATATGAAGATTCGAATTGAGCAATTTGAATTCATGAGTAGTTGAATATAATTCGATCAAGGAGTCGAATCGAATTGAGTAATAAATATAGTCGAGTCAGTAGTATAAATTTTCAAAATATTTTCAAATCTGAATCGAATTCGAGTATGAATTTAACGTTTCGAGTCGAATTCAAGTAGCTCTATCTTCGCTTCGATTTGACTCGTTTACACCCTTAATCAGAACATCAAGCCCAGTCCAGCAAGAAAGATGAAATTGAAACTCGAGCCTAGAAGAACTCTTTCTCTTGGTGCCCATGAAAAACATCAATTTATTTATTATTTGTTTTTTCATTTTTTTCTTGAAGAGAATTTCTAATCATTTCGGCTGCACACCGAAATTTCAGTTAACTTAAATGTGACAAATACTCTGTAAGGAAGTTAAATCTGTTAATATAAGGGCATTTTAGTACTCATAAGTATTAAACAAGGATAAGGTACTTTTTTCATTTTTTTATTTTCATTCCTTCAGCTGGGAGTTAGTTGCGTAGTCACATGGTTGGTGTTTTGTTGGTGGGTCATCATATGTACTGAATTGAGCTGATGAAAGTTTAGGAATGCAAATGTTACTCCCTCCGTCCCAGGATAAAAGTCCTGGTGGATTTTTCACGCATATTAAGAATATGAATGAAATGACAAAATTGCCCATAATAATATGTCATTAATTATTTTCAATGTAGGTGAGAGAGTAACTTTCTAGCTATTCAATTCAAAATATTCTCTCTCCATACTAAATATGGAGAGAGAGTTAGAATAAGAAAATTATGAGATATTTAATGCTACGGGCATAATAGGAAAAAATGTGTAAAAGTTTAGTTATTGAAGGAAAGTGGACATTTAACATGAGACTACCCAAAATAGTAATAAGGATTTTTATTATGAGACGGAGGGAGTATTATTTTCTCCCACAAAATATCTCTGAATCTTTCTAAAACTTCCCCCTTTTCTGACTCTTCTTCCTATTCTCTCATTTTTATGCTTGCTTTGCTGTAAAATTGCAGTAAGGGAAGCTTTGTATCCATCAGTTTGTTACAAATTGGTATCAGAGCCAACATTGATCCCAACCATGGCTAATAATACCCAGAGAATCACTAATCTAGAGAGCTACGTCAGTGATCAGACCAACTCCCTTCAGCAGCTGCAGACCTAGCTAAATGACTCTGTCAGTAGTTTGAAGTTGGATTTCGAGGACAAACTCAATCAAAAGATGGAGCAAATGATGAGGGGTTTTGAATCACTGCTTGCAATAAGGTTACCGCCTACACCAAACAACACAGGTAATTTAGGAAATCCAACTGGTTCGAATTTGTGGACTTTTGAGACTGTGGGTTCTGATGATAAAGGTACTGGAGGAATATTCAAATTCATCAAACATGAATTCCCCATATTTGATGGTAGTAACCCTAGAAATTGGATTAGAAAATGCAATAAACTCTTCTTTTATCATTTAGTGGCTGATAATCATAAACTTCATTTAGCCACTATGAACTTGGAAAGAGAGGCTGAAGAGTGGTATGCAGGTTTTGTTAATGGTGAATCTGAAGTGACTTGGGATGGGTTTATAGAAGAGGTAATGGCTAGGTTTAGCCTTGAAACTCATGTAAATCCCATAGGTGAACTGAAGAATTTAAAGCAGTGTGGCTCGGTGGATGACTACAGGAAGAGATTTGAAAAATTAAAGGTTGGACCTTGCTCAGAAATCCTTCTCTGAATGAAGCTTTCTTCATAGATTGCTTCTGGGGGATTGAAGGAGGAAATAAGGTTCGGAATCCAAGAATTACAAATTTCCACCCTTGAGGAACTCATTAGAATGGCTAGAGTGGAGGAGGCCAAATTAGAGGCTTGGGTAAAGAGAAGTCGAATGGGATTGAGACTTGGGATACCCATTCATCAGACAAAGGCTGGACAATCCTTAAATACTAGAGTTGTAGTAGTAACGTCTTTGTTGAAAAGGTTTCAATTTGGAGCAACAAACTTGGAGATGGAAAAAATACGCTTGATCGGGGGCTTAACTAGGGAGCAAATTGCAAAAGAGAAGGAAGAAAGCGTGTTACTCATGTGATGAACCCTCACTGTAGGCCATCAGTGTAAAAAGCCACACTTATTTTTGATGATACCCTCTGATGGAGACTGTGACATGGAAGAAGAACTGGAGGACTGTTGTAAAATGGAGACCTTAGAAGGAGAGCAGGACTGCAAGGTTCATGAGGCACAAATAACCCTTCATGCTCTATCATGACACCAAGTGAATAACACCATCAGAATTGTGGGACTGGCTAATGGTAAAAAACTCAGAATACTCATTGACAGTGGGAGTACCAACAATTTCTTAGACCCACAAGTTGCTAAGAGGATCAGGGCAATTACACAGAACACCAAACCCTTGTCTGTCTCAGTGGCAGATGGATTTAAAGTGACTAGCCTACAAGAATGCAACAACCTTCCTTGGACAGCCCAAGGAGAAGAATTTGTCACCGACTTCAGAGCTCTTCCTCTAGGTGGGATAGATGCAGTCCTAGGAGTCTGATGGCTCAAAATTTCAACCCCGTCACTTTAGATTTCAACGACTCCATTTAACTTTTGTTAAGGATAACAAGACCATTGTGCTCAAGGGTGAAACAAATTTAGTTAACCTTACATGCGATTGATGACTTCGAGGAGTTCCAATGGGGCTTTAAACACAATGACTAATGGTTATTTTGGCTATCTTTTTGGAGTGAGCCCCGATCCATTAGACTATCGAGAGGACTAAAATGGCGGAACCTGAAAGGAAAAACATTTGAGAAAGAAGACGGTCCTTGTTCAAATCTGGACAATCTGTTACAAAAATATTCTGAGGTTTTTCGGGAGCCACATGAATTGCCACGAGATAGAGCTCAAAACCACCACATTAATCTGAAGGAGGGAAGCCGACTGTCGACCTCGGGCCATATAGATATCCCCGTATGCGAGAAAGAAGAAATAGAAAATTGTTAATGATATGTTGAATTACGGTATAATCCGACCTAATGATAGCCCTATGCATTTCCATTTTGTTGGTAAAGAAACAAGATGGCATCTGGAGGATGTGTGTAGACTACAGATCCCTCAATGAGATGACAGTCAAAGATAAGTTTCCCATACTAGCTATTGATGAACTTTTGGATGAATTGCATGGTTCGAGGTGGTATTCAAAACTAGACCTGAGGTCAGGCTATCACCAGATTAAGGTCCACCCACCTGATATTCCTAAAACTGCATTTAGAACACACACAAGGCATTTTGAGTTCTTAGTAATGCCCTTTGGGCTTTACTAATGCCCATGTCACCTTTCAGTCTCTAATGAACCACATCTTTAAACCTTATCTTTTTGTTATGACATATTAGTTTATAGTCCCAGTTATGAGGAACACCTTAAACACCTAAAACTGACCTTACAGCTCCTTAAAGATCATACTCTATATGCCAAAAGAAGTAAATGTTTGTTTGGCATTGAACAAGTTCACTACCTTGGACATGTCATTAATCTTTAGTGGAGTTTACTAATCGACAAAATTAGTTGTATGATACCTCGAAAATTAACCTCTGTTTAAAAGATTGTATGAAGGTTTTGGCCTAGATTAAGAAAGTATCATTTCAGTAAAATATTAAAAGGAAGTTAGAAACGATAGTGAGAATTTTTTTGGAGAAGGTTAATATAGGAAAATAAATAATTTATTCTCCTCGAAAGTTGTAAGCGACAAACTTTTTGGAACAATTTTTTCTTCTAAAGCGACAATCTTTTAAGAATGGAGGGATAGGTTTTTTAATTGGATCTTCTGAGAGGAATTATGTGGCCTCATTGAAGAAGCGTGGAATAAAGCCTCTTTGCATTTTAGCTTTGAAAGATCTTTATGACAAAAGCACCGAAGAAGAATAAGCGGTGCATCTTATTTTGGTGCAGGGAATAAAGACTATTGCCTTCTGAGCAAAGCATTTCTAGCATTTTTACACTTAAGAGAGCTTCATGATGGTTGTTTATCTTTGTTAATTAACAAGTGGAGGCATTACCTTTTTGGCTTTTGATTCTTTATCAGAGCAATTTGTAGATTCTTGAGCACGTTGTAGCCCTCTCTTGTATTTCACCATTCACCTTATTTGGCGGCGATGCATCTTACTTAGGAGGCCTAAGCGAGAACTGCAAGCGGCATTTTTTATTTTAAGCGATTTTAATATTGTATCTTACAGGACAAAACAATAACATAAAGCAAAATAATCTATAATAAAAGATAATAAAGGCATTTCTTAAAGTTCGAAAAGTATTTCACCCAAATATTTCAAAATTGGTTGGTATAGTTTTATTCATAAATAAGATTGCTATTAAATAATAAAATTTAAGATTAAAATAATAAAATTTAAATTTTGAATTTAATTCAATATTAAAACTTAAGAAACTAAACATAAATTGAATAATTATAGGAATTAAACTAAATATTACAAATGTATCATCATTTATATAATTTGAAGTTAGTACAGTTCGAAAAATTCTTTATAACAAAATTATCCATTTTGACTTGATATTGTTCACTTCTTGTTATGATTTGATATAGGAGTATTATGAATATGATAAATCATTAAAAAATAAATATATCGAATCTGGTTTGAGTAGTTATTAAAAAAAAAAAAAACTCTTCCCTTTAATTTTACGAAGGAATTTTTTGTTGTCTTGGGCTAGGTGGAATTAGCTCACGCTGGCGAGGCATGAGGGGGAATCAAATTTTTAGAAGCTTGATGGAAAAGATTAGCTCACACTTTGGGAATCGAACCAACTAAAAAGAATTAATTGCTCGACTTGGTTGGATCACTCATTACTGGTTATTCATTTTGAATGGTAGATTAAAATTTGACATGACAAATTAGTGGTGGGATCTAATGCTTCTTTAAGGACTAAATTGTTGGCATAATTCCATGAGTCCCTATTGGGGGCATTACAGGATTACTGAGAACTTATGAAAGATTAAGTAAATACTTTTATTGGCCTTTAATGAAAAAGGATGTGGTGCGATTTGTTAAAGAGTGTGATGTTTGTCAAATGAACAAGCATGAAACCATAGCTTCTCCAAAGTGCATTACTGACCTCATGATTCCGATAAGCCGTGAGAGGATATTTTAATGGATTTCATAGAAGAATTACCTAAATTAAAAGGGTATACAATGATATGGGTAGTGGTGGATGAATTAACTAAATTTGGGCATTTCATACCCCTCCATCACCTTTTTTTTGTCTCAAACTTGGCTCAGTTTACATTGAGCGATACATAAATTACATGGATTATCTTCTTCCATTGTGTCAAACAAAGACTAAGATTTTTATAAGCATGTTTTGTGATCCTTTTCAGATTAGTAGGGACTAAACTCCATCTAATCATTGCCTATCACCCCCAGTCTAATGGCCAAACTGAGAGGTTAAATCAGGTCCTAGAATGTTACTTAAGATCATGTGCTATGAGACCTAATAATTGGTCTACTCTACCCATTACCAGTACAACTCCCATTACCAGGATGGACTAAAAGTAACCCCTTTGAAGCTTTGTATGGGTATAAACCTCCCCATCTTAATTTCCATCAATATGGTCGAGTGAAGGATCCTGCTCTTAAGGCTTTTTGTAGTAGGACGAGAACTCTGCGAACTACTCAAGGCCGACAAAAGCACAATCCGGGATGAAAACTTATCTTGATAAATCCGAAGTGAAAGGATATTTGGTGGGAGGCTGGGTATACTTAAGGGTTAAACCTTATAAGCAATCAACTATTACTCGACTAAATTTGGTAAGCTTTGCTTCCCTAAGTATTTTGGGCCATATCAGATTACTGAGAAGTTGGGAAAGGTGGACCTATAGACTTGATTACCATTGCATGCTAAAGTCCATCCTATATTTCATGCGTCACTTTTAAAGAAGAAAATTGGTTCCAAATGAAATAGCTCTGCAATGTTGCCTCAATTGGATGAACAAGGACAATTTCGGTAGAGCCAACAGCTATCATAGATAGGAAGTGGTTAAGAAGAATAATGCAACAGCAGTTGAAGTGCTCGTGCAATGGTCCAACACTTTACCTGAGAAAGTAACTTGGGAGGATTGGGAAGAGTTCCATAAGAAGTTTCCTCATCTACTACCTTGAGGACAAGGTTCATTTTATGGGAGGTGGATTGTAAGGAAGTTAAATCTGTTAGTATAAGGGCACTTTAGTACTCATAAGTATTAAACAAGGATAAGGTAGTCTTTTCATTTTTATTTTCATTCCTTCAGCTTGGAGTTAGTTGTGTAGTCACATGGCTTGGTTGCCAATCTAGATTCACATGGTCATCATATATGTACTGAATTGAGCTGACGAAAGTTTAGGAATGAAATTGTTATTATTTTCTCCCTCAAAATATCTCTGAATCTGTCTAAAACTTCCCAAAACCTTCCCCTTTTCTGACTCTTCTTCCTATTCTCCCATTACTTTGCTTGCTTTGCTGTAAAACTGTAGTAACGGAAGCTTTGTGAATACATAAAGTATTACAAAGTATATTGACTATATATATAGACGTATGCACATACTAATTTAATTTAATTGAATTGAATGCGTTGGTGTGTATAATTACCTGTATGAGTATGTGGGTTTTGGCAGAAGGAGAAGGGCCGAGAATCTCGACCACATTGCCGACGCGGAGAGGAACCCTATGAAGTGGAGGAAGAACCAAACAGGGTCTTCCGGTCAAAACCCTCGCCAGCATTTCTTTAGCGCTTTCGTCTCCCTCTATCGATCCTCTCACCTTCCCCATCTCTCTCTAGGACATAGCAAAGGGTTCTTACAGGAGAAGAGTTTGTAGACTTTGAGAATGAATTATCTTTTAAAGTAACTATATTTTATGTAAATAATTATTATTTTTAGGACTTATTTTTTAAGTAATTATCACATCAATATTTAATGAAATAAGTTTTTTTTGGATCTAATTAATTCAGATCCTACAATATACACCACGATAATCCACCAACAAAATTCAGATCCATCACCATCCACCGCCATGTCGTTGCCTCTCAAAATCACGCCATCAACAGATCCACCACCACCACGAGATCCACCCGCCGCTAACACCACTCACCACACCACCGTTAACACCACCAGAAATTTTCATCATTACCATCACCCACAATAAGATAAACCAGAACATTTTAACAAGGTAGAGAAATGAAATAAAGCAAAATCAACCACTCAAATAAATCAAATTTATGACGCCCCCAAAATAGGTATATATCACCCATTCTCGAAATGCCAAATACGTAGATGCGAAACAAATACAACTTGGTAAAACAATTGTCGTGCAAAAAAATGACAACATTATATCTTGTGAGTTTGAATACTGTTATTATCTATAGAGAGTATCTAAAACTCAAAAGAGTCCTCAATACAATTATTGATACACTATTTTACAAAATAGTGAGGACTACTAATACAACTATCCTGAACCATCACTCCATACCCCGGCTAGTTCCTGCTATGTTCTCACCTCCTGAGAAGAAAAATAGAACAAAAAGGAGCTCAACTAGCCCAGTAAAGAATATTATGACTAAGATAATATACAACAAATTATCATTAGTCTTCAACAAGGAATAATCTGATAAAATATAATAGACAACAAGTTTTAGATCAACAATTGCAATGTAAAAACAACAATCCATTAGAAGAGTCAGTAGAGAAAGAATTCTACTATCTTCTAAGATTTAAAAGTCCATCATCAATATTTTATCAAGTGTAACATCAATCAATATACATCCCTGAATCAAATATTCATCTTTCTTTGTAAGACCCCAAAATTTTTTTAAATAAAAAGGAATTTCCTTTATTTATTATTTTGAAATAGTAAAGGTTGATTTGATTAATGTGGATAGTTAAGGGTTAAATACATAAATATTTCAAAATAAGCAAGTGGTTATAAAATATTCATTGTTGTAGGGAATATTCGTTTGGTCGTGGAATATTTGTCTTTGCTTGGGAATATTAAATGCGACGACGCAGCCATATGTGGGCCCCATAACGGAAGCGATTGGATGAAGAAAGCGACAAATATAAGTTGTTTTTAAATAACTACGTAGTTATTCAGATTAATTTGTTGGAATACCCGGTGGTTAAAACACACTAATACGCGTTGTTGCAGACAAGAAGACACCTTGTGATTGCACCAATTATTGAAGGCACTACTCAATAATGGTTCTGATGAATTACTATTCAAATTATTTTATTGAGTTAATAATTCTTTGCGTTGATATTTTATATTCTTTGTTGTTTCAATAATTGTCATTACACAAAGTATTTTCATTATCGAAGCAATAATTCATATTATCCTGAATAATATTATTAGATAACATTATTGGCAATGTCTAGAAAGTTACATCTAAGGAGAGGTTTGGTCACCTAATTGCTTGGCGCAAGATGAAGAAATTCTTATTGGAAAGCCCTCTTTCTGAACCCACCGGTTACAATATTGTGATTACGTAATATTATTTGTGAATAATTAATTATTGATTTATATGATGAGGAAAATATTGATTTTATGTGGATATAGATGGAGAAAATTTTTAAAATGACAATTGTTGAAAATTAATATTTTATCTTTTCTCGATAAAATAATTCATTTAAATATATTATTTTAATAATATATTAACTCGGTGATATTTTTACAACGAATGTGGGATATATGAGTATACGAGGAAGAATTTTTTGTTGTAATAAATGTTTAAAACATGTTAAACATGTCGGTGGACCCCATTTATTGATCGAAATTTGATTATAGCAACAATAAAATCGCTTGGCTTGTGAATTTGGTCAATTTCTATTTGGAATTTGGAAAAACTTTCTTCGCAAAGTTGTAGAGAATTGAAATTCTATAAAAACTCAAGCGAGATTCGATTTTTCTGATGAAAGGGCTATTTATTATGAATTATTGAAGTTCAAGCTCAAATAATTGATTTTTGGGAGTTTAAAATATTTTTTGTAAGAAAACGTTTTTGTTGTAATTGAGTGGCTCACATGTGTTATAAATGATCTGAAATCAGATTTCTAAGGTGAAGCTTGAATATTTTTAAGAAATATTATTATTTTATTAAATATTCTTTGGTGTTCTAAGCGTTTCCTATAAATAGGGTCTTAGGTTAGAATTGAAAATCACATGTAAAACTCGAAATTTTCTCTCTCTATATTATATCGGTATTCTTGTGAGTATTTTGAGTATACTTTGAGTATTGCTAGAAGGTCTTAAGTTCCCAAGACTATACCCTATTCTTCTAGTAAATCTTGATCTTTCGAGGTAAGGGATATTATTTTTTTTTCGTAATGATATTATTTCTTCAATATCATTATCTTTGAAATGTTGATCTGAAGTTTTATCAAATTTGGAACTTTTTCATGTCTGGGGTTACTATTCACTGGAGTTCTTATTCATGAGTTACTATTCACGAGTTCTTATTCATGAAGTTCTTATTCACGAGTTACTATTCACGTAGTACTATTAATGAAGCGTGAAGATGTTTTTGTAGAATTTCTATCTTTTGGTGTCGAGTTCTTATTCACGATACGGCACTATTCACGATATCTGATTATTCACCCGAAAAATAAAATTTCTTCTTTTCGTCCAAAACATCTATTACGGATACTAACTCGATTGTATCCATGTTTTGATCATTCTTGAATTTTACACCACTATGATTATTTTTGAGGTATTTTGGACGTGGATAAAACCAAGTACTAATCCTTAATCCTTAATCCTTGTCATTTTGTTTCTTTGGATTCGTTTCTTTAAAAAATATTTTTCATCATCCTCGGTCTTAAATGATGATATTATGGAATATCTTTGGCCGGTAGTCAAAGATGAATGATTTCTTAAGAATATCTTTGGCCTCAGTGCAAAGATGAATGATTTCCGAAGAATATCTTTGGCCCGTAGTAAAAAGATGAGCAGTGTTTAAATGAAATGACGTATTAATCGATGAATATCTTTGGCAGTGTGCAAAGATGAATATTTGATTCAGATGTATATTGATTGATGTTACGTGGATAAAAGATGAGCGATGAACTTTTAAATTCATACATAGAAGATAGTAGTTTGCATTCTCTACTTAACTCTTCTAATGAATTATTATTTTTCGCTATGAATATTGATTTAAAATTTGTTGTTATTCAGATTCATTATATTTTTTCCTGTTGAAGACTAACGATAATTTGTTGTATATTATCTTAGTCATAATATTCTTTTGAGCTAGTTGAGCTCACCCTTTTCCTTTTGTTCCATTTTCTCGTGGAGGCGAGAATATAGCGAGTAGTACGAGTCGGGGTATGGAATGAAGGTTTTAGAAAGGATTGTTTAGTAGTCCTCACCATTTTTGTAAAATAATGTATCAATAAATGTGATGAGGATTTATTTGAGTATAGATATTGTCTGAAGATAATATTTGTATTCAAACTCACGATTTCTTGTTGTAATAATAAAGTTGTAGTTGTTTACATGCCATGTATTGACAACTCGGAATAGTGATGTATACCTATTTTGGGGGCGTCATGATTAGTATCGAGAGCTTAGGGATATGATCTCAGGAGATCTGGGGAATAGAACTAGGAGGAGAGACGTAGTAAATCCTTCGCTAGTGTGTCCTACTAAGCTTATTTGTTAGTTGGTCAAGATATAGGGATATTATGTAATATATTGATTTCTTTAATTAACCCTTGCTTTTACGACAAAGATTTGAGAATGTCGATCGAGAATATTAACAATGGAAATGAGGCCGGAGAGATACTGTACTCACCAACGAGGAGAACGTGCAACAGTCGGGCAATGTTCCTCCCCATGAACAACACCATCGAAAGCGAGATGATGAACGAGGGATGTTTAGAAGTTTTTTGCAATTCACGTAAAATCGATGAGGGAGACTTCAGGTTCAAAATACAAGAGAAATGATAGCAATTCACGGGTTATGTACCAAGCAGATTCAAAGAGTCGGGACCACCGAATTTAAGGGAAAGCCGGATCCGATCGTGGTGGAAACACGGGTCAAGCAAATTACCAAGATATTCGATGTCTTGGGATGCACGGGAGGAACAGAAGGTTCCATTTCCCACCTTTATGTTCCGCGGCGAGGCGGCGGTACTACGGTGGGAATCTCATGAAGCGTACCTATCCATCCGCAAGACTTTCGGCATGTCTTGGGAGACGTTTGAGAACTATTTAATGACAAATACTTTCACGAAAGTGTTCGTCGTATGAAGGAAGTAGAGTTTATTAGACCGGAGCTGAGAAACAACGATGGCGGTGTCTTAGTCACGAGGCAAAGTTTGCAGAGTTATCCAGTTTCAGCACCTCATTTGGTGGAGAATGAGGAACGTATGACGCGGATGTTTCTTAGAGGTTTGAAACCGCAAGATCGTCAAGATCTCATTTCTCGTAAATTTTCTCTTTATTCGAGATGTTAAATGAGGCTCAATTATTAGAAAGCGAGATAACGAAATCACGGCCAACTGAGGGACCCTGACGAGGATCGTACCGAGAGATAGCGGTCAAGCAGAATAATGATAACCAAATGGAGAAAAGAACCATGAGACAAAATGGTAACCACTACTGTGGTAATGTCGTACGGCGTAAGAAAAAGAAGCGAAGGGAGGAGATTTTAAAAAGAGGAGATTTAACAATGACCATATGAACACGGCATAAAGGTTGGCAAGAATCGGGTTCTACAGGAGAGGAACGACCACCCGGTCATATGCTATAAATGCGGGAAGAGGGGACATATCGGTCAAACTGTCCCACAATGATTCAAGGTATCTTTATAGTTGTGGAAAGGAAGGACATATCGCCGAGATTATGCGGCAGAGCTTAAACCTAGTTCAATGAGGGACGGTGACTCGAAAAGACTGTCCCGAGAAAAGTCGAAAGTCAACGATTCCGGAAGAAGCGTTTGTTGTGGATCGGGTCAAATGCGAGGAACCCAAACAAGGTGATCACTTGTAAGCTATTTATAAATTCTTGCGAAGTTTATACCTTACTTGATCTAAGTGTCTACCCATTCATTTATCTCTCACAGATGTGCTCGGCGCTTAAACTTGACTCGGAGAAATTAGACTTTGACCTATCTGTGGAAACTCCAGATTAGAAAACTTTCATCGCATCCATCGCTTATAAATCTTGTTTGATTGAGTTGGCACCATTACATACACTTGGTGACCTTATCTCTTTAAAGATACTTGCTTTTGATGTGATTTTAGGGATTGACCGTTAACTACTCATCATGCCAAAATTGATTGTTTTCGTAAGGTTGTTAGTTTTCATATTCCTAACTTGACTGTTATGATTGAATTCAAGCAACTAAACCATTAAAATCGATCATCGCTATATCTAATCATAAAGCTATTCGTTTATTAAAAAGCGGATGTCGAGCTTTCTTAGCCCATGTTATGGATTTGAATAAAGACACGTCAAATTTGAATAATATTCTGTTGTTATTGACTTTCACGATGTATTTCCGAAAGAACTTCCAGTCTACCCCCGTAGCGTGAAGTTGAATTCTTTATTGATCTTGAACACAGTACAAAGCCCATTTCTAAAACCCCATATCGAATGGCTCTATTGAACTCATTGGGGAGTTAAAGGTCCAACTCACGAATTGTTGGACGCCGGTTTCATTCGATCTAGTACATCTCCTTGGGGTGCTCCTGCTGTTTTGTTGTAAAGAAAGAAAGAGCGGGAGTATGCAATTTGTATTATTATCGGGGAATTGAACCATGTCACCATCAAGAATAGGTATCCTCTACCTCGTATTGATGACTTGTTTGACCGATTCTGAGGGGCACAATTCTTTTCAAAAATCGATCTTCGATTACGGATATCATCGGTGAAGATTAGGCGAGGATATTCAAAAGCGCCTTTGAACTTCGGTATGGGCATTATGAATTCTTTAGTCTTGTCTTTTCGGACTAACTAATGCTCTAAACGGCTTCATGGATATGATGAACAAAGTATTCAAGGAATATTTGGATCGATTCGTTGTTGTCTTTATTGATGACATCCTCATATATTCCAAAAGCCGTGAAGATCATGAGCACCATTTTGAAAGTCGGTACTCCAAAGGCTTCGTGAAAACCAACTATATGCCAAATTGAAGAAATCACGAGTTAAAGCCGAGAAGTAGTAGCATTCCTTGGGCGCGTGGTGTCGAAACATGCAGATGCTTGTTGATCCGTGAAGATCAAGCCAATCAAAGTTAGAGCAGCAAAAGTCGGTGGTGAATCAAGTAAGCTTAGCTGGGCTTAATTTGGTTATTATCGGAGATTCGTGGAAGGGTTTTCTGAATCGCTACTCCATTAACTCATTAACTTCGGAAGGATACAAAATTCGTTTGGAGCGAAGAATGCGAGAAAAGTTTCCAAGAGCTTAAGAGGAGACTTATTTGACACTGTTCTAACAATACCATCCGGTTCGGATGGATTTGTTATCTCAATGATGTTGAAGCCAAAGAGGTTAGGATGTGTTCTCATGCAGCGTGGGAAAGTCATGCTTTATGCCTCATGACAACTTAAAGAGTATGAGAGGAATTATCCTACTCGTGATCTAGAGTTGGCGGCGATCGTTTCCTTGCTTAAAGATATGGAGGCACTATCTATATGGGAGAAAGTGAGATATATTGAGACCATAAAAGCCTTAAATATTGATTGCTTCGACTTCATTTGGACCATCAACTCGACCCTGGTTATTCATTTTTGAATGGTAGATTAAAATTTGGCAAAGAAATTAGTGGTGGGATCTAATGCTTCTTTAAGGACTAAATTGTTAAGCGAAATTCCATGAGTCCCCTATTGGGGGCATTCAGGATTACAAGAACTTATGAAAGATTAGGTAAATACTTTTATTGGCCTTTAATGAAAAAAAGGATGTGGTGCGGTTTGTTAAAGAGTGTGATGCTTGTCAATGCGAACAAGCATGAAACCATAACTTCCAGTTCGGTTATCTGACCTCTGCGCGATTCCCGATAAGCCGTGAGAGGATATTTGATGGATTTCATAGAAGAATTACCTAAATCAAGGGGTATACTGATTGATATGGGTAGTGGTGGATGAATTAATAAATTTGGGCATTTCATACCCTCCATCACCCTTTTTTTACATCTCAAACTTAGCTCGAGTTTACATTGAAGCAGATTACATAAATTACATGGATTCCCTTCTTCCATTGTGTCAAACAAAGAGAAGATTTTTATAAGCATGTTTTGGCAATCCCTTTTCAGATTTGTAGGGACTAAACTCCATCTAAGCACTGCCTATCACCCCCAGTCTGATGGCCAAACTGAGAGGTTAAATCAGGTCCTAGCTACCCTTGGCAGAATTCTGGTACAACTCCCATTACCACAGTGGACTAAAAGTAACCCCTTTTGAAGCTTTGTATGGGTATAAACCTCCCCATCTTAATTTCCATCAATATGGTCAAGTGAAGGATCCTGCTGTTAAGGCTTTTTGTAGGGACGACGAACTTCTGCGATTACGATTACTCAAACATAACACAAAAGCACAATCCGAGGATGAAAACTTATCTTGATAAATCCGAAGTGAAAGGATATTTGGTGGGAGGCTGGGTATACTTAAGGGTTAAACCTTATAAGCAATCAACTATTACTCAGACTAAATTTGGTAAACTGCTTTAAGTATTTTGGGCCATGTCGAGATTGAGAGAAGTTGGGGAAAGGTGACCTATAGACTTGA